>VZSV01000034.1:2222085-2268473 GCA_013398735.1 Nothocercus julius
ATATTTTCTGGAAGCCACTGGAAGAATGATGGTTAATAGCCTATATGGAGAAAGACTAGTCACTTTGAAGCCGACGTGGATAATTCCACTTTAATGTAGCTTCTCAGGTAGCACAACAAACAGTAAGAGGATACTTTTGGTTCTAGACCAGTGGCTTTCAGCTTGCAGGCAGCAAACCCAGCCTTCCGAAAACAACTTAAAAGGGGTCTGCAGAAAGCCAATAAGGGGAGAGTCCCTCTTGTCTGCAAGCTGATACTTGTTGTACCTGCACCTGCAAAAAGTTGAGGGCTTGGCAGGTTGGAAAAAAAGGGAAGATAGCTATACTGGCTTTGTAAGCTATTTTGGTGTTAGAATAAGTGGAGGAGGGGTGCAAATGCAAACTGTGCCTGCGTCTTCTGCAATATAAATTTGAAGAGTAGTAAGGTATAAAGAAATTATAGTTTCTTACATTGGTAAGAATTATATAAGCGGTAATAATATTATGATTTTTTTAAACCCCCTCCCCTCCAAGAGTTAATGATGAGATGATGAGCTGGAATGGGTTAGGAAGAGGAGAGAGGGTTTTATAGCTGATGGTGAGGATCATGCATGGATATTTAAAACCACTTCAGAGTTACACTAGAAAAGAGTCTTTTGTTGGCAGTAGTGGGATTCTAATGCCCTACAAATACGGGATATGAAAAGGAGGATGGAAAGATAAGGTGGAGAGTGTGTGCCTGTCTTGTTACATAAATGGATCGGGGGCAATTTATGCGGCCTTGTATGCTTTCACATCCGTACCATCACAGCATACATGGAATATTTTGCATCTGAAATAATGAGGATTTCCAGATACTAATTGGTGCAAATGAGGAGGAAATCTGGTCTTAAAATAGCAAGAAGGATGATCGTGCTGAAACGAGTGAGGACCGATGAGAGAGGTGAAGGACTGGGGCTGTGATCTGCTATACATAGCATATGCTGTGGAGATCTGGTGCTTCGTGCAAGTTACAAGCATCATTTGCAATGCTATTAGATACAGAAATATGTTTAAAATATATGTATTCCCTCAGGAGTATTGACCTGCTTTGTACAGGTGCAACTGCTTATCGATGCACTTTGGAAAAGAACAAAACCAATTTATTGTTAAAACAGGAAATTAATAGGGAGCAATCTGCTTGTTACAGATTTGGGAGCAGTGGAAGGTGCGCGGTAACAGAGGGTGCCGCTGTCTCTGATTTCTGGAGCGTATGTGGAATTGCTGGTGGAATTGATGCACCAGGAAATTGCTTTCTCTATTTTCGTTGGTGAGATGCAGTTAAAGTAAAATGAGCCCTTTGGATCCCATATCCCGTTACTCTTTAATATAACTAAGATCATTTATCAGGTCGACGGCTAGGGGAAAAATATCTCATTTTGTAACTTAGTTCACCTTCACTTCAATTGCTGTCAGTTCATGACAAGGCACAATGTGTACTGTACACTGTGTTCTGTAGCGCTGTTTTGGTGATGAATACAATGTATATGAAGAAAGGGCTATGAAAAATCGGTATTGTGCCAGTTCTTTTCACTTTCCATGTAAACAGTACTGATTTATCTCTTATATAAGAGGTACTCTGAGTTTCACATTGGGTTCTAATGCCTTGCCAAACTTCTGTGGTAAAAAGGTCACTTTTTTGCAGTTGGTAAGTGCTTAAAAAGTGACTGAAAAGGAAATAGCTAAACTACAGTTCGCACTGGTTTTGCAATAGGAAGTAGTAAAACCTTTCTTTTTTTCTACTTTAGCAAAAAGGGAAATTGTGAACTTATTTTAAAAAATGTTTATGCTGCTAGTAACCTGTTAAAACTGAAAAGATCTTAGTAATCTATGTTAAGATTCGTTACCACTACATTGCTTTGGTATTCAACAATAAAATCTTGGAGTCTTTTTGTGTGTGTGTTGCCACATTTACACTATGATCAAGCGTGGTCAATTGTTCAATATAGGTGGAGTATTTTTTCTCCTAAGTCTTGCTCCTCAAATTATGTGGCGATTTTGGATTCTCAGTTCAAAAATACTGTCACATAAAGTTCAAGAAGTGCTTAGAAACGTGAAGCCCCCCTAAATAGAACCTAAAATCATTTTGCCCCAGGAGTTCTTCCAGGTTAATTTCACAATAGTTTTGCGTCCTGACCTCTGACTTTTTAAGCGATTGGTGCTAGAAAGAATGGGTCTGCAACTGCTCACTATGAATTTAAGTGTAGATGGGATTTTCCTTTTGGCTTTGGTTTTTATGATAATCCAGTATAAATTTCACTATCCTTTTTATTCATTCAGGATGTTGTGCCTCAGCTAGCAGAAGTAATATTGTTGTCTAAAAGCTAGAGTGGAAACTGCAATTGTATTCTGAGTTTTGCCATTGTCAAGGTCAGAAATTTCATCCTTCATACTCAGCACTTAGAGAGGGTGTTCATGAATGTTCATGAACTACCTTGAGTTCTACAGTGAATGTGTTAAACATCCTCAGGAACAGAGCTCCTGTACCAAAGCTTCAGACATCTTTGCAGAAGTCATGTCTATACAATAAACTATATTATATAGACTGATGTCAATCTAAATAAACCAATAAGGGCAGTAAAACAATCAGGTTGAAAATGTCTTAAAAGTTTTCTTGTATAAGGTGAGGTATTTGGCAGGACTGTCAGAATGTGATAATTCTAGAACATGCTTGCTATAAATAGTTTTAATTAATATGGACATAGAAGTTCTGCCACTGACAACAGCTTATTTATGAACAGCACAGTCATAGCTTTTGTGTGGGGATGAGGAGAAACAGTACCTTTCTTGAACTGAGCTTCACAACAATTACTATTGCACTATACTTCTGTTTCAGACCTTTTTTGTGGTTATTATATTATGAAGCATTAATGGGACAGTGCTGATGCTGTGATGCTTTATTCTTGCTAGACTAGAAGTGTGTTACTAAAGCATTAACAAAAGAAATTGAGAAACAATAAATGGTTTAAAGGGCTTTTGTAACATCATTTATAAACCAAAATTTTATGAACACTACTCTGCACATAAGTCTTGGTGAAGCAATAAGTCCTAGTGAAGAAAATAAATTGAGGCGTTATGCAGAAGTAGGCAGAGCTGGTGAGTATGACGATGCTACAGCGGTCGTAATATTTTTCTGCCCTGCGTTTTGAATTCTTACTCTTCTGAGTAAGAATGACCATGACATGCTTCTGTCTGCTTCACTGTACTTTAATCCTGCTATGTTAACTTAACAGCTTCTCTCTTATTAAGGATATCTGGTATTATCTGATAAATTGACCAATCAAGTAGGTTGCCTGGCTCAGAAGGTGGGGTAAACAAAGGAGAGAGAGAGGGAAACTTGGTAAGTATCATGCTCAGTTATTACAAAGCAGACATTTTTGCCCCCCCTTCTGTGGCTTTACGTAAAGGAACATGCTTGTTTTGCCTATATGCTTGAGACAAAAAGGAAGAGAGATGAACGCAGTCATGCAGCATCAGGTCTGATTTAATGCATATTTTTATGTAGTGTTTATTAGCTTGGATTGAGCACTGTCCGCAGAACTTACCATTTAGCTCCCTGTACAGAGTGAATTTAGATCTCTCTGGAAAACATACCCTGAATCTGGCCTGGTTCTGAATTTGTCAGGTATAATTTTGTTAGTATATATGTTTTAAGAGAAGAGGAACAATCTTTTACTTACATAGAAACATTCTCTGTGAAATCCACAGAGAATGTACTAATTTGAAAAATACCTATATTACTTTCAAATCACTGACTTCTAATGTCTGTAGTAATTACTGTAGCAAATTAGAGCTGTGAAATAGAAGGTAGATGTCGGTTCAATAAACTATAGTGTGCGGTGGACATATAGTAGAACAGACGTTATGTTGAGATTTTAAGAGGAAAAATAATTTTTTTATTTTGTATTGCCATTTATATCAGTAGAGTAAGGTGTTTGTTGTGACATTGGTTGGCTGGTGGTAGTTCATCCAGAAGAGCTGTCTTTGAAGCTGAACGTATCTTTGTGTTTGATTACTGGAACTTTGGAGATTCTTCTGTACTCAGCTAGTGTAATCAGGTGTGAAGTCTCCTGAGGATGAGACGGCGTCTGCAGCTGTGGTGTTTGCTTTGAGCGGGAGAGGAAGAGAGGGATTTCTAGCTATTCTCTGGAAGAGTATGTAAACAGCAAACACCGTCCTGTTAGGCTTTTCGCAAGACGTGGTTACCGCATCACTGAGTTCTTCAACTTGATGTTTTTATTTACATTTCTTTAGATGTTAATCTGATAATTCATACTGCGTATCTGTGTGTTGTCTGTACTCTTCCAGATATCCTTATATTCTGTTTTCTGTGATGTTAATCTTATGGCTGTGGTGCAGGCTACTCAAGCCATGCCTTATGTATGTTGTGCTGATAGAGCAGGATTCCAAATCTATGAAAAGTAATACAAAGACGTATATAGAGGGGCAGAAGAAAGTGCAAAGGGAGCACAAATGTTAAAATACTCCACCATCAAATTTTGCTTGTTTTAAGGAAGCGTCAGTGATGTCCTGAATTGTGTTAAATATTGCACTCCCTCCAAAGAAGCTTTCAGCATAGCACGCTGATGAGCGACTGTCGTTGCCCTCTGCCGGAGGAAATCAAAAGTACAATACTGTGTTATAGGCCTGAATGAAACTACTAGGACTCTGTGGGCTGACTGATGGAATTCCCTTCTTCATATTGTTGTATTTCCTCACTTGTCATTCCAGCTCCCTTGAAAGTTTGAGTTCAAAGAAAACTTCTTTCTTTGAACTTCTTTCTTTGAAAGCTTTCAGAGTTTTAACAGTGATTTCGATTACAGCTAGCCAGCCTAATTCCTTCTTTTTTGTATTCATCTCTGCACATCATTGAAGCCTTCCAGTATCCATATTAACAATCAGAAAGATGGATCCCACACCATGGGACCTGCTAGTTCTCCAAAATTCAGCAGCTAGGAACCACAACCATACTCTGATACCTTAAATAGAAAACTGTGTCCTCTTCCCACAACAAAGAAAATATCGTGGGTTTAATCTTTGAGTTGTTAGCCCTCAATCTTTGTTGATCCGGAGGTACCTGTAAAACAAGGATGGCCTAGAAATCAGTATTTGGAATGCAAAAAATACTGAAATCTGAATAATGTTCATACATTATGCAACAGAAATGCTATATGACCCACTTTATATATGTGGCTTCAATGTCACAATGTATGTGCTGTTTTGATTTGTGTTTGTTTTGTTTTGTTTTGTTTGCTTCCCTCCCCCGCACCCCCTGAAAAAAAAGCTAAACAGCAGTTTTCATATGTTATTGGAGTTGAGTTTAAAGGGACGTAAAAGGAGAGAATTCAGCTTACACTTTTTCAGTGAGAACCTCTGTTCTCCCAGTACTTTTTGTTGATAGAATTACTCACATTCATAGGTAAGTCCTTTCTGAATATTGGAGGGGAAAAAATCAGAACTAATGACTGGGAACAATTAAGAAGGAATTGTTAATTGAAGTACATTTATGGAGTAAAAGTAAAATACTTAAAAAGCAATATTACCTTAGTAACTAGTTTTGTACTGCTGCATACAAATGTGTGATACAATTCTTGCAACAATGTTTTTATTATTTATTTTTTATTATTTTCAGACTCCAAATTGAAAGCCTCATTGATCTTCTCTAAAAGCAGTTCCATGTTTTGATTTCTTCTTCTTCTTTTTTTCTTTTTTTTTTTCTGTTTTTCTTGGAAGCCTAAATCTAAATTCTAGCTTAAATGTGTTCACTCTGCTTGTAGCTTGTATTCTTTTTTTTTTTTTTTTTTCTTCTTATACGGATGCTGTCCTTTCGTATAAATGCCTCTTCCTCTCTGTACTGCTGAGCACTTACTGCACCTGTAGATAGGAGTTGCATTCATTCATAGTCCTTATTCTCATTCAGCAATTCATTTTTATGCTCTTCTTCCCTCTTCAGGGTGTATCGCCTCGCTGGTTTAAAGACCACTGGTTTAAAAAACAGACTCTTTTCCTGTAAAGCAAACCTTGTTTTGCAATGGTTGAAGTTAATTTTGAAAAGGTTTATGTAAGATTATTCTCACAGTTGCAGGATCAGGTAATAGTCTAAATATTATTTGCCATGTCTAGTATCATCCTAGTGGTAGTCTTTGTATACCTGGTTATGCTTATCACTTTTATCCATGTTTTCCTTTGAAATTACAAAGTACTCTGTTGTCATGGACAGGTTTAATTCTGTTTAGGATGCTGTTGACTGGTAAATTAGTGATATGTCTTCTGGCAGTTTCTGATGAGATAGGTTATGCATTAACCTGAAATATAAGGTATACTTTGAAGAACAGATTTGTGATGTGCACAAATGTTTGTAATAGGCAAGGGTTGTAATATTTTTGTTTTTGCTACTCTGCTACTTGAGAAAAGTCTTCCTAGCTAGATTCAATTTGTAAATCAGCCCTGAGACTTTCAGATACAGTTTATTTGCCATCTGTGTCAGCATTAGTTATTGCATATTTCTAATGTTGCCATATAAATTGGTTTATCTTCTGGTCTGCAAAGTTTATTATGGGTAAATAATGTTTAGCTTAGTTCATTTTTATATTCGTTCAGTAAATCTTTACGAAGGACTTCACCGATATTGGTAACAATTTACTGTTCATTCTTACAATGTGGGCAGAACTGCATAGAGTTTTTGAAAGAGACTGCAGTTTTTCCTTTTAACTTCAGGGTTTTTGCTTCATGCATCCCATTTTTGAAATGTTACTTCATGTCTCTGCCTGTCATCAGTGTCCATCAAGATCCTTTTTCCTCTTGCTGCCTTGCAGGTAAAAAAATCAGGTGTGAATGAATTCATCATTATGAATCCATTCTCTTCCTGTAGGTGGCATGATTCTTTTATTTTCATTTGTTTTTCTGACTTTTCTGCAGCAACAGGAGATTGTTAGATTGTTATGTGAATGCCAGGTAGCTTGTTGGGTTCTGGAAATTTAAATAAAGCATCTTCTTAGAGTAGAAAACCTGCAAAGAAGGGTGGCAGTAGGTCCTCTTCATACATCTTGTTCTTGATGTGAATGGTGGGCCGTGTGTGGTATCTTGTTTTGTTAGTACAGTTGTGTAAAGTTCAGCCAGTCAGATTGGGTTGAGCCTTTGATCACGACACACACTTTCTCTTTTGTTTGTGTTCCTCACTGCCACTAGGCATTTGAAACTTGGAGATGAATGTGAAAACAGTTTTTATTTCTTAGTTATTTTTAAGAAAATCATTACGCAATTGAAGATATTTTTTCATGCTTTAATGATTTCTTAGGAGGAAGGATGACGTAGTCTTTTCTTTTTTATGTAGAGCAGATTCTGTAAGTAAATGGCTTCATTCTGTCCTTTGCCTGTAAAATATATTTTCCCAGGCATGTGCTCAGCATACTGTAATTGGATAGAACTTCTTAGGATGCTAGCTTTTCAGATAGGCTGTGTAGTAACATCTACGTGCAGAACTGACTTCAGAAAATAATTTTCTCTGCTAGCATTATCTTAGCTTGAAAAGGTTGAAGGTTCTAAAGATCTCTTTTTTAGCTAATTACTCAGCTGACCCTTCTGCTTTTACATTTTGTGCCTCTCAGGGGTCCTGTTAAGTAATGTTTACATTAATAGTACCATCTACAGCTGACTCCCTCCTGTGGTTTATAAAAGCTTATTTAAGTAGTACGTTATGTTAACAAGCTTTACTGGTAGCTCAGGACTCAAGTTTCTTATATTTGCATTTCTGACACTAGGCTCTTCCTCCTTTATAAGCATTTTAAATGGCAGAGGTTGGGAATGCCTAGAAGGAGCCTTCCAACAACCGCAGCACCTGGGGCTAGGGTGCTCCAGTGCTTCAGGGAAGGTGTTAGCTTGAATGGTTTTGAGATGCCCCATACATCCACAGCTGACATGATCTATCTTATCTATGTGCATGTGTGTGAGAAAGGGGCAATTGCCAAAAAAAGGGGGGCACAGAAGTGGAGGCGGCCAGTGTTGGCTACAGGCAGCAATCCTTGAAAGAGATCTGTAAGGGCAGAAGCACAGAAGCTTCTTCTAGGTAAGACTGAAAATTTGAGACCCTGAAGAAGAGTGAGTATTGACACGGGGGCATCAACATAGCTGAGGTTCTCTTTGAGCAGAGTCTCATCAGAAAAATTAAGCACAAATGTTTATTTTATACACAAAAATCAAATTTGATCAATTTGCAAAGTTTCTGTATCTCTCATCTAGTTATTAGTAATTTGTGTGCCTAGTGCATACTATTATACACTTTGCTATATTAGGAGGCTTACAATTTTACATACTGTTGATTATATTCCCCAACTCTTGGCTGGGGAGAAGAGCAGAGGATCCACATACAAAAGCGTCCTATCCATTTATTCAGCTATAAGAGAAGATAATGATAAACTCTCATGTGCGCTAGTCTTTTCTTAAACATTTACTTTTGTTCAGATCTTCCATAAACCCCATGTTTGGCCATGTTACCTGTTTATTTGCTTAGTGTGTTTCCTTTCGTGTGCTGGTATTTGAACTGTTGGTCTAGGTTAAAATAGAGGAGCACTGTTCTTCTTCAGAGTGTAATTGAAGGAACCACTGAATTGATGGAGGGGTTAACTTAAGAGATGTCAGTATTTGAAGTTCTGGTGCGGAAACTAGCCTGGAAATAAAGGAGGAATCTTAAACTGAAGTTTCATGGTAAGATGCCTCGATGTCTAGATAAATGTGTTGGCCCAGGATAATGTTGGCTTTTGAAGAGCTTATCTTCGAATGTTTAAAAATCTGTTCCTGTGTTTTACCATAAACTGATGTGGTCCAGCAGTCATCTGGTTCACATACTGGAAATATTTTGTTTTTCTTTTTAAATGACGCATTACCATACATTTGTGACTGTGGTTATTTTCTGTTAAAGAATTCCTTCTGCCCTTGATTTATCATGCTTTAGTGCATTCATGATTGACTTACTACCAATGTGAGAAACTCCTCCAGAATCGCCATTTTCTAAATAAAACCCCTTTGACCATGTGCCCTTAAAATTTCCAGTCTGATTATTTCTTCTGAATTAGTCTAAATTAGGACTTAGTGAGGCTATGTTTGTCGTCTGCATGTGTGAATCCTAAACTTATTTTAGCTGCTAGTGTTGCTCATGATGTGTTGTGGGGTTAACTGCTAGATTTGCTGTAGTTAATGTAGTAGTGGTGTGCACTTGTACTGTATAAATAGTGACTGGGCGACTCACGTAGCATATGATATTACTAATATTTCAGATTGTCTGTAGTTTTGAAGCGTAAATACTTTAACGCTGAAGAAATGCTGCCAGCTTGTGCTTATTTTCATTGTGATATTCCATTACTGGGTAGTGATTGTTTTCCTTTCTGTTTATGTTTATTAAATACCTAGCTTCCGTTTGTTTTGTTCTGTTTTTAAAATCTGTTTTTGTTCAGGCGAAATTGTACCTTAGGTTTTCTGATAAAGAATCATTCTGCAGTTTTGGGCTTGCTTGCTTGATTTTTGTGTCTATTGGTAAAGTGGACCAGGCCCATTCACGCTAGCAAGGCACTGTGCTGTCAGCTGAAAGGGAGTTGTTGCCATGTGTTACCGTTTTTGGTTCACGTTAGCTCTTCCTTATTCATATCCAAGTCTGAATACATCTTTCTTAAATAAGGCATGCAAAACATCAAATAAAGTCTCTTTGCTCTTTGCAGACTTTTTGATATACCTGATAAACTAAAGAATAAATAGACTTTTTTTTTTTTAGCCACGAGCATATCACTCCAGTGACACATGGTTGCCTTGTAACAGATGAGGCTTTTGTAGCATCCATGTGGCAGAAGTATGTATTTGACTAAACGAATATATGGTTGTGCATTTTGTGCTGTTCAAATTTCCATTTCTATTACTAAAGATCTTGAGGTCATCCAGTTCTTCCTATACAGCATCCTATTTCTCACTTTCTCAGTTTTATCAACTAATATCAACACATCACTACCTTTTATGACATTATGACATTATGACACTACCTTATGACATTAAAAAAAAATTAGAAGAAAATCCCCAAACTTACCTGATGAATTTCTAGTTCTAAGCTTATAAACCTTTCCATCAGCAAAGATCTCATACAGTTATATATAGCTTTCTTTAGAAAAGAATAACGCAGTCCATTTATTATGAGAAGTTGCTTTTTATATGTATTTTATCAAGATTTAAAGCGTGTTCAAGGATATTTTGTGTCAGATTAGAAAAAATAGATGATTGGGTCCAGTTGCCCATAGCTACTGATAACAATGACCACCACAGCCCTGTTCTGCCTGAAGACATTTAAAGTCACGCTGAGATAGTGAGTTTAGTAAAGTGGTGTAAGAACCGATTGCGTTTTGTATTAATTGCAGGGGAAAAACAATGAGGACTGTAGATCCAAACATTTAGATAAGTATATTAAAAAAAGAAGCAATGTAAGGAATTGGAAAGGCTATGCTGCAAAAAGGAGTCTGCTTTAGAACAAAAGACAGCAGAATTTGCAAGCCAATTTGAGGTAAGACATGTCAAAGCAATTCTTCAGTCATTTGAATTTAATAAATAGGAAAAGGAAATGAAGCTGTCATTCATGGAGAGAGGCCTGAGCCAAATATTTAAATTCTTTTGTAAGGACATGGGGAAAAGGTATGATGATGAAAAAATTTGAAATTTTTATTTTTTTTCAAAAGAACAAATCCTAGAACTGGATACATTTTTTTTTTTCTTTTTTTTTAAATCACCTTTTATACTACTGGTTATTGAAATACCTAAGTAGTACGCTTCTTCCAAAAGGATTAAAAAACAAAACAAAACAATAAAACCCTTAATCTGGCTTTAGTAAATTTCCAAGCAATTCTGAAGAGACACTGAGTACATGGTAAGAAAATAAAATACAGTTAGCTTGTCAGAAGCAAATCGTGTCAGACTAACTTAACACTTACTTTAGTGAGACCTGCTTTTCAAATACCAGGATTTCCCAGGTCTTTGGTAAGGCCCTTGATGTGGATCCACATGAAAAAGTACTGCTTATGCTGTGCAAGCAAAATACAATTTATCAGAAGAGTTGCACTGCTGGCGAGGAAATGACCAAGAAAGGAACAGTGGCAGATAGTTTTGGACATGGAAGGACAAAATTGGAGGGCAGCTGTTACAGAGTATGACTTCTCTTTTTTGATGATTGGGTGTTGGAGCTTTTCACAACAGGAGGAAAAGCTGTTGGAGCTTTTCACAACAGACTTAAAACTTTTTTTTTTGAACATTGAAGTGTTATGATGTGGTAGAATTAAGGGTGTCTCACTGTTTTCAGTGACACAAATGTTGCTTTGTGCATTTTAAATCTCTAAAAATCTTACTACTTTAATCGAGGGATTTGTTTTGTTAACTGGTAGTCTTTGGGTTAGCAGTTAACATCTGAATATTTAAAAGAAAGTGGTTGCAAGAAATACGGCTCTCTTTCATTCTGTAATTGTGCGGTATTTATAAGAAACTGTGAGGTCATTGGCTTCCGGTATGAGCCACTTCCTGAAAACCTTGTTTTACATGGTAAATCTAAAAATGTATTTCTTAGAAAAACTCAGCTGTGTTTTGTTTTTTCCTATCTTGCTCCTGTCTGTCCATCTTACTTTTGTTTCTACTTCAGAGCTTATATATATGCTGCTGAATAGCCATGCTTCATAGTGTAAGGAACACTGCAGTGAGCACAAGCTGTACTTGTAGCGGCACTGCAGAGAAATGTAGTTCGTAAAAGCACTCAGTGGTGGCATGGAAACAACTTAAACATACAGTCGCACACATAGAAAAGGTGTTGACCGTCTCAGCCATTAGCAGACTGAGTCATACATCAACAAATAATCAGCTTATTGTTCAAATGAGATTTAAAAAAAAAAAACCCAGTGTCAACAGAACTGTTACGTAATTTGCCTGATGAGTTCCAAATATCTAAGGGACGATAGTCATTAAAATCATTATTACTGTTTTTTTGAATGCAAGATGTTCTCATTCAGTCAGTGGTTTCTGAAAGCAATGGGATTTAAAAAGTAACCAGCAGATTTCGCAATAGCCTAGATAAAAATTCAAGAATTTGACAGTAAAAGGAAACGAGGATATGTGTGTATGTGCAAAAGGAAACAGGCAGCCATGCTTTCTTTTCCCAAAGCATATTATTAAATATAATGTAAAAGAGATTATTTGAACAAAAAAAAAATGTATTGTTTAAAATAAGGAAATAGAGGCATAATGGAGCAATGCAAATTAAGCTGCACCAGGTCAGTGTGTGTGGGAACCAGGCAAGATGCATACTTCATCTGAAGAAAAAATAGACTTTGAAGGTGGTTTGCAAGATCTATGTGTGGTTTGTAGTACAGCTGGAGGGAGGGGATTAGCTAGCAAATACATGTGTGTATGTATGCATCTGTCTTTAAATATGCATATGTATATATATATATACATGAATGCATGCACTGCACACATTTAGAGAGACAGAGTATAATTGTAAAACATACACTTTTCACCAAGTCTTTTTTAGTGTCAGATTAATTGGTTAAAATACTAACTGGGGCTAATACCTAGTCTAGTAGATTAAAGATGAACTAGAATGACTTGGTAAGGGAGTATTGGGATTAATAAATTATCTAAAGTTCTGTTGTATATGAAGATATGGATGTTTTGCTATGAAAATGAGTGAGAATTGTTTTTGAATATGAAGACTGAAGATGAATATCAATTTCCTGATTAACTATATACTCTGTTTGAATCAGGTATTTTATTTGATGACTGTGAAAGATAGATTTCACAGAAAAAGGAGTGATTGGAAATTCTTAAACATACAGTTTTTAAATTTACAGTTTCAGTAATGTGATTTATAAGAATAATGTAATACCCAGTTGATTGGCTAAAAGTCCTACTTTCTATCTCTATATGAAGACATGCTGTTTGTGATGATAAGTTAAAATATAAGTGTATATGTATTAATATATTTGGCAATATTCCTATAAATTTCCATTATGTATTTATTGGCACTTAGCATCTGTAAATAGCATAGCTCTTCATAATAACTCTTCAGCGTAAATCTTACACATTTCAAACCCTTTCTGCCAGTATAGGAATTGGTCTGCAAATTTTATAAAAGCATGGTTTAGACCTCAGGTTTATGTGGCTTCTTTTGCAGCTATATGAAGTGAAGATCGTAGGTTTTCATCTTCCTTGGCTTAGTTGTGTTCATTGTACTGTCAGTGGAGCGTAGAATTTTGTCATGGCATTGTACTGTGTCATGTAGATACACTATACAACTGTATATGTGCCTTTTTTTCACAGCACTTGGACTCCAAGAGTTACCTCCAACATGGCGATATGAATTGGAGCTCTTTTAAGACCTAAGTACTCAGGTTGTACTTAAGGAAAACTAAATAATTCTTTAAGTTCAGCCTTTATACTCCAGGATCACAACATTTTTTTTCCTCCCCAAAAGGACATGATCTTTTACCACCTTCCCTGGAATGTCAGATATTGGTCACAGCTACAGGGAAGATTTTGAAGATAATGGGCAGGATTTCGGATCTAATACATGAAATACTTCCTCTTCAGTGTCTGGGTAGCATATCTTGCCTTGCTGAAAGTCACCCTGATTGTCACATTTCAGGTCTGGAAGGAGTTGCCTTTAAGGTCAGTCTGGTAGAGACCCTTAGTGTTTTGAAATTGCCTGTAGTTTGATATCGTTATTCACCTACGGAGATAATCTGAGAATGTTTTACCTAATCGGTTTTTGGTTTTCTGCAGCTTTTTCCAGTGCACAGTATAGTCACCTGGAAGATGAATCAGTTTTTTTTAATAGGAATATGAGGATGAAATACAATAACTTGTGATCAAAAAGAATTCTAATATCTATGAGGCACCTAGAGTCATAGTGTAACTGCTCTGTGGAAATGCATTTGGGGATGAAGTTTGTGAGTTAACTTTCAAGCAATTACTGGATTGAGACTACTGGCTTTTCATAGTTAACTTGTCCAATCTTACACTGAGGAAAATTTTCAAAATAGGCACCTACACATACCTGGAAGTCCTGCTGGGATCTGTTTCTTAGTTTTCTGCAGTGCGTCAAAACCTAGACTTTAAGTACTTTGCAGAATGCCATGTGTAACCATTGTGTGCTTTTCTGAAATGTAAGTTTTGCTTTATTGGTTTTATATCTAGAGGACAATAATTACTAGCACATATTTCTGCATCTTTATTATATCCCTAGTTCCATACATAGTGTTGAACTTTTAGCCAGATTATTTTTTTTAATAAATAAAGATGAGCAAGATTCAGCTTGTCAACTTCAATTTACTTAAAAAAAAAAATCGTGTTGAAGAACACAGCACACAGTTGTAATTTCAGATAGTTATCACTAGGAGGACACATAGACCACAGTATTAAAGAACTAATTGTTTACTTTTTTTCTTGTTAACAAATTCAGTGCTAGTTGACAAAATCCAGAAAAGGGTATGTTAGGAGGTTGCCGTTATAATAATGTGTTAATTCAGGTATTTTCTTTTATTCAAAGTTGAAAAAAAAAAAACCATTGCGTAATAGAATAAAAATAAGTATGATACTATTTGGAAAGCTCACAGTGAGTATTTTGTCAGTGACTCAGATGAACGCTTATGCTCCAGGGCTTGTGCCAACCAATAGTTGATGGCATTTAAGTGAAAGTGATTTCTTTTTTGATCAGTTATACTATGCTCTTCTATTGCAAGAATTTCTTCTAGCTTTTCCTGAAAAGTTTGATAGCTAATTTTGGGATGGATACTATACAAGATGGATTTTTGGCTGAGATGTACAGCATTTGCTGTCATCTTGATTTATGTTTAATCTGTTTGTGATCTTCTGCAGTGTTTGCAAATAGCTTCTGTTCTGGTTGCCTGTATGTATTTAGTTAGATTTTGATGTACAGTATCCTTACCAGACTAAGTAATATAGAAATTAGACAATTGATTTAAATAGTTTTCAGACTGCCCGCGTTGCTGTGGTAAGCTAATATAAAGATTTTATACTCTGACTGTAGAGAATCATTTTTGACAACACATATAGAGACAAAAATGATACTTAGAGCATATGCTTCAGTTAAAATGAGTGTTAAAAAAAAATAAAAATTGAATTTGAATTTTGTTAAGGATGCATGGAAATATCACCAGATGGAAAGAAAGAGAAACTAAGACACAAATTGCTAATAAGTATGATACATTACAGTTATGTTAAAATAGAATCTTACATGTTTCCAATATATGTAAAGCCCACTCTATTTTCTGAAAGAGGTGCTCTCTTGTTTAAAAGTGAAAATATCTTTGATCCCTGGCTTTGCAAAAAGAATACCACCAGTCTAAAGAAATTCATAAAACTTAGTAATCGTTTTACCTAGTAGATCTGAGAAGATTGAACAACTTCAATCACAGAAGATTCAACCTGAGAAGATTGAACAGCATCTCAAAAAAAAATGCAGAGCTCTAGATTCTTATTCTTAATGCACCTTGAGACATGTTCAGTATTATTTTTGTTGGAATCTGTCTTTGCTTTGACATATTCTTCTTGGTACTGCCAAAAAAGTAAGGGCCCAGGTCTCAAACTTTGCTTCTCTTGACTGTTTCATTTTTCATTTTTCTTTTTTCTTTTTTTTATTTTTCTTTTTTTTAAATTTATTTTTCTTTTTAGCATTGGAATGGGTTTCTACAGAGATTTTTCTTAATGCATTAGAAGTCTAGAGTAGGACGTGACACAGCAAAATTCTTGAAGAGTTCAAGTAAGGCTTCTCTTTTTTTTTTTTTTTTTCTCCTTCCCTCTTGCCCTTAGTGTTTTTCCACAGGTTTCCATTCTCTAGAATTTAAACAATGGCTAAAATATGAGTAGAAACACTATATAATACTTCTCCACACTTGCCTTGCTTGCTATGTCAGTAGAGGTCTGCATCATTTTTGTAAATGGTCCAGGTGTACTTCTGAGGTATTGAATGGAGAAGTTTAAAACTCCTACTAAAGCTCTCGAACGGAGCAGGGAGTCTCTCTCTGTCTCTCTTTTTGGTCAAAAGTTGGCTGCAAATGCTTTAAGAGCTATACTGGATGAAGAGAAGGAGACAAGCTGCTTTCAGAATGAATAAATGTTACATAGTTCCTGTCTGTGCTAAAGAATGCCTGTTAGTACTATAAGAATATGCACTGAGTCATTATATTATCACAGGATATTTGCAGTATTGTAAAAAATGCAGTGTTGTATTGACAGTGAAGCAAGTTTTTGATGAAATACTCATATATTTTAAATGACAGAGCTACGTGGTATCGAATATTAATAAGTTATACAGGGTTATTTTTGTTTTATGTATGAAGCAGGCCCCACCTTTCAGCTTTTGAGCCATATAGTATTGTGAGCTGCAAAAAAGTGTCCTCAGTTAAGAGGAGACATAGACTAAGAAAGTTAAGAGGTACTAAAATAGATGGTCATTGCATATAAACTTTTCTCAACTGGTAGTCAAGCAAACAGAATGCTTCTACTAAGTATTATCAGAACTATTTCCAGAACATAGAGAAAATGAAGCATTCTTTTCTTTTAATCAAAAGACTAAAAAGTCGTCTCCAGAAAGTAATGATACCCATGATACTAATTCAGTGAGTATTTGTTAGATTTGGCACTCATTTGCTTTGATGTAAACTTAGAGGAGCTCTTAAGATTGAAAATTCTATTATCTGCACTAAATGTGAAGCCTACACAACTTGCTTCTAACCACAGTACTGCTATGTTTTAATGGAAGTACGTTTCTGAAATTCAAAAGATACCTTGACATTTCTTGGAAGAAAATGAGTCAGAAATGTACATAAAAAGGTGGGGAAGAGTGTTATTCCTCGTATAATTCAAGATATTTTCCTTTTCTGTGGAATACTTGAGAGGCAGTTGAATCATGAACAGGAACGACTAGTTTGGAAGTTCTGAAGGGAATGCAGTGGTGAGACTTGATGGCTCAGTCAAAAGTCAAAGCCCTCCCTAGGGTCAGATTGAAGTCAGTGAAATACACAGTAAATGTGCACAGGTTACTTTCTGTGTTTTCAGGTCTCAAATATTTAATAATATTTTGTGCCTTTGGCTAAGAAACTGTTAGAGCTGACTTACTTATTTTAATAGGAACACTGCTTGGGCTCTTTCTTAGTCAAATACCGAATAAAATATTTTCAAACTGATCTGTATTACTAGAATAATTACAAGAGTAGTGCTAGGTGTTTTAATCTCACTTATGTCATCTAAATGTTTCACGAATAATTTGTCTTTGCATAAGTTACGTTATAAATGGACTACATTTATATCAAGAAAACAAATAGAAAGGACGCAAAATGACTTGAAGATGGTAAACTTTTGAATTTGATTGTAAAATACAAATACGAGTCTGTATAGAATGCTTGTAAATTGTAATGTGAGAGATCAGATAGGTTTGATTTGACCCACTATCTGTACAATTTAAGTGGACGTAAGTAAGCTGACTTTAACGGATTTAAAGAATAAATGAGACAAGCTACTGTGTATTGTGCATAAAAGGTTGCATTTTTCTATATGGTCTTCATTACCTTCTATATAAGGTTAGTGTCTGTGTGTTGTTCTCTGATCAGAAATAAAAGACTCAAGAGTTTCAGGAAATAAGATGAGATTTGATCGTTCATTTCTCTCATGGAATGATGAAATACTATCTTTTGAACAAAAAGGTTGTGGTCAGGCTAGAAGGGTAGAATGTTTTTGATGTCCTCAGCATCATTTCCTTAGTTAAAGACCAGAGTGGTGAGGTCTGTAATATTTTGGACCAGTATGTATCATTGTTTGTTACCAAAAATACAAAACAAATCTTTTTGTGAGGGAATTGGCTAAAAGAAGCCTACAGTTGCCAACAAAAAGGCAAGATCGATCTTTGTAAAATCTAGGTACGTAGATGACTTCATCTGAACAAGTCACTGTAGACTCCTCTTTTTAGTCTTTGAAGAACTAGCTTAGTAAGTGGGTGATGTGATTCCTCTTTTCTTATACAGGGACTATATTTAGCCAGATTAACTATATTTTTATATTTTATTTATATTTTTATTTTATATTTATTTTTTATATTTAATTATATATATATATATTTCTTTCTCCTGTGGAAATTGGTGAAACTAGGATCTTATGTCTTTGGAGTCAAACTGAAATACTCCAAAATATGGTTTTGTAGTCATATTGGGAAGTTACTAGTATCCGTCTTTTTGTTATTCTTAAAAGTACACGTGTACGTAGTGTATTTCTCAGTTTGTATGAATTGAATAGTTTCAGGGGAATAAACTTGGCTGGAGTAAAATTAGTCTGTAATATTAAAGTCATAATAAGTAATAGCATTACGCTGTCTACCTCAGTCACTCTGCCATTACAATGCTGGAGATAAACTTGACAAGTAAGTCAAACTGCAGTCGCTATCTGCTAGTCTTAAAATAATTCCTGACTAATTAAAGAGAGACTGAGTTTATAGGGATATATTCCTGATGTTCCAAAGTTGCTTGGCATCCCTGAAAAAAAATACCCCCTGCTTAAATAATAGGAAAAAAAAATGCAATGCTGTCACATTATTGAAGTTTGTGTACATCTAACTGTTTTTGTTAATAGTGTAAATGTCCTGCTGAATTGATTAGGTTGGATTTTGTCCACTTAGTGTTTGCACCTAAATGTAAATTTTAGCTGCCAGTTCAAGCAGTCTTCCTCAAGCTATGTGAGGTTAATATGTAAAGGCTGGAGAGAAATAGATACTTTAAAGGCCTCCAGAGACAAATCTTGTCTGCTAAGTGAGATGCATAAGAAACGCGTGATTTTCTTTATTGATGGTGCTAATTTATTTAACCTGGATGCTTGCTGTTTACCTGGATTGCCATTTTTGTCTTGCTGTGTAAAAGTGACTGAATCCTCCAGAGAGGACACCCAGCAAACTTTTCTATATGAAACACACTGTCTTTTGTTAATAACAAGCATATAAGTAGAATGATTCCTGTCGGGTATTTGCAAAATAAGGTGGTAGTGATTGTGACTTAAAATTGGCAAGATTAAGCTTTTAAGTTTTTAGAGAGAAGCTTCTAATTTATAAAAATATGTTACTGTATGTAATGTATGTAAAATATGTTACTATATGTGTTTTTAGACAAGTTAGAGTACCAAGCTAGTCATAGTAGGTATTAGAGCCAGTAAGTACTGTTCTCCTTTTTCTTATAGCCCTTTGTATCTTTCTACTTGATGTACTGTATATTAGTATTCACAATTTTTTAAACAGAAGAAGATCTGGTTTCTTGTTGTCATATTCTTCTATGTCTGTTTTGCAGTCTCTTAAAACTGTCAAACACACTTGTAATTTAACTAAATTTACCTAGCTCTACAGTGCAAGGTATGATTCCTCACATCTTTTCCGAGCGGAATCAGTGAAGTTTTGCAGGTTGGATGATGTGACTTCTGCAAAGAGTTTGCTTCATTTGTTCCCAAGAGGCAGATGCTGCTTTGGTGGATAGCACAACTCTCACACAGGCTTTTACTTTTCTTTGGTTATTGGTAGTGTTCTCCTAAAATTATTTGCTGCTCAAGTGAGTTTCTCCTGCACATAGGGTAATTACTCTGGGTTATTCTGGGTATCACACTGATGACATGAGTGAGGAAAAGGAAACAGAACTGGGTTGCCATGGCTCTTCTTTGTGTTTCAATTGAAAATATATCTATAAATGTTTCGAGGTAAAAATCCTCTTTGCAACCTGTAAATTAATGCTTATGCATCAGAATCCTCCTATTCACCAGATTGATTTCCAACAAAATATCTTCAAAAATTCTTAAATCAACTCTTTTTGCAACTTACATTAAGGACAGTTAGGTTGGTTTAATCATCTAATAATCAGGTACCATTTATGTAGATTTCAGTGTTCAATAAGGACATAATTTGTTTCAAATCAGGTGGTTTTACATAGAATTTTTTTTCTGTGTAAATATTGTAAAATACAGATTTTGTTCAGACTAGTAAACTTCAGTGACCTGGTACCTATTGAAAATAGCAATTTCATTGACATAATTAATTAATGTAATTCCTTATTTTTCCATGAATAGCTCCTCTAATACTAATGCCTTAGTTGTGGTTAAAAATGGGTTTAGTTGTGGTTGAAAATGGTTCAGGCCTGTAATTACTGTGTAGCAAAGGGAAGTGTGAGATATTTTAAGGTATTTCTACTCATTTGAGGGGGCAAATGATTAACTTCTTAAGGACCAAAGAAGTTGATATATTACTCTAATTCATTTGAATGAGCATCTTGTTTTCTGGTACATTCATACTTCATGTTTGCATTACTTGGACTAGAAATGCTTCAGTGTAGGTGCTAACTCAGTTTAGAATTTTTGTTCTGTAAGTGCAGTATCATTATTGATCAAGTCAAAATCCGTTTACAGTGAGCAACATCTGTTTCTCAAATACAATTGCCTCCTATTTTAAAAATTTCTTAGTTTATCTCTAAACATATATGAGCATGTGATTAGTACCTAAATTGTTCATTAACAGATTTAAGGCTGACTTAGGCCTCTGGCCCTTTCTGATTCTCTTGTGCAGCAACCAAAGTGCGTGTATCAAGCACCGAGATTCCCAAGCTGGCTGTTGTTCAGGTATTGGAAATGTAACAGCTCAAACTCAGATGGTTTAATTTATCTTGTTTGCTGGCCTAACATATCAGCCCAAGCTGGATTGCCTGTTGCATGAGGAGGCTGGCACTTGTTTCCAGCTTAAACTACTGTGCAGTCACTGTCAGAAGTAAGCTGTAAAAGGATTATTCTTCTCTGTTTTCCTTTGATTGTGGATGTCTCTTAATATTTTCTGTACATTTACTGGAAGTTGGTAATTTCAGTTACTCATCTGCTATTAGAGGAAAATGCTTTTATTATTACAAACTGTTAAATGCTGAAACAACTTTGCTTTGTGAAACCTGTTTAATATTATTGATTAATATGAACAGCAGGATAAATGTGAGGTGTTCCGTTGCATTTTGGTAGCGTATTAATTTGCCTGTAAGCTGTGTGCAGTTCATTCCGTGTCTGAAGTCCTACAACAGAGCCACTTAAAAGAGCAAATCTGAAGCAGAGGATGTGAATCTGTAAAAAGTGTAATACAACTTTAAAGACTGCAGACTGTTGCACTTCTTCTATGATGTGGAGTGTTTTAATTATCTAGATTCTTACAGTTAGTTTTCAAGGTATAACGTGAAGTGTGAACAGGAGTGCAAGCAGGAGTTTCATGTAACTGGTGACAAATCTTTCCTCCCCCTTCTCCCGGGATTTCTTTCGCATCCACTGTTTATGCACTCCCTTGAGCAGCCTACCACTATTTTCAACCTATTTGCAGTCCCTGTGTATTGGATTTAAAAGTGAAATTAGCCAGTAATGTCAGTTAATGCCACTTTGCTGAAAAGTGCCAAGTGTGCAGAAATCAGCAGAAGAGAATGTAAGAGAGTCCTGATTCTCTGCTCTGTTCCTTCTTGCTCCATTTCTACTTTTCTGTCAGACATTGCTGCATAAGTTAAGTATCTTGTGGTTAAATGAGTGTAATCTTTATTTTGAAACGAAAATGGAATTTTGGCAGAAGTTGGCAGCACTGGAAAAATGCTCCTACTTGCCCTGAGTAGATTTTTTTTTTTTTTTCTTCCTTTCCTGGGAGGTGTGTGTATTTGACGGAGACTGAGAGAGGGAGATTAAGTATGTGTGGGCAAGGGCAGCGGGCCATACTCTTTAGGCCATATACTCTTTATCACATCCTCCTCTTCACCGTTTGCCTTGTGAAAAATGCAGGTATAGCTATATAAAATAACATGTTTTTCTCAAAATTCTGTTAAAGGACTTCATCTTAGACCATGCATCAGGACACTCAAAAGTTACAAAATAGTGCCAAGTGCCACATATCTTGCAAAGTTGTAGGTCTTTGGTTTTTGTTTTTATTCTTTATGATGAAATATTAAACAGCTTAATGAGGCAGAAAAAAAAAAAATTCCTTCACCCATAAAATACTGATGCATGAAAAAGATGCTTCAAGGGAAAAGCCAGGAATTCTAATTCAACCTCCTACTTCTCATATGAGCAAAATGAATTCTTGTTAACCCTCATCGCCTGAATTTGCCAAGCAAAATTGTCATTCAGCATGTTCGCAGCTGAGAGTTTTGACAAGGTCAGTAACTGGTTCTAGCACAGTACAGCTCTTTGTCCCTCACTTCCGGCTTGATAACATGAAAAAAGTGCGATTTCTGCAGCTTCCATTCTGATGAGATAGGTCCTCTAGATCATATGTGACAGCTTCTTGTTTCTAGATGAAGAAATACTAGATTTAGCCCCTAGGTAGGTTTCAGATGGGATATCATTCGTTAAATCTGAATCTGTTGTTTCCAGCTGGTAAGAACAGAGAGAACTATTACAGAGACATACATTTCAAGGGCAGCAAGGCCAAAGAAACTATGAGGTGGCCTGCCCTTGCATTTAGAGTGTCACAAGTCATTATGTTCAGCTGGTACCCCTTGTAGTCATTAAGATGAGTAGTTTGTGTTTGACTGAAAAACAGGCATTTTTTGAAGATTTATTTTTCAAAAAAGGCATCCTGTCAACTTTTGAAGTTTCTAAGAACTGGAGAATTCATCATCTCTTTTAGTAATTTGTTCCATTAAATAAATAAACAACATGCTTTTTTTTTTTTTTTTTTTTTTTTTTTTTTTTTTTTTTTTTTTTTNGTTTCTCTGCATTTCTAACTTGAACATGCCCAGTTTCTAGTTCTCCGTAGTTTCACAGTAATTTTAAACTGACATAAGCTGGTGAAGCTGTTTGCAGAAAGAAGTGATCGGAACTTCCCCCAGTCCCCTGTTCCTGCTCTGATGCCAGCTGGAGTGGTCAGAGTTCTGGCCTCAGGTGCTGGCCTGGTCTTTTGTGCAGCTGCACAACGAACTACAAGAGAGGAACAACAGCAAAAAATGTCCAGAATCAGTTCCGAGGTCTAGTCTGTAGCACAGCTGCATGAATGGTGCTAGTACAAAAAAGAAGAGGTGGAATGGGGACAGGAGTGAACAGTTAGGGATGAGAAAAGGGTGAAGCTGCCTAGTTTGGTGGCTTTTCTAGCACCAGATGGTGAAACTACAGGGTAACTTTAGGCTCTTGGCTCCCATACGTTTCTGCTAGAAATAATCACATTTGAACGATGGTTTTTGCGCAACCAACAGTAAAATGTGTGACATCTCTTCTGTAGTTCTGTCCTCATGATCTCAAGTAACATCATGAACTCACTGTGAGGTGGCTTCACGGGCCTTTGCTCCTTTTGATTATGGTTGTGCTTTAATGTTACGAGTTCATAATTCACTGAAGACTCTTTGTAAGTGGAGAATATATGTAAAAATGATAATCCTGGAATAGTAATAGTGTAGGTATCTTATATAACAAATGTTATATAAGATGCAAATATTGGTATTTACTGTTATATTTTTTAGCATACATGTTTTGGTAATTGCAAACTCATACTCCAAGGAAACTCCTTGGAAATACAGCGGATTAGTTTTGATTTTAAGTATGTTGAAAGTGCATGTTCTGTTTAAATGAAATCTGTACTTAGTGAACAGTCTTTCAAAAAATAGACTTAAAGACATAAATGAATAATTATTAGGTAACAGGATGTCATAAGACACAGTTGTTGAGCTCATCTATCTGTTGACTTCTGGTCACTACTGTTAAGCCAGGCAAACTCCATGGTAACTAGTAAAATGTTGTTTTCTCTCTAGTGAACGTCTGTCTTATTTGGGAGAGCATTTGCTAGGCAATTTCAGTTCCAGCCCTTCCTTCCTAAATGCTCTGTCATGTTTTGTAGTAAGAGCAGAGTGTCAGCAGCCTTTGAGCATCTGGGAGATAGAGAGACAACTAGCTTCATGTATCTGGTCTTCCTGCGTAGTCTGTGGAACGGCAGAGTTTTCTGAGATAAAGAAAAGGAGATCTGTAGAGGAAGATCCTGGAGACAAGTCAACCCCAGTAATACCGATTTTTTTTCCTCGGAACGCAGGATAATGTGTGCATTATTTAATCAAGAGTTGGCTTCATTTGTTCTAGAGAAAATACAACTCTCCCCATTTTCCATGTGGAGCCTGAAATATTAAGGTATAAAGGGCTGTTTTTCAAGAGTATTTGACTCTTCATTTTCTCATCTTTGCCTATAAGCTTCAGTGGAGAGTAGGGAAACCACTTCACTTGTGAGCCAGTGGATTGCATTTTGTTATAAGCTTTTTTAAAGCAAACAGCTGAACTGATTTATCCTAAATGTAGTTGCTCAGAAGATGCTCAGCCACAGTTGTCCAAAGAATCTTCTACTATTGCACCATTTCCTCAGTTGTCTGTTTCTACTTCACTGAGCCTTTTGTTTCCTGTGTTTTCATTTCCCTTCGTGCTAGTTGGCCTGCGTCTTTGTGCAGTCATGACCCAGACAACTGTCGGGACACAAGACATTTTTTTTAACATATATTTTGTATAATTTTTGCTGAATCTTTGAAAAAAAAAGCTTTTTGAGTGAAAATTTTCTGGCCACCTGTGGTTCTGCGGGGGAAATTTCCATATTTCTCATTTAAAACTCTCACTTTAGGTTTTTACTGAGCACCCAAAAAGATGTTTTCTCTTTCACCATTGATTTCAGTACTCAGTGTGCGCATGTTGATTAGCCCAGTGCACTGTAAAATAGCTAAGTTTTGATGAGCTGTAATGAAGGTGGAATAGGTTAAAAATATTGAAGTTTTATTTGTTTGCAGCTTGATACAATGTAAGGAAAAGATGACTTTTTACTTACTGAATGTACTTGGAAGTAAATCTTTAAAAAAAGTACAGTTAGGAGCAGATAATTTCACAACTTTTTTTTCTTTTGGTCAAAAAATGTGTGTGAACATGGGTTCTTGCCTGTTAAAAAATATTTTTTGAAAATTAGTATTTTTCCCTTACTCTGTTTAAAATAATGTAATATGTAACAAATTATTGACCAGCTTTCTCCCCAAAAAGTTAAACAAATTTGACACACCTTGCTAAAATATTATTAAGCTTACTTTAATCAAATGCCACTGATGAAAATATTGTAACTGAATTTTCCTTATACCTGTCTTTAAACAACTTTTTGTTTGCTTCTTTTTTTGGAAAAACAAGAGCAATTGTTGCTGGACCCTTAGGCAGTGGCTGTTGACGCCTATGGGAGGCCTTTGCTCTCTGTTCCTGCGAGCCCCAGGAAGTTCTCATTATAGTACCCCTGTCTAATATATTTATATTGGAGACGGTGCGTAAAATATTGAGAACGTTCAAAGCAGAGAATAAAATGCACGTCTTGCGCTAGGTAAAGGCTGCCTGTGGGTCTGCCTCAGATGCTAAAAGTATAAGGATCAAGAAAACACCATCTTCTTGGTTCTCTAAGGAATGTAGTAGTTTCTCTATAGTAGCTCTTTTGCACAGTAAATTTTAAGGACTCTTTTTGAGAGACAAAGATTTGATAGAGGCGGAGAAGCTGAATTTTCCAGCACATCTTGGGAGATGGTCACCAAATCTATACAGCTGTGGGTGAAACCAAGAACAAAAGGAAGGACTTTGCGTTTAGAAGCGTGATTTTAGCTTTAAAGTACCTTATTGACGTAAACTCAAAAGGAATTTCCAGAGAAGACAAAGGGAATTACAAACTCAGATTGTGTTAATTAAGGATTCTGGCAATCTGAACTTCCTTGGTTCTTTTTGAAAACCTCATTTTTAGGATGCATCATGAGTCGTGTTTCATTAACTTGTTTTCTTTTACTGCCTACAGACTGTATGGGAGGAATATTCCCTGTTTGCACTGTCCTAGCTGCTGTATTCTCGGTCAGGAGGAAGTCTCTGGTAGGAGGGACATTCTGCTTTTCCCCGAGAACATCTGAGCTTATTTTTGAGGGGAAGCTTTTCATGCGACAGGGTTATCTGAAAGGACCTTGCATTAGGGATGGAGTCTGAGGAGAAGAAAAAGGAACAATCTCAGCCAGTGTCCAAACATGATAGAAATAAAGATTTTTTTTTTTTTTTTTTTTATCTTTTAGGGATGCATGGGCATTCTGCAGAATTCAGTTGTTGGATTGTGAACAAGCCTGAGAAAGTTGCTGTGAGGATACAGTGGAATAGGGGAATTATTTAAAGGCCTTTTATTTATACTGTCTTACTTTTAGTTTTTGCTATTAGAGTTGTCTGCTTTATGTATTTGGTATCTTGTGGGTATTCACTTTGGAGAAAAGTGCACGCAGCTCCTAAATCACATGGTAACTTAGGAACTCACCCCAGGGGTGCTAGAGATGGGATGGGAACCTGCAGCTGGCAGGTTTTTAATTTATATTTGCTGTGAAGAAGATTGGACATAAATACAGAAATGCTCCAGTCTAGAAAAGAGCTATGGAGAGAGTGAGGTCTGTCTGTTCAAGGGGCTGGTCAAAACCTCACTAGTGGAACCGTTGTTGGTCCAAGTGTCTTTGTAGCAACTGAGGGAGAAGCAACGTAATAAAACCTAAAAAATAGAAGTCAGGCACAGGATTCATCTGATTTACCTTTATCTCCAGGGAGGAGTGAGACAGCCTGGTAGCCTGAGCAACAAGTAGGATCACTTGATAGAGAGTGACATGGGCTTAAGAGACTTGAACATGTGGAAAATGGTCAAAGACAAGTGACTACGTGGATAACTTACTTGCAGAAGGAAGATATTTGGAGGGGAGGACTTGCTAAAATTAGTGTATGTTTAACATGCATGTATGTTCTTACAGCCTTTCAAAAGATTTATCTGCTGGGGTAGATACTGAGGGAAGGAAAAGGTTGGAATAGCTGCATTAGCTAAACGAAGGCAAAGACTTTTATTAAGCTAGTTTATTCAGGGGTGTCTGTAGAAACCTGTAGCATTTAAACCAAGGTAAAGGAAGCCTTGCAACCCAAATTTGAAATAATCCAAGGTCATACTTTTCTATAATTAAGACAAAATTGAAGGAGGTAGCACCTTTTGAGATTTTTTTTTTTTTTTAAACATCTCAGAATTAAAAGAGAAGCAGTAAAATGGGTTGATGAGTACAGAGTGGGATGTGCTTGAGAACGGTGTCAGGATATCTGATGTAGGGGAAAAGAACCCACTTTTTCTCATTAGAAATGCTGCCATTTGTGATAAAGATTTCAGTCTAAAGCTTGGAAGACCCAGTCTCTTATCAGAGACACTTTTGAGAACCAGGAGAGAGAGAGAGAGAGAGAGAGGTTTTCCTTTTACAGGAACAGGACATGCAGACAATGCCCATGAAGAGGAGGGACAGAAAATGCTCCTAATACTTTGCAGTATTTGGCACACCATTTCTATAGGAGGAATCCTCAAGGATGAAGAGTAAAGCAAACCTGACTGAAAAGGGAGCAGGTTATTGCAGAGAGGATGGCAAGTATACCCTTGGTTAGAGGGACAGGAGACAAACCTTGTTCATCCTGAGTTGCAGCCAAAAAAGGATTAAACAGGCCACAATTCTGGTACTGCTCTGTAATGAAGGAAAGAAAATGCATCTTTGTTGTCAGCTCATCTTTCAGAAGCCTTGCTTGTAAAGGGATGAGTTACATGAGTAAGTAAGATGCCCAGAAGGAAGAAAGCAGAAACCAGATACCCCACCAGGAAGAGACAACCTGCTTAAGGCTACTTTTAACATGTTTTGTTCTCAGCAACATTGGCTGACTCTAGAAGGGAGAAACAGGAACCGTTTCCTATTTTAATTTAAACAAGAAAGTGAGTCAAGAAGGCAAGAAGGAGATCTGGAAGCAGTAGAATTTGCTGGTTAGCTAGAAAAGCTAGAAAAATTAGGTCAGAATAGTTCTGAGAATTGCTGTGACTTTGGAAGTCCCTGTCAGGAGCAGAGTGCTAGAAGGCAAGAGTGGAGCAGAGAAGACTCCTGAGATGGGTAGGGATAGGCACATAAGCAGGTCTTGGAGCACATGGGAAGAGAGACTGTTTTTCCTGAGTTGCTGGGTTGAGAGCACATCTGGAAGAGGACCTGACCTGAGAGGACAAAGTGGGCTCAGTGCAGACTTATTCACAAAATTTTTCGTTTCTGTTAGCTTAATTTTTCTCCATGAAATAAATACATCTGCTCTAATTTACTCTAGTAAAAATAATTTTCTAGAGTTTACAAAATCACTTTTGTTGGTTTCAGCTGTCTTATGAAGGAAAGATGTGAGCAAATGTACCTCAAAGCTTTTCTTAACTTGAGGTCCTGTCAAATACTCAAATGAGGTGGCCAGAAACCACTGTTCTCTTGTAAATATTAAGAGATCCTTCATCTTTTCCATGTCTCATATCCTCCTGTCTTTCATTTCTGTGTCTTTTAGCTTCTTGATGTGCGTGATGATTTGTATTTTCGTTTTAGTGATTTTAGTAGAAATTATTTTCCGAGACTTACTCTTACCTGTTTGTTACTAATGAATATTAGAAAGTCATTAGAAAAGGCTTTAGGAAAATTTAAGTTCAGAACTTTGGCTAGTGATAAAAATATGACTGAAATATATAAGTTTTTTTTTTTTTTTTTTTAAGCGCAAGTGGTCAGACTTTGAAATAGTTAGGAAGAAACATTCTGTATTTTAGATTCATGAGGTATATGCACACAGTATTTTATTAAGCTGCTAATCATGTAGTAAGCAAACAAAGCACTTTTCCTAAATGCTAAATGAAATTGAAATAGTTTGTTGCATGATTAAAAAAAAAACAAACAAACTTGTGTTTCAGCATTCGTGATGAGGTCCATTTATTGTTGTTCTGCTTTTATTCAAAGAAAAGCAATAATGCTAAATTTTAGGCAGTTTGACCAGGTCCTTAGGACAGTCTCTATTAAAGCAGAGGAAAATCTCCAATTGCTTGATCCTGAAACCTGTACTCATGTATTCCTTTAGCATCAGCCCTTTAACGTTTTCCCCCCTGGAGGTAACATACACTGCTGTGAAGGACAGTTATATAACCAGTCTTCCTCTGAAGCCTCGTTTGTATTCCAGTGTGATGGCATCATCGACATGCAGTGCATTTGATTTTATTTTTTAATTGAGCAATAAAACTCTGCTCTGTTAATTTACCTTTATTTATTTTCAGATTTTCAGGATCATTTTGTCATATTTCTGCAGCCAATGCAGATCCAAATGCTGTGGCTACAAATGCTTGCTGCTTTCTTGTGCTGGATCCTGCAAAACCAAGAGCTGCTTGGCAGTTTCCAAGGCAACCACCTGTGGAATAATTAGAAAAGATGAAGCATCAGTATGTCAGAAATAGGGAATTCTTGTCTGGGGAGAGCACTTCGTTTTCATCTGTCTTGGAGAACTGAAGCGTTTCTGCCAGTGAAGTTAAGGTAGTATAACTAAAGAGTAATGTATTTTCTAGAGAAAGAGAAAATTTGACTAAGAGCAACATTTCTAGTATTACTATACGCTGTTGACTTAGGAAGATGATAATAGTGGGTGGTTTTTTGTTTGTTTGTTTGTTTTGTTTTTTTTTAGTGTGTAAGCTACTTGTTTTGGTTTTCCTTCATAGGATATCTTTCATTGTGTTGTCAGCTTTTTTAAAAAGAACATAATAGTTCTAGATGCCTTTTTTTAAAACAGAAAAAGTGTAGAGTTGGTTATTTCAACATAAAGACCATCAGAAAGCTGATGGAAAATCAGTAACACAAGTAAAACATTTGCACGAACTATCCTGCACTTTTCGTCATCTTTGTTTTTGTAAGTGATTTTCAGCTGGTAGAGACTAAAATGCAGCATGTATTAGTGGGAGCTTAAGGATAGGAAGCAGAACCTTCATACGAAGTACATGAAGATTTCTTTGTCATTCAGTAGAGTGATGACTGTAAAAGGAATCTGGTAGTCAGCGTACTGCAAATGACAGAATCAGGGATCTTACTTGGCGCTATAACTTAAAGTAATTAAGCTGATGTTGACACTGAACTGATGCTCAATTTTAAACTTCTTGTTGAAGCAGTAAACCACTGTTAAGACTTCCTTTGCAGAGCTGAAATTGCATAGTGGAGAGAATAAAAAATAACTTGAAGAACATAGTTACGATGGCAAAGAGAAGCTTTGTTCTGAAAATTTAAAACAGACTAATGCCAAAGCTTATGGAAAGCTCTTAAAATCCAGTTGACTGAAAAGCTCCTCTTAAAGTATAATATGTTACAGGATGTATTTGCTTATTATCTATTTCTTCTCTGCCAGTCATTCAAATATATTTTGAATAGGAAAATACTTCTGACGATGCAGTTAAATGGAGAAAGCCACAGTCAAGTTCTTCTCATAATCCAAATAACTGTTCAGTTAAGTCTGGTTACCTAGCCTAATGCTTTTGTATAGCTAATTTTAGGCCTTATGCTTTTATGTAGTTTATTTTAAGTTAAAAAAAAAAAAATCTAAATTCTGAAGTAGAAATATTTGGGATGCCATCTGTACTTTACATAATAAATTTTTACTGCCAAAATGTTTGTGGGATTCTATTGGGATGTGGATGGGATTTCACATTCCACCTCTTTCACAGCACAAGAGAATCATTATTTTTAGATACGATGGGTCCAAGGAGAAATAGAAATTACTTGATGACAGCTTTGTGATTTGAGGGAATACAAATAGAAGCCCAGTCTATGCAGCAACCACCGTTACCTTTTAGAGCAACTACAGAATCGTGAGTGCCGATATTTGTAGGCACCAAATAAGCAAAACTGCATTTTCATACCCTATTTCTTGATTTCCAGTTTTAGGTACATTGTCATCCCAGTTTATTTGCTAAATTAATTGTATTTTTGAAGAAAGAAGTAATTTTAGCTGTTCAATCTCTTTCAACATAAGAGTTGAAGATCAGTTTTAAGGAAAAGTACTGTTTTCACACAATGAAAGGAAAATTGCTGGCAGAGTATCTGCACTCCAGCCATCTATAACTTAGACTTAAAGGCACTGCTGAAGCTGATGGTGAAAAACAGCTAGGACATGTAGCTTTATGAAGGTGCCTGTTCTGAATGCCTTTAAAAGGGATGACTTGTCTTGAAAAGATGTCACTCCCATTTATGACTCAATGTGGACCACAAATCCATAGTAGGCATCTAACTTTTCAGTATTTTGGAGAATGTATTTGGGTGCATTAAAGTTGTGAAACCCATATACACCAACTTTTTTTTTCTCCTCCCATCCCAAGGCTCTGTGCTAGGTGGTGTTGGACTTGATTACTTGTATAACCCACTTATTCCTCCTTCTTTTGCCAGCTCAAATGTTTGACCCTAGCGAATTTTCCAGGCTTCGTACGCAAGCCTTTGGTTCAGTATCAAGGATATTAGAGAACCACATGGAGTTTTCAACATAGTTTCTAACAGAAATAAAAATAGACATACTAAATTTAGGCAGCTGAACTGTGCAAAAGAAGATTAAGTGAATAGGTTGAACATTTATAGTTGCTATGTATATAGTTTATCTTTTTTATACCTTTATCTTTGCAGATCTTTTACAGGACTAAAGTTGGGGTGTAAGAACATAGATTTGTTCAGTAATTTTAATTTTCTTTAGTGATTGAGTACATTGAAACATGGAAAAGGTTTTTGCCAGCCACGTTGGATATTAAGAGTTAATGCTATATGTCCTCATGAAAAGTTAGGAAAAAAAATTCTTGGTGGTCTTCTTTCTGTATATTGGGTCAATTTGATGCTCTTTTGAAGAAAAGGAATTAGTGTTGTGTTAATGTCCTTAAAGATTAGGAGCGTGGACTAATTGATCTCTCAAGGTCCTTCTAGCCCTAGTCATTCTGTGATTCTGTGATTATCTTGATGCAATGATTCTACTTTTCTTCTGTTTGTACACTGCCAGAGCAACTGTTATGTAAGGGCAGTTACAGTGCAGTTACCTAGAAGTTTCATTAAAATATCCATTAATTTTGTTATGCAAATAGAATTATTTCCTAGAAAATCTACTAGTTTTCTCTTGTGTCTTGGAAGGCCAGGTAATTTTTCTGGATGGAATTTTGCAAAGTATATTCCTTCACACAGGAGAATTTTGGAACAGAAATGGAAAGGTTTTGGGGAAAAGACTTGAACAGCAAGTCAGTCTCCAGTTCTTGAAAGAGGGAACTCAAACACGGAATTGACCCTTTGCCAAGTTTTTATCTTGAAGAGCTAATCCCTGTATCTCAGGGTTTCAGAGTGTATGAGGCTGAGTGGACACAGTAATCATTTCAGGAGGATGATGTAGAAAAGATTATCATCTTCCCAGAATACATGAATAATATTGAGAAATATCGTTGAGGTGGACACTGTGTCAGCTTACAGATCATGACATTTTTAAGATCATCCTTTGTTCTGTGGCTATTCAGAGGTCAGAAGAGTAGCTTCAAGTCAGCTACCTAAAGGTGGTGAAGGGGCTGTATTTTGCCCCCTATTGCCATAATCAAAATCTGAAGCTTCTGTAAATGCACTGTGATCCCCTGTCTGTGTTTTAAATAGCCAGCCACTGCTAGTCACAGTGACAGCAATCACAGCAAGTTTTTAGAGCGAAGATACTGTGCTTCCATGGATGAATAGTTCATGAGGATCAAGTCAGCATTGCAATTCTGAGGGCTTTACAAGTAAAAACATCCATGAGATGATAAACCCTATGCTCAGTTATGAGGGTTTTCTTCCTGCTGGCCATTACTGCTGTGCATTTCGCAAATGCTTTTTCATTGTAATTGAGAGGACTTTCCTTGAAAAAATGATTCAAAAAGTCCAGAATAAAGTAAGGAGGTCAACATGTTTTGTCATTGTTCTAGGACCAGCTAAGCACTTTTGAGAATTGATGAAATAAGTAACAGATTTGAATTTCATAATAGTAGAGTGATTCACGTTCACATGTATTTCCAATTCTCCCTTTATAATCTAAATTCTTCATCTTAAGTTGTGTATTAAAAAAGGAATGAGACCTGTCCTTAGGGTCACAGACTTGTATTTGGTTTAGAAGTGGAATATGGCTTTAAACTGCTATCCATGGTGAACATTTGTTTGTTTGTGATGGACTAGGAAGAAATATTAACACTTGACACTTCTTAGGGACCTTATACCTGAACTAGGCAAAATGTCTCTGGGAAATGGCCTAAGGTGGCTAACTGAGGACTATAGGAGTATAGAAGCAGAATGAGTGTATGTATGTGCATAGATATATATATATATATGTAGACATACACCCCTGCATTGTCCATGCATATGTGTACATATATGTGTCTGTACATCATATATCTATCCTATTGCTGCACCCTCTCTAAATCTCCAGACAGTAGTAGCTCAAGGTTTTACTGAAATGGAAGTAATTTCTCTATATTTTATAATATTTATGATATTTCTTATCTAAATTTATGAAATCTTCCCTTGAGCCCATGAAAAATTTTAGAAAGTGTAACCTTTGGCAGAGTTCCACAATTTAACTAACATGTTAAATGAAGATGATAGTATTTTGTGAAGTTTTGAACCTGACAAATTTTAGCTCCATTTGATGTCTACTTAAAGTGGAAGAGATGTAAATAATTAATCCTTATCAATTCTCTCCATGACATATGATTTTCTAGACCTTTCCCTACTCCAGAGTGTTACAAGTGAGTGAGGAGCCTTTTGATCTGTCTGTCAAATTATACCACCTTTTCCCCAGCTACACAATTTTATACGTAACTGTGCTGATTTTCATAGAGATATCTAACTGTCCAGTCAGTATAACCTGCGTGGATTCCTTTTTCAGTTCTTCTTAGTCAATCACTCTTTGTCAATGAGAATAATTTATTATCATCAGCAGATGTTGTCATTTCACAGTTCAGCCCTTTTCATGTGATTTGTGAGTTAACAGGCAAAAATCCTTGTGGAAGCAAGGCCTGAAGCTGCACCAAGTCTCACCAAAAGCAAAAGTGGGTGTATTCACTTTAGCACAGGACACATTTTATTTTGTAAGGATTTCACTGAATTGTTTTAGTGTATTCCTTAATGTGGGACCATTATGAAACTTTCTGTAGCAATGGCTGCTTTCATTTGCAAGCTATAATTTATTGCCATTCTTTTCAGCTAATTATTTGTAATTTCACCTTTGAAGAAAAATAGATTGGGAGTGGATTCACCTGTTTGGATGACTGAGAATGATTGCATTAGTGTTCAAAAGTGTCCAACCTACTTGGTTTACCACATACATTTTTTCATTTTTTAGAAAAGCCATTTTCTGACTTTTTTAATACTTAAAATCAAGTTACTTTATTCTGATTACTTTATATTCTTTGGAATCTGACTATTTATTACTATCTACATTACTTATATATATATAGATATGAACATGATAATTATAGGAAATCCAATATATAATATTTGTGTGTGCATATCTATATACCTATATATATACACATACATATATAGGGGTGTGTGTATATGTGTGTGTGTGTGTGTTTGTGTGTGTGTGTGTGTATATATATCTATATATATATAGATATATATACACACACATGCAATTTTAAGATGAATTTAAGCACAGGAAATGACACTAGCGACAGAACTGTTGCTTGTTCTTGTTTGCTCAGCTAGATCAGCAAACATCAAATTCTGTGACAAGGAAAAAAAGGAATGTCCGTAGCGGGTCAGGCTGAAGGAGCCTGTAGCATAAAATCCTTTCTCTGATGTTAGGCTGTACCTCAAACCTGAAAAGTATGTGCAAGAAAAGGTGAATTGTAGCTGTACTTCCTCCAGCATAGCCAGCGTTCTCCCAACAACCTGCAGTTTAGGGAATCCTGACCCGTAGGCTGCATCAAATCTTTATGCTTAACAACTCTCTTGGATTCTGCTTCCATAAATTTGCCTAATTGCTGTGTAAATATATTTTCTCTTCCATGATAGCCTAGAGCTGTGAATTTTATAGGTTAAGTATTCACCTAAAACACATACTTTTTTTTTACTTTAAAGTTCTTGTGCCACATGCCTATTTCCTTCTGATGCAGCACTTCTATATTACTGCTACTACTGCCCCTATCCCATCTCTCTTCAGCTATTTCTTCTGTAGGCTGAAGAATCTGACTCAATTTCATCTCTCCTCATGAGGAAACCGTTCCATAACTCCAGTTGATGCTGCTCTGTATACTGTTGTGTTACCTCCTCTGAGACCGGGGGAACCAAAACACTCTGCAGTGTTCAGGATATAAATGTGCCACAGATTAATACAGTGTCATACTTCTGCTTCCTGTTTTGGTCTCTGTTCTGCTCCTAATTACTCCTAGAATTCAGTTTGCATTTTCACTGTTGCTGTTAGTGACCCCTGTGAAAATTGTATTTTCATGCTACTATCCACAGTGACTCCAAGGTCTCCCCTAATCAGGAAGAGCTAATGTAGAACCTGTCATTTTCTGTGTATAATTAGGGTTATTTTTTTCCCAGATGCATGACTTTGCATTTATCTACTTGAATTTCATCTTCCATTTTCTCTCCTAGTCACACTGTATAATAACTAGCTGCAGGGGGAAAAGAGAAAATAACTAAGAATAACTGCTTTGACTTATTCTCTTTAACAGACTTGTTATCTCACATTCAATCCTTAAAAGTTCTCTACTGGCAGAACAGTGTGAAGCAACCCTACTTGCTTGCCCCTTATGAAGGAAGACTCCAGGGTGGAACATTGCTGAACTGTTACGTATCGAGCAGCGACTTCGTTCGGGTTTGCACTTGGCAAAGAAGTAATTCTCTCCCTTCCTCCTCCTCCCCACCTTTACCTTGGTTTTATCACCTGTTGGCCTAACAGACTGTCTGACAAGCCTCCTCCTTTCTGATGTGTATGATTAAAATTTTCTTCCAGCATATTAGTTCTCAAAATCTTTCTTCTGCTTAACGGTTTTGCCTTTAATTTGTCAGGATTTGTATTTTTTCCTAGCATCCTGTTGTGACTTCACTTTTTGAAGGGCATGCTTTTGCTTCTCAGGCATTCCTTTGCTGCTTCACTCTGCACCTTTAAAAAATTATTTTCTTGGTGGCTTTTTTAACATTTTTTTTTCTTAAAATATGGGGGTCTCTATCAAGCTGTCAGCCACCAAAAGCATTCAACTTTTGGCTGTTCATGGTAACTTTCTTTTAAGGAACATCATCTCATCTCCTGCACACCCTTTTTTAGTTATATAACTCAAAATAGAAAATACAATGTTTAGAATACTGAACTGGAATATATTGCAATCACTAATGCACAGTGGCTCTTTGGCAGGATTATTTTGAACAAATTCTTGATGTTCTTTTGAAGCTAGATTCAGTCTTCTGTTGCAGATTTTCAGAGCTGTTTGAAGTGAAAATTAATGGTTTCTAAAAAAGCAATATTTGCATTACATTGAATATCCTGGCAGTTTGTTTTTTTCTGAATTCTTACAATTTAGCCACTTTAATATCAAGAGATGATGTTTGTCTTTGATAACTGCCATCTGCCTTCATGGGACTGTCATTATGTCACCTTCCTCATTAGGTTAATAGTTATATTATGCATGGGACAGATAGGTGGGAATCTTTTTCCTTTTGCTGGACTCGTTTTTGTGTCTTTTCCTTAATGGATTTTTTTTGAGACATTTTCTTTTAAGTTATGGATAGACAAGTATCTCCAGGGCTTGCTTCTTTTTAACTGTGGTTAGACAGCTATAATAGGATGGGATCAGTGGCCTCAGTTCTTCTTGGAAGTGCCTGTCTGTGGGAAGAGTCTAAATGAATGAAAATCCCCCAAGGTTTTGGCAAATTAGATGAGATAACTCTGTCCTTAAAGGTCAGATTTAGTTTGTGTATTAACCACTTTTTAACTGTTCCTTGTACTTAATGGTAGGGTAGCAGTTGAGCTGTTTTTTGAGTTTTTAAGATGAGTTTATGTCATTCTGGACTTATTCATACGCTACTTCAAAAATACCTTTTGCGCCTCTCTTTTAGCATATTAGATATTAGTGGTTGTTCATCCAACTGCCTGATCTGACTGGTTGGAAATTTCGTGGTGCTTTACCTTAAACGTTCTGAGAAGGCTTGCAGAAGCTCGGCTCTGTGTGGGTGAATGGACAGCATTGAGTAAGTGGGCAAATGCAGCCTTGCACACAGTCTTTGGACTAAGGTTCATGAAGTTCTTCTGTTCCTTTTTGTAGCATCCTCAGTTTTGTGCTTCATGAGAATGCAGATGGGTTCAAAAAAATTGGGGATTATATAATATGATACACTGTTTTCTTTCATCTGAACAGTGACTGTTTCGTAACTAGCCTCAGCTTCTCACAGATTCAAATAGCTTTTCTGCCCACCAAATGATATGGCTAGGCCTTAAAAACAGTGTTCTCTTCAATAGTGACAATTGCGGATCTCTTCTTAAGGAACTTTGGGGAAATACCTTGTTTTCTTTTTTTTTTTTTTTTTTTTTTTTTTTTTTTTGAGAACTGAATGATGCTAGTAACGACAGAATTATTTTTTTCCCCATCAAAAGTGCCTAGATTGCAAAGATATGCTCAGGAGTGATGTGAGGACAGAGATGATGAGGGGCGTTTTCATTTAATGCTGCCAAGAATTAAAAAAAAATTAACACAAAATTTTTGTGGTCTCTAAGAATAGCTGTATGAAGAGTTGTTTTCTGCACAGATGAGAGCTGCACAGAATACCTGGGTTTGATTAACTGTTCGGACAAACAGAATTTGCAGGGGGATGTTTCAAGTTTGGGGGATTTTACTAATTTAGACTTCAACTTTTTGAGTACTTCTCATGGTGATTCCCAAGGAAATGGATCTATAGTCCTTATTATGCCAAAATTCTCACTGAAATCAATGGTAAGGATTTTTTGTTGTTACTGGAGCCTGCAGAACAGTAGAGGTTAACTTCACACTAGGGATGAGCCAATACTGCTCAGTAATCAATGAATAATCAGGTTTCTGTTTATTCAGAAAGTTGTTTCCTTCAAGTTGAAATTTCACCTTCCACAGGTCCCAGTGTTGTTTCAGGGTGGATATTTCTGGTATTTTCTGTTAGTCTCTTAAGCAGGATTTCAAACTGAGGTGCTGTTTTCAGTGACACCAGATAGATCTTGTTTACAGTAACTCTTTTTGAGATTTCTAATGCAAACATCACCTCTGCAGACCTCAGAGCTGTGGTTCCTTTTGAGTTGGGGATTTCATCTCTTTAATTTTCATCATGAAAGGTAGTATCCATCTAACCAAACTGGAGATGTTTACAAGATAGATGCCTACATCAACACTAAGTTTCCTTCTGTAGAGGAGGGGTACAAGCGTGTCCACAGTGCAGGGAATATAACCTCTTACATGCAGCGTGAGCTAATTTGGAACTAGTAAATACATTTCTCTGCAGATTTGATGAAAATACAGACATTTGCACTGTAGACATCCTGTAATGGACACATGAATTATCCTAAATGTCCAGTCATATAAATCTTCCCTGTATTCAAGCATTTCATCTGAACTAGTCATCTAGGGAGCAGTGGCTTATTTCTCGGTGGGGAAATGCTGTCCCTTGCAGATGGTGATTCAACCTCTGTCTCACAGGTCTATCTTAAATGGGGTGAATCACCTGCTGGACACCGATTATCTTTTTTTTCATTGATAGGAAGAAAGGTCCTCATTATTCTCATCTGAATATCTAATTTTAAGAGAGCTGAAGTTAAGAGAGATGGGATTCATCCAGACTCTTTTAATTGCAGGAATGATTTCGAACTGCAAGATGCAAGACCTGCTCTTCTTTGCATGATAGTTGTTGTAAAACAAGCACTTAGACTTCCTTTATAGCTGCTGTTCCTTGGTGTTCTGGCATGAAAAAGCAATTTAAAGATAATAGCGGAAAGGATTTTTTTTTTTTTTTTGCTTGATTTAGAGTGCTATTGGTGAAAGCATTAGCACCGTGAAGACTCACATATACCATATTTGAAAAACCTTTGCCTTTGTATATAAACAATTTTTAGAGAGATACTGAGTCTCTCATGTATGAAAAAAAAAAAAAAATGCATGGTGCCATATGCTAGTATAATATCAGTCCCACAAATTGTATTAACATACAAATTAACAGAATTGCAGTTTGAGATTCTAATTCTGGAGAAGGACACATTCTGGAGCTCTTACTCTACGAAAGACTGTTGAAGTTAGTCTTATCACATGCCTACGCAAGACATTTTGGAGGCTTTTGGTCTAAAATAGGGAGGAAGAGGTGGAGAAGGAGCGAGGAGAAATTGTTTTGCAATTTCAGTGTCTAGCAAAGAGCTGGAGGAGGGGGCCCTGAAACTGCAATTGAAGAAAATGCATCACTGAGGCTTAAAACCTTGTGCGTGTGCTACCCAGTTCACTGTATTTTCTGGGACACTATGGTAGAACCAGCTTTTCCTTTTGGTCACTTGACCTTTTTGTCAGATTGTTGATTGCTGCATTGTTGTTGGTGCTGTATATGGAAACACAAGCTATGACTGTCCTAGTAAACCAAATGAGATAAGTGGATTTTGAACAGTGTCCTGTTAATTCGCACTGCTTTGGCCTGCTGACATTTTCCTAGGCAACGTGCAGTTTTGGGGGATAGTAGGGACCATTCCTTGTAGGAACTCTGGATAACTCCTTCTTTTGCAGGCCAAATTCACTATAGATGCAAGTTGTACTGTGCCACTTGCTCCTAGGGCCAAAAAAGGGGCCCAGTATTTACTAATATTTAGTGACTTGCTGTCCCAAATTCTATATATAGCAAAAAAGAGTTGTTAGGCACCCTTCTGTAAGCTGCTTAAGAAATTTCGATAGCAAATTTTAACAGCCAATTCATCAGGATTGCTATCAGAATTGTAGCCAAGAAACACACGCTCTAGTGTTTTACTCATGGTAATACTATTTAAAACATGGAGCTTTAATTGTTCTGTAGGATTTGGACTTTGGAAGCAATAAATAGAGAGCATCACGTACTGCCATCGTGCATAGTGACCCTGGTGAGTTTATTCTGCATGCTGATCTGATAGTGATTGATGGAGTGAGTTCACAGGCAAATGTTTTTTGTTGAATTCCTATTTTATTGTAAGAAGTAGATATTTTAGTGAGAACATTAAGTATCTGTCATCCTGAAAAAATTGGAAAAGTGATATAAAAAAGTTTTTCTCAATAAACAGAAATGATTTGAAACCATCAACATTTCTGAACAAGTATGCAGGCACCATTAGGCCACTAGTATTTTGAGAATTAGGGTAATGAGACAAAGATAACATGTGGAGTTATTTTTACATCCCCTGTGATGTTTTTGAGTATGTCAGACACGTTTTCAGTCATTTCTGTGCTACCTAGGAGACTAGAAAATTTTTTCATTGCTGTCATCTGAGATTCTTACATAATCTTACAAGTGTGAGAACCAGAGATTTAAGAGAAAAATGATGAGTAGTTCAAGCTTTCCCATAAAATCACAACTTTCAGAAGCACCACACTAGGTATTTCTGTGATAATTTCATCAGGAATATCAGCATTCTGTGCTGCTGGAGTGTCTTTATTTCACTTAGAATTAGGATCATGTCCTAAAAAATTTAAATTCCAATCTTGCAGAATAAATGAGGTGCTTTCCATTATTGCATAAAAACAGACCTTTTCAGTTTCATGAAATATTACAATAAAATAAAATTGATTTGTAAGCAGACAGTAAAAACTCTGCCCCCGGCATCGTGTGCAGAACCAGTAACGGTTTAAAATGTTAGACACTCTCAGTGCATTCTTTGGTATGTGATTTGCTTAGTGCAACGTGCTCAGCCCACATTGCAGGCCTGTGTGAAGGCAGTTCCCCTAATCGCCTACTGCTGTCAAGAGAATTTTGTCTTCCCCAAGCCAAGGTCTATAGTTAGAACAGGAGAAGCCAGGAAGGGAGTTACCCTGTTTTTATCTCCAGAGAAGCACAACGTGGCCTATCTTACCCCATCCGTAAAACTCTTAATATTAAGGAGTGAGTGGTTTATAGATTGCTTTTTTTCTACTATGGAATTCAAGTGGTTACTAGATGCAGTTACTTACCTTCAAGTTTTGCTTACAGAAAGAAAAATGCAAATTTTAGGATTTTCACAGTGGTTAGAAATTGCCATATTTTGGTATTTCACCAAAATAGAGATAGTCCACAGATCGAGGATGCCTCAGGAGTTAAAAATCAGTCAGTTATGCTCTATTTTGTTTATTCTGGCAATAATTTCTTTCTTGAACAACATAATTATAAGCGGGTAGTTTATGGTCCAGGGCAGTGTAAATTCACTTGCTGTGTGCAGTTCAGAAGAAATTTTATTTTCAGAGGGATATTATTTAAGAAGCCTATAGCAAGTGCAGTAGGGTGACAAATTGGATACAACAGTGTAATGATCTGCACTCCTGAACTTTACAGGACAGAAGTGGTACAGAAGGCAGAATTGCACATATCCCTGTTCTGTAGAACAGGTTTTGAAGATCCAGCATGAAATAATACAAAAGAGAAAGATTTGAACATTGACAAGATTTTATGTGTAGTTTGTCATGAACAGCGTGTGAATTTTCAGTGTAAATTGCCAGACATCCCATTTTGTATAGCTTCTGAGAGTGCAGTATTTCAGTATAGATCAAAGGTAAAATATAAGCCAAGGTTTGCTTTTCTCTTTGATTTATTTTGTTCTCATCTTCAGGGTTCAGAATGTTTCTTCTTTCTCTTTTTGTCAGCAAACAATATTCCTTTCACACAGTATTTCTTCTACAGTTATTCATTTCTCAGGACATATTTATGATGCTCATCTGTTTTTGTTGTGTTTTTTTTTTTTTTTTTTTTTTTCTTCCTTTCAGTATTTTCCATGTCAAATGCTACAAATGGGTTCTGTGCAAACTGGCAAAAATATCCATGTGGGTATTGTACATTGCATTGTACTGCATACCTAAATGACAGAATTTTACAAGCATGTAATATACTTCTTATATTATTGCACTGTATAAATTATTTACTTCAAATAATATCCAAACTTTTACCTTGGAATTCATGTTCAGAGATGACAGAAGGATGATAATAAGTATTTGGATGATAGAAGGACTGAAAGGAGGGGGTTGTATCACGATAGAAAGAAACATAAATTTATATTCTTCCTGTTAATTATTTTTTTCTGCTAAAGTTGTGTCCTCTTTGTACATAAACTCTCATAATACTCCAATAATACACAGTTCAAGTCACCATCTATTTTTCCCTATGAAGTAAGTTCTTAAATTATTTTTTTTTTCTATCTTAACTGTAGTGTCCATCTTGCCTTTTAAAATCACAAGGAAAAGGCAGAATAGTAGATCATGTGTTTTCCGTGTTTGTATTTTTGCAGCTTGCTTTCCTAGGGGAAAAATCATCTTTAAAGTACTCTTTCAAGTCAGAAAGGAACAGTCTATCTTTAGGCAGAGTAGTAAAGCATTTGTCTTTGGGTTTCATATCTAGGTTTTAATAATTTTTTAGATTCATGTCTCTAAGCCAGTCTGTTAATCTAATCTGACCTCACGTATTTAAAGACTAGATTTTTACCACAGAAGTGGTCATTAAAGTGCCTTTTAGAAAGCTGTCGTGTCTTAACACGTCAAGTGGGGGCAAATCTCTTTTGTTCCCATGGTAAAGAGATTAAATATTTAGTAATTCTACTGCTATGAAAAGACTTATCTTATTTCCAGACTGATCCTGCTTGGCTTCCAGCCCTTGTGTCTTGCTGTGCCTTATTCTGCAACACATCGTATCCACGCGGGAAGCACCTTTAAAAGATCAGATCAGGCATCCCTTTAATAAATTGAATGGAATTTATACCTTGGCACCAGCATTGGGAAACCTGCATTCCATCCCTGTTGGAATGGCAGCTGTTTCCGAGGGCTTCCTATGAATGCTCGCCAAGATTTCTGCATCTTTGGGTTGTGGATGTCAGGGCTGCACGTGAATTCTAGCTTGAAATTTTGTTTCATTCATTTTAAAAATAGTGAAAATGACGTTGTTGGCCCGGGCCTCAAAACACTTTTGCACGTCGCTCGCACACGTGTTGAGAGGATTCACTACAGGGACCTCAGAGCGTTTTCTGGGTTGTTGGACGCTAGGAAATGTCCCAGTCGCAGAGAAGCAGCCTGAGTTCTTTCTTCAAATATTACTTTGATGGTCAGGATTAAAATCCTTTGTTTTCAACCCAAACTAGGCTTCATCTAGCATTATGAGATGTTCTATATCATTTATCCTCCTCTGATTTTTTTTTTTTTTTTTTGGTCATCTCCAAACTTAATGAGAAGTGTTTTTATTATGGAGATTGTTGATTAAAATCACCAGGGCCCAGTCTGTTCTTTTGTTTCTTCGAATTGCACATGCAGGAATATGAAAACCTCCCTTCCACTCACTTTGCATAAGAAAGCAGTTTAGCAGCTTTGGAAAAGATGAGGGGCCCTGGGTATCCCAGGTGATTATTCTTCCGGATGGGGTGAGTCATTTTTGTGTGGACTCTAACATGTGGGTGAGTGAATCATCAGGTGTTGAACAGATTAAGCTTTCCAATAGGACAAACACAAGGTAGTGTTTTCGCAGACACCTTGTACCCGTTTGAAGAAAATCCAATGGAGGCTTAAAATGGGGTTGGGGTGCTTTGAACTTGTTACTTTTGGATGATGCATAGAATAGCCCGGAGTTGCTTTCCACAGGCCTTGATAAGGGCACAGGAGAGTGACCTTCAAAGTGCTGTTAAAAATAGAAAGTTTGAAACAATTGACCGATAGCTAAGCAAGAATTTGAGCACAAGTTTGACTTTCTTGTGAGCTCATCTCACAAAATAGCTCTACAGAGGTTATAGAAATGCGCACAGCATGTGATGCTGGTCCATCCATGTATCTAGAGCTCAAGAAGTGATAAAACATGGCTCCATATATTTGTCTTTATCTGAAAAAGGACAAGGACTGTGCCTTTGGGTGGTAACCATGGACAAAACTGCAATTTCAATTTCCCCCACCCGCCTAGCTAAGTTACACCACCCAGAAATACTTCTAGTTTGGGATTTGACTGAATCTGAAATCCATTGAGCAAAACCATCTGACTACTGTGACTGGTTTGGGATAGAAAAAGTAGTAGTAACTTCAGGCCTGTATGTAGGTAGAATATCAAGCTTTGAAAATGCAACACAAGTTTACTTAGCTGATGATTCTTTCATGGACCTTAAGGTAGATTTTAGCATTGGAATAATTCTGTGAGTTCAGGGGAATGCTCCTGATTTTAGGTTTTGTTATTAAACATTTTTTAGTCTTTTAAAGAGTTTTGAAGAGGTAGTAGTTACAATAGACACAGACCCTTTGATAGACAAAACTTTAAGTAGGATTATTTTGTCTTTATTTGGGGCTAGAGATTGAAAATTCAGAAAAACATCCTGTTTAAAATTTCAGTCATCAGAGTAAATTTGAAGGGAGGAAAATTCATTCATTTCAAATGAAGTTGAAAGAGCTCTCAGGATCTGAACATGTATCAGCAAGTTGAAGTATTTTCTCCAGCCCTGTAGACTTCGAATATGGATTTCGTAGAGTTGAAGGGTTGAACACTAGAAGTGCAATAATTAATAATAAACCACCCCCACTGTTCACACACATCTTTTCCCAGCTGTCTAGCTCGATAAATTTCACACTGTGTTTGCAAGGCGGTGGCTGTTACAAATTAAGGTTAGCACAGAACCTAGTGTTTTCAAAATGCTATAGCAATTTGCTATAAGGTACAGGCTGAACTTTCTCAAAAAGCAAACATGAAAAATGCATGAAGGCATGGAGATCAAGCTCCCAAACAGTTCATTGCAACAGAAAATGGATTTATTTTGTTTCTTAGACTTTGCCCCCTTGCACTTACTACATTGTTATCTATATTTTGTACTTCACTCTTACATTTTACTCAACAGCTTACAGTCTGATCTTCTACAGAAGACAGTTACAGGACCTTAAAATATAAAATAAGAGGATCAAAACATTTTGTCCACCAGATAATTTTGACCTTAATTCTGAATGTGTTTGGGTGCAGTGCCCCAGCTGGCCATTACCAAATTCATGGCAGTGTCTGCATGAAAGATAGTGTATATAAAGAGATGAATTCTTAAAGATGACCCTCTTGTGACGCGCTTAGGTAGGTGCTGCTGTCTTTCATTTGTCTTAACTAGGTAGTAGAGGGAAGGGTTGCACAGTGGGTCTCTAATAGGAGTTTTTGAGCCATGAAGTCGTTAAAACTTGCCCATGCATGGCAGCATGCGCTTGATTCTCACCAGTGAGCTTTCGTTTTTAAACATGGCAGTGATTTACGAAGCTAAACATGGATCTTTGATTTAAAAATGATAGGAGATAGATCACTTGGAAATATTTAAAGTCCTTTAATGACAGTTATTCTGAACAGTAACATCAAGTAGTACTGTATCAGAGGAATAAGCTTCTTAATTGCTGCAAAGGAGTATTTATGGAAATGTATCAGTTGCAGTCTCTCTGCTGATTCTTCTGTTCTTAAATGAGTGTGAAAGCTGTGAATGCATCCTTCAGTATTTTGGTAAAGTGCTGATACTTCCCTTGCCTGTGCCAGAATGTCTTAAGATTTAGTAACATCCCCAAGAGACAAGTTATGGTTCCTCCATAAATGCAGAAATAAGAAATCAAAACCAATTTACAGGCAGAAATCATTATGATTGCCATCTTAGCTCTTACAAAATCTATTTTAATTTTCCTAAATAAAGCTTATTGATAGAGATTTTTTTGTTGTTGTTGTTTCCCCCTCTGCTCTATGTGTGCAGATCATGACATAAGGAAGGGGTTGCATTCTGCACGTGATGCTCTCTTGTCTTGCTCTGATTCTGCTCAATATGGCAACTGGTGCTGTTAAGAACATATTGCACTCATGGTATGAAAAGTTACTCAACTTCATCCTTTAATTTGTTTGGAGGGAGTAGCTGGTGTTCTTTCATATAATAAGCCACCCATGTGAGAATCCACAGGTGTAATTTTCTAAACTTAAGATTTCCCTTGAACTTTTTGTTGCAGGTAGATTGGGTTACCATGGGCTGTGTCAGTGTGAGTCACTTGTAAGTGCCTGTTAATCCAATAAATCTGACCAATTTCCTATGGAAATACAGTTTTCTGATTGCTATTTATACTGTGGTCCTGGCCTTGCTGAATCCCCACTGACTTCCCTGGAAGGCATCTCTGTGGAAAAAGCTGGTGTAACTGTGTGCAGTAACGGACACTACGGTGAATTAGTAAAATGAAAATTAGCCTCGGGTCCTTAAGTATTTTAAAGTTGTTAGTATTAATTGTTTTGTATATGTATTTTTCAGCCTTAAAAGCTGAGAGTAAAAACAATCTGCATAGGCGCTT
>VZSV01000034.1:2308329-2363099 GCA_013398735.1 Nothocercus julius
GTTGCACCGTGTTTCCTTTTGTTAGAGGCTTCCTTCGGGTCTTAGGATGAGAAGTTAAGAGCCTGGTGACTTTCTAGTGAAGCAGTTTTACCAAAAGGAGTGGGCGTCCGGGTCAGAGCAAAGTCACTCGGTTGTTATGTGGGTGTGAAAAGCCTAAGAAAAGGAAAGGGCGGAGGAAAATATTTGACTTGAATTAAACAAATAAAGGGGAATGTTATATGAATTAGATATTTGGATTTGGATTTTGCCAAGTATTTTTGTGAATTCACTGCCTATCTTCCTAAAATCCTTTATCTAACTATAGGCTTATCAAAATATTCTCAGTAGGCACTGTATTAAAACAAAACAAAAAAAAAATCATTGTTTTCTTATCATTTGAGATAGAGAGAAAGGAAGTTGCGGATTGTTATTGCCCCTAAATTGTTAACTGCTAAACCTGAAATGAAGCAGTGGATCACATTTCCTCAGGCTTACGCTAGAACAGTTTCAATTACTAAGAAATAGTGAGCAGGCCCCTGTTTAAGGAAAAGGAGTTGTAGAGGTTCAGTTAATCGTCGTTTACCCACCTGCAATCCTTGGAAGAGCCACAACTCTCCTGTACTAGATCATCTGTTTCAGGAAGGAGGCTCTTACACTGTTTGAGTGCGTACAAATCTTTGACACCAAAATTATCTGAGAATAACATTTTATATTTTGAAACCCAGTGAAATTTTTGTGTGTGTGTTTCTACTGTCTCCATTTCCATGATAGTTCTTAATATGATGGAAGACATTCTAAAATACATAGTGTAGAGGTTACTTGTTTCTATGCCTTTTGTGATCAGCTTGACAACAAAAAAGGCTGCACGTGGAGTCCGTTTTTACAGCACTTGATCTTTCTGACAGAAAACTGTCTCAGTTTTACACTAGTGAACTGATTTTATGTATAAAAAATGCATCATAAACCATAGGTTTTGAAAATCAAGCCATAAATTGGATACAAGGAAAAAAAATGACATAATCTGAAATGAGACACACAGATGTGTAATCTCTTTTACTAAAACAAAACAATACTTGAAATTTTAGGTCTATGCAATATCTTTATTGCATACGTTTCATTTATGCTTATTTCCAAAGGATTCTTATTTCTCACGTAATCAATAAAGAAATCACTTGTTTTTCTTCAAATACTCTTGTAAATTTTTTTATTAAGTTCTTTCTGACCCCTAGCTATCCAAATACAGATTTTGCAGCTGAAGTTTGCATACATAATTGCAAGCGGAAAAATTTGATCTGGAAAAGAACAGAGCGTTCTCTTTTATAGTTCTGCTGGGCTTTTAATGCCAACACTGGAGAAAAACAGGTTCACCGAGCCAAAGAAAAATGCATATATACTAGCAACGAGAGGAGTGAATAAAAAAAAAACATTTTTATCAGCAGTTTTTCAGGATGGAGTTGTATTCTGCTGATCTCTGGTATCCTCGTCCTCGCTTCCCTTGCTCCTGCCCGTGTATTTGCTGGCAAATTGTGGTGCCCGTAGCCAGTGCTAGCTGGACGTGCTTATGGATTTAGGGCTTAGTTGGTGCAATGGACTGGGAGACAAGTGGGCATTTGGTAGTTTTAATTAACATTTGGGTCCCTGAGTTGTAACTTTAAGGACCTAAGCGGCTACCAAAATTCCCTGTACGACCTGTTATTACAAGCTTCTGTGAGAACGCGTATACAGTTTTATTGCCAAAACATCGGGTTGGCAGAGGTGAGTCATAACTGCCAAGATCTCAGCTTTGCCCTTTGGTTTATTTTTATTCACCAAAAATAAAAAATATATCCAAGAATACAAATAGGTATGTTCTGTTCTCCTGTCAAGACAGAACTCTCATGAGCTCTTAAATGTACTTATGTAGCTCATAGGATGTATTTTCAAGCCTTAGTATAAAAAGAGCTATGTGTGCATTTTATCTAATCTTCAGTGCAGTAGGCATGAGCAATGCTTGGAGAAGGGACCAGAAGATAGGGCTCTGCCCCATCTCTTGGGAGACTCTCTTTCTCATGGAGTCATACTTGCCCTTCAGCTCTTCCTTGGATGGCTCTGTGAATTTTTTCTGAACTCATACAGCTCGAGTGCAAAGGGTAGAAAGCAGCTTCTGCTTCAGCCCTCCTTGAAGTCTGGCGGCTAGAGGACTTTGAGCTGTTTGCGTGGGATTATTGTTTCAAGGCCAACAATATTACCTTCTGCAGAGATGTTTTTGGTTGACCATGACTGTTATATGGTGTCTTACAGTCAGTGCTCTTTCAGTGTGACCTGAGCCTACCTAAAGAATTGAACTACTGATTTCGTGCACAAATTCAAGGCTGGCTTCTTCCAAGGTTAGCACTGCTGACTATGATGCCTTGGGGTGCCTGAATCAGCTTGCTAACTTTGAAAACATAGATCTTTTCTTCCTTCCTTTACAGAAAATTGGGTTTGACTGTGTAAAAGAACTGATCCAACTCATTGCGTAGCTGCATAATTGCTAACGCTGACAGGGAAGTAGAAGGCACCCATGGCCTGAATTAAAAACAGGAGATTAGGTTATATCGTTGAGCGGCACCTGCTTTTAGTTCAGCGTAACCTCATTAAGAAGCTTTCCCAGTCTCTTGCTCACGGTGGACCTCAGGCAAGAGCCAAGTGCCATCTTTGTTATGTGAGAGTGAAAACTGCTACTGCCTGAGTCGGGTATTGGTAAACTGTTTTGGTTTTAGTTAACCAAAATAGAAGCATCTATTGATTTTCAGTCTTCCCTGTTCTCCATCCCTCTCTGAGTTTTAGGTGACTACATTTCACGTCAGTATCAATGTACCAAATCCAATATCTTCTGTGTTTACAGTCTAAGTACTTCAGAGTTGTCATTAATAACACGGAAGTGTCAAGAAAGAGTCCATTCCTTACTAAAATTTCTAGTCATCATTGTAAATCAGTAGAGTTCTTTAAGCTGTAAAGATTGTCATTTTATGTTCTTTTTTTTCCTTCCCTTCAATTTGTATTTTTTTAAATCTCTCTTACATTTTCTTAATCTTCCTGCCTCTTAAACTTCCCATCCTTAAAATGCATCTTTCTCCTACATGTGCTTTGAAGATAAGAGGTGGGCTCGTGCCATATGCCTTTGTGTGTTTTCTTCTTTCTGCATTTACACTTACCTTACCTAATACACTTACCTAATAACATGAGAATAGCAAACAAAGCACATGGTCTGAGAAAGAATCTGGTATTTTAGCCTGAGGGAGGATTTTCTAAGTGCACAAATGAAGAGCAAACAGGTAAAAATGTCATGCAGTGTGGATGCAATCCTGCCCACGTTTATTTGCGTGTATGAGTAAAGCTCTTTGCATGTCTAAGTGTTGACAGAGTTGAACTCTGCATTATCAAGTCTACTGTCAAAAATTGACCCCAGGCATTTTGTAAGAAAGATGATGATTGTCTCTTTAATTACTTAAATAGGCAAAACAAAATTGAGGAGAGCTGCACGGAGCTCTGTAATTATAAGAGGCCTGCCATTCAGATCAGGTTTTCTAATGCATATCTTTGAATAAGAGCGGCACAGTTACAATGTGCTGGTGCAGCGACATCCTCTTAATTGAACACTTTGATTATCACCTTATCATCAGGAGGTGGAGTGGCTGCAGAGGTTTGCCAGCCCTCTGTTAAGCACTCATACGGAATTACAGAATCATAGATGTTAGAGATGGAAAGTGCATTAGATCATCCAGACCATCTTCTTGCCAGTACATGTTTTCTGCTATTTTTTTTCTGTGGTTTATGGCTACAGATACTCTAAGAACTTGGCCTTCCACTTCTGTCTTCTGGAGTCTTTTCCACAAATTTTGATGGCAAGAAGTTTCTTTGCCTGATATTCGGGCTAAATTTTTCCATTTCTTTATTTCACTATATCATTTCAAGTCTATGTTCTCATCTTTCATTGACTGTTCTCGCTATAATGTTAACAGCCTATAAAAATGAGCAGAATAGTATTATGTGCTCTTGTGTCTTGGATGTATCATTTAAGTACTGCGTATTCACTTCCTTAGGATTTGGGAAAATTACACTGCTGGGTTTTAAGCAGAACTGCTAATGGTATAATTTCTCAGATGTGTTTTTTTTATTCTAGAATAAGAGTGGTCTGTTCTGGTATCACATGAGAACTTTTTGAAAAATTAACTAAGAAGGCCAATTATATTCTGAAACAAAAATGTTTTTATATGGAGGAGTTACACCAGTATGAGAAAAGAAATTTTTAACTCTATTGCTGTTAAACTGTAGGGAAACGATCCTACGCAGGCAATTTTGTAGAAAGCGTTACAGGGCAAAATCTGCAGTTTTCCTTTAGAGGCACAAATTGTGGAAGTTGCAATGTAGATATTTGCATGTTCAATCTTTTCAGCTTTCTGTTATCTTTTTTTGTTTCTAAAAGCCGCTTTACTTCAAAACTATGCTCGTTTCTTTTTATAATTTGACTTTCTTTAGCAGGGCTTTAGGTCTGGTTCATTGTTTGCTTTTAAATGCTTCATCTTTGCTACCAGAAGACTGGGCCATCCAAGCAAGGACGTGTCTGAAGTTTTCTATCGTCTTGACCACAAAGAGCTGGGGTAATGACCCCTATAAGAAATATCCCCTAGCCATAAAGAGGATAAACTCATGTTGTTTCTTCTATCAGCCCTTCAGAGAGAGGCAAGTTGGTGTGAGCTGGCTCGTGGCCACCCTGCCTGAGCCAGCATGCTCACACAGTTGGCCATATTCACCCTCCATAGCCTTCAGCCCAGATCTCTTATGGTTTTTGAAGTATTATTACCCGTTTTTGTTTCAGAGTGTCCCAAATAATGAGAGGGTTGTTGTGTTGCAAATCTCCAGGGAAAAATCTTCTAGTGCCTACATTGCATGTCCCCAGCTTGGCACGGGGGCACTTGAGGCCTAGAATGCCCCCAGATCTGCTGAGAGAATGGAGAGGGCTGTCCCAGCGGAGGAAGCCAGGAGTGGTGTGGCCTTTGTCCAGGCTGTCTGTGGGAGGCCCTCCTGTGAGCGGAAGAAACTGTTTGACTCATTCCAAAGAGATCCCAGGAATGAAGTCGCGTTCGTGTGGTGTGGAGAACGGGCTGGAAGTGAAGTTGGAGCAAGGCAGGGCTCACAAGAGCCTGCAAATGACAGCGTTGGGTAAGCACATTCCATGAAGCCACCTAGGAGCTCAACACAGGGTAGGAATGTTGATGACGGGAGAGGTGAAGCCGCGTAGAAGCTCAACACAGGGTAGGGATGCTGGTGATGGGAGAGGTGAGGACAGGCCTATTAGGCCTCTATAGGCGGTAAAAGTACTTTTAGTGAGTGAAGTGAAGGCACTTGGGGATCAGGTTGTGTAAGTGACTGGGGAAATGAATGAAAAACATGTAAATGGGTGGGTTAGAGAGTGAGTAAGAGATTATGTGAGGGGGCGGGTAATTAGACTGGCAAGTGAGAGAGGCGGTAGGTGTGGGTGAGTAGCTGGGTAGGTATGTGGCATGGTAAGAAGTGGAAACAGCTTTATGGGCCAGCACTGTAATGAGATCTGAAGGAATGGCCAAAACCAGCCCCCTCCAGGCACACACACAGGGACCAGCTTGGCCATCTCCATTGCAGGTACCGTAGTGCATTTAGAGACGAGGGCAGTCGAGACCTGTGTGCTCACACCCATTCTGCATCCAGCTTGTTTTAATGTAGGCAAGTAACAACTCTGAAACTTCAGTTTCTCTGTTAATAAAGCAGACTAATCTCCAGCTTGGTCAGACGTTTGTGGTTTTTTGCTAACGATCCTGCAGAAATACATAAAATCATAGTTATTATTTGCTGGGTTTTATTGGCTCTAACCAGGTCAGAGACAAACTAGGTAGAGCAAAGCAGAGAGTCCTGGTCAAGTCTTTCTAGAGCACTGTAATTTGTTTTAAATATTCCCTAATGTTTAAATTACTCAGGAGCTGAAGAGCTGAAGATGGAATGAGTTAACAGATGCAAAGACAGAAGTATATAAAAATGCACAAAACATCAGCTTACACCCATCTCCCAGACTTCAAAATCCTTGTTTAACAAGTGAAATAGGAAGTTTAAGTAATTTCAAGTAATCACAGAACCACCATTGACTGGACTTTCCTATAACTGTTGCAAGGCTGGACATAGTTCACTGTGACTAATCCATAATCTTTTAAAATTTACTATGGCAAAGGTACAGCCCTAGCTGTGACCTTTTCCGAAGCCGGTACAGTTGAGCTATTGTTTAAGGTAATTGCTCTACTATCCTGTTAAGTTGGATTAAGTTACGCGCGGTACATTTTCAATATTTATTGTAATAACGCAAGTCCTTTTGAAGCCCAAAGAGAAGTGAATGGCTGCTGCAGGAAGTTACAGCCTTTATCTTGGCTGCCAAAAAGGTGTGTATTTACTAAGGAATAACTAATAGGCAGAGTGGCACTGTAAAATTCGGCTAGAGACAAAACCATGTAGTTTCTAGCTTGAAGCTACCTAGGCAAAGGGCAAAAACTTTCCTTGCTGAACCTCCTTTTTGATGAAAACTCTCTTGCTTGCCTGTGGGTTTAACAGCAGGGTGAATATGCAGCACATCTATGAGCTGTGCGGACGGTGTTAAGGATCCATGTGCTGTATCTTTACACATCGGTTTTCCAGGGCCCATTGCCACAGTCGGACCCACATTGTGTTCTCCCATAATCAGCGGAGGGAGCTGCAGGTTTTGGGAACAAATGTCTCAGGACGTTTAATAGCTCTTGCTCTGCATAGTACACGTTTTTCATTGCCAAACAGTAGTCTATAAAATGGGGTTATACTGGTGTCTGGAACGTTTATCAGGGAATTGCTAATTTTTGAAGGTAGCTCGAACCAGAGAGGGAAATCTTTCTCATCTTGAATATGGTCACCGCACTAGAGAAATTTCTGTAAAGTTTCTAACTGTAACCAAGGAAACTTGTACGGTAGTCGGTATTTGTTCGTTTTATCTGGGACAAATCCAGAAATCATTTGCTGCACTTAGGCAGCCGTTCCTTGTTGTTATAGCGGCTCAAATCTTTTGCTGGTGTTCAGATGCTATAGTAACTGTGACAAGTAAGATGCAGAGGAATGTGTGGGTATGTTTAATGTAAGCCTGCTGGGTTTCAGATCTGTCAAAGCCCCAAATTTGCATTACTTGCATGAGCGCGAGCCACGTTAGTATTTACACATGCTTTGTCTGTGTTCTTGGAGCGGCAGGATTTGGATTGCTGGGTCTTACTGTTCCTACTTGCTGTCAGTGGGATCGCATGAAGATCTAAAATATTTACAGTTGCAACCTCGACTGTAATCTTGTTTTCTGTTACGCTTCACGAACAAACTTATCACAACAGCCTTAGGAGCAGCACACACCTTTGATAGAAGCACGGATAATCATCACATTCAGAGACTAGATAGGAAAGAAAACCTTCAAGTTTCCCTTCTGTTTAATTAATTGTTTGTTTTTGTTGGTGACAAGGTTACAGAGCATTTGTAATAAGCATGCTTCATCTTTTGCATTTTTTTCCATATGGGTGTGTGCTTCCTTTTCATTATGTGTTTTTTTTTTGTTGTTTTTTTTTTTTTTCTTTTTTTTTTTTTATTGAATACAGCCGCTCCTTTCATTTTAAGAATAAGAAATGAGCTTATTTCTGAGCGGAGGGGGAGGAAAAAAGCTTTGTAAGCATTGCAATTCTGATCCTTCTAATCCTATATTACCTGTAGGGGCAGGTGACTGCTGGGAAGTTACTACAGGAAAGGAGGTTTACGGACATGTTCAAGGCCTGGAATTGCACAGCAGAGCAGTATATTTTAGAAGCTAAGGAGAAAGTTCAGAACAACGTGATTGCAAGGTGTGTTGCTCAGAAACATACGCCTTTTGCTTGGCTTGTTTTACTTAGATTAGGCTCCATAGATTTCTAACACCATAAATTGTCATTTTAAATACAAAATTGAAATAGACTGTCTGAACGCCACATACTAGCCTTTTTTATTTATTTGCTCTTTCAAAATGGATTTCATTTCTAGAGACTCCATCTCCTACTTCTTTCATTATTGGAATTTTTTGTTTGAAAAGAGCCATGCTCAGGAGAAAGTGAAGGGAAGCACTCATCTGATTCCAGAAAAAAAGAAAGTAATTAATATTAGGGTGTATTGACTGTGTAATGTTGAGGCAGTGTCTGTAGGAAAATGACCAGACGGCTTAAAGAAGAAGTAAGAATATTTTTAGCGTGCTGAAACTGTTCAAATGCTGAAAATGGGGGAGGGCGAGGAGGGCAGTAAAAAATACATCACCCTTCCCTTGTGACTCTGCGGTTTTGTCTGCATCGTTTTTATTTCTCCCTACAATCAGCCATGTGTTTCAGTTGTGATTGCTGTCACTGTAGCTGCATGTCTCATTTGCCTAATATCAAAAATATGTATGTATAGTAATACTTTCATAATGCTTTCCGTCTGGGGGAATCTCTTACACTTTTGTATGAAGACTCATGACACCTTTTTTTTTTTTTTTTTTTTTTTTTTCTCCCCTGTTGTTCTGTTTTATGGATGGAGATTCCAGTGCATGGACTCGCTAAAGTCTAGTTCTGACAGGAAAAATTCACAGAGCAGTTTATTATTTATTGCCAAAAGTAAGATTTCACTCTTCCTTTGTCTTGATCAGCCCAGTAGAACCAATTCATTTATGAGAGAACTATTTATTTGTTTAAAACAGCTATAGTTCCTTTGTTAGAAGAATCATTAACACAGTAATGGATAGGAAGAGAGCTGGGTACCACTTTCTTCAGGAGATACCTGGAAACTTCTTGGTTTCTGTCTCAAATTATATGTGCAGACACAATCATAGCCTTATCAGATGATGCAAATTTCTGTCAAAAATCATCTCATAATAGTATGTCAGTTAAAAGGTTCCTACAAGAAATTGCAATACGACCATTTATATTAGTAAGGCCAAGGGAGGCAGTTCAGTAAAATTGTGTTGAAGAGTGAAATAACAGCTATATGGAGTAATAAGAAATTAACCTCTTCAGTCTCAAAAATTTTTAACAAAAATATTGCTGCATAAGCAAAAATAACAACAACAAAAAAAGCTTTATTTTCTGCAGTTACGTGTTTGGCACAGGCACCATGATACACTGTTTCGTAGTGTATGGGAAAGTGGGCTTGTGGGCTGCTTGAGTCTTCCAGATACGCTTGCTTATTAGTAGTACCACCATACTGGTGAATACATTTCCATTTTAAGCATAGTACCATCTTTTAAAGACTAGATTTTCAAAGCGTTTAGCGGCACACGACACCTGTGTGCTCAGTTCCAGCTTGTGGTGACACCTTCTGGACACTGAGCGCTTGGAAAACGTCCCTTGCTGTTAGGTGACCCATTCCAGGCCAAGTTGTCTCCAGAGCGTGGTCAATGGTACAGCAGTGCAAGAAGAGGATGCAGAACTGCTGCCTCCCAGGCTTGTACTCTGTTACAAATATTTCCCCTCAGATTGCTTTTAAAACAAAAATTAACACTAAAATCCCTTGAAATTTGACCTGTGTTTATATTTGCGTGTTCGGAAGAAGCCCACAAAATTATTTCCGTATTGTCTTAAGTAAATCTTGAGGTTGTTGTTGTTCTGAGAAATTTTAATGCATCTTCTATGTGCACAGTTTGCCTTTCTGATATGCAGATGCACATCCTTGCATATCTAGGGAAATCAGTGTAGCAACTGCTTTTACAAACTACGTGACAATGTACAACCTCCTATCTGAGAACCAGATCAGACTGAAATTGGGACTCGGTCCAAAAAATAAAATGCTGCAATCAGTCTCCTCGCTCTGTCAGCGTTCAGATTCGTTTCAGTTGTATATATTATGGGGAAGGGAAGGGGAAAACGCACCCTAGAATCCCGAAGCGGATTCCTCAGTAATGGGGGATCATTGAGGTGGGCGCTGCTGTTAAGAGTTGCTTAACGGTTCCCATTTTAAGAGCTACCTTACACACTGGTAGATGGCAGGGATGGTGCTTTGAGCCTACGTGACACTGAGGAAGCCGCCGTGTGACGCTGCGGAAGCCATGTGACCTCCCTGCTTGCAGTCAGCCCTGCCGTAAATACAGGTCATAGTAAAAAAGCTGTCTTCTGCTTTCACAAAAACGCAGCTGGGTGTAGTGTTCAGCCTTTCCAACTGCCCCTTCCCACCACCGGGGATGACAGGAGTTCAGTTCCTCAGAAAATCATAGGTTAGATGATGATAAACTCACGTTGGATTGATCTCTTGCGTAAGACCTCAATTTCCTTCCCTTCCGCCCTCTCTGCTGCTGTTCTCACCTTCCTTGTGTCCAGAAAAGCCATCTGCTGTCCTGACCGCTGGGCGGTGCAGAGCCGGGAGGCAGCTCGTCTTCTGCTGAATCACGCCAGTCTCACCGCTCAGGAATCCCGTCCCCAGGCCCTGCCACTTAACCCTGGGACTGCCATTTCCTCACCCTTCTTTCCTCAAGCGCCCGAGTGGCTCCTGTGCTTGGTCTCAAGCATTCACCAGCCCTACCACAGCAGAAGATCAGTGGCCCTGGGCAACGCTTCTCAGTTCGTTGTAGGCAACACTCGAGCGCATTTAGCAGGCTCAGAATAGTCTGTGCATGCATTTGACCTGATTTCTCATTTTATTGTGCGAGCGTTTAATTGTACAGATTGCATTAGCATTGCACAAGTGAGAATCAAGCCTAGGCTTTGTGCACTGCTTCCGCCTCGCTGTGCGTGGTGAGGGAGAACCTTCCACTCCGGGAGATATTACGCGGCATACCGCATAGCAAGAGGGTTACTTTGGGGTCACACTAGCAAGTCTTCCAAAAGAAATCGCACTTGGGCTTTGATATAAGCAATCACACTTCGGGGTAAAAGCCAGTTGTGAAGATCACCACCTTAAATTTCTCCTGGCAGACCCAATCTGGCAATGGTAGAAATGAAATCTGCCTATGGATAGAAATGTTTATGAAGGAAAACTCTTCTGATAAAGACCAGTGGAGCCTTTCAGGTCCAGACTACATGGGTGGGATTCGACTCAGATGCAAAGACCATATAACTTGACATACATGCATAGGTGCACGTCTACAAAACGTAAGAAGTGGATTCAGTTGCTTTCACACAGGTGTCTTTGAGACATGCTGGGCTGTTTGGGACATCCGCATGGGGCTGGCAGATACAATGCAGATTTTATGGGAGAAATGCACTGCTGCAGTGTAAGCAGGGTGCTGTATAGCACCTAAAGTGACAGCAGGCATAGGTGCTGTGTTTAGGGATCCAGGTCTTAGTCTAAATGTCCAAATGCATAGGCATAGGCATGTAATAGTACAGTCCCTGGCGAACCCAAGAGAAGAGTTGTTGGAGTCTAGAGGGTGATTCTGCTCACGCCACCATAGACACCTGTGTGTAGTGAGTGGAATTTCTCTCCAGATGCCACTGGATATATGGATTTACGTATGGATGTATGGAGAAGATTGAGAGGGGATCTGATCAATATGTATAAATACCTGAAGGGAGAATGTTGGGAGGATGGGGTCAAACTCTTCTCAGTGGTGACCTGTGACAGGACAAGGAGTAATGGGTGCAAGTTGAAACACAGTTCCATCTCCATGTGAGCAAGAACTTCTTTGCTGTGAGGGTGCCAGAGCCCTGGAAGAGGCTGCCCAGAGAGGCTGTGGAGGCTCCTGCTCTGGAGATCTTCCAAACCCGCCTGGATGCCACCGTGTGCCCCGTGCTCCAGGTGTCCCTGCTTGAGCAGGGGGGTTGGACTGGATGATCTCTAGATGTCCCTTCCAACCTCAGCCATTCTGGGATTCTGTGACTTGATTTCTAGATATTAGAATGCTGATTTTTTTTTTCCCTCTGATACATCAGATAAACATAAATACAAACAAGGAGAGTAAAAACAAAAACAGAATACAAGAGTAGAGTAGTTTCACATTCATGCTGACAGTGAACATCACTGAATTTGTAATAGAAAATTGGAGCGCACATGCACAGTGATTTTTTCATGAGGGTCATTGCAGCTTATTGCTTGCACTTTTCCCACAACTTTCAGTGTCAAGAATAGGTTTATTTGCCCGTTAAGCATGCATTTTCGTAAATTAGATTTTGGGGTTGGTTTTTTTTTTGCCCTTGGTAAGCAGTGAGTTGTTCTTTCAGGGAAGCAAGGAACAAACATATGTTTTGAGTCAAAAGGTACTATTTCACCTAAGAAAATTGTGCTTCTGTTTTTAATTACCGGTTTCTTTCTGTCTTCTACCCTGTCTTCGTTTAAAAAATAAACAAACAGGCCCACTGTGCTGCTTTTGATAAGACTCAACAGAGATAATAAAAGCAGAGTGTCCCTTTGTGAAAAGAGTTTTTAATTATTAGTTGTATTTGCTAACTTCATTTACAAAGAAAAGCAGAGGTGACCTCATTCTGAAAACTGTCGACTTCATACTGGTGTAATTCACAGACTAGTAAAGGGGGTTTTTTTGTTTTGCTTGTAGGTTTGCTTGCTTCTGTCAACTGGCCTGATGGGCCATGTTGCATTGGAAACACTTTACAAATACTATTTCAGTAGTATGTTTTATTATTTTTTCTAAAATGTTCACCTTCAGCTACATAACTGAATAATATCAAAGAAATGCAGGATTGGCACAGAAACTCATACCTCTTTTCTGTCATCTCTTGATATGTTTCTAACAGCAACCGGTCTCAAATACATTGGGGAAAGATGATGGAGTACGGACAGTTACTAAAGATTTGAGTGCTTAGGTACTTATTTTTTCATACTAACCAATTTAACAATCTTGGATGTTTTCATTATCTATATAAAGATTTGATGGCCAAATCCATCTGAGAGCTCAGATTTGATGTATTCTTGGGGCTTTTAAAATTCCTTTGCATTTAAGCATATATCAGCATTCTGCCTGTCCTTTGAATCGTAAACGACATGGGTCCGTGGTCATTTCCTATGTGTTTCCACAGGACATAACACATCAGGACTGTGGCTCAGTATCCAGTTATCCAGCTGTGATCGTAAGATAAATGTCAAAATAATTCTCGTCATTTTAATTAAACATCTGGGTACATCTGGCGATCCATCTTGTAGATGTACTTTTTTGTTTCTCCTTACTATTTATTTTCTATGCTGTAACCTTGTTTGGTCTTGCATCAGCTTCCCTGAAATACCCCAGACTTTTTTCAGTTCCATTTCAATATATCCAGCGTGATCTTGCCACAATGTTCACTATATATTTCAGTCCTACTGACAAAAAATATTTTTGGTCAGTATATTCACTGTGTCTATAAGGATGATGCAACAAGCTAAATTGGCAAGTTATCCCAATGGCTTTTGTGAATTATATAGCATTGTAAAGGGGCGTGTCCTGTGAAGCTTTAGAGGTATTTAAGTTCTTAATTCACACTGAAATCACCAGCAGTTAAATTCTTCAGCATCTTTTCAGTAATTAGACTCTTCAGATTGGGATCTTCGCTCAGTTAATGGCCCAGGGACTCTTCTATTGGCATTAATCAATATATGTTTCTTCTGTCTCACCTGTGTATTTAAAACTTCTGATCTTGCTTCTCACAAACTACCATTGAATTTGTATCTTTTCAAAAAAAGTCTTAAATTATTAGACTCTTTTGTGCAGTTTTCACCCCAGATGTCAGAAGGGATAACCTGTTGCCCCTAAACACACAAAAGGCAGCGCACGAGCAAAGCTCCCCGACTCTATTTAAAGGATGCACCGCGAGATTTCTTATCCACGTCTGCCTGAAGCAGGACACAAGGCCAGGCTGCGGTTTGTGTTTGGGCAGGATGTCATGTTTTCCTGCTCAGGAACTTTTTTTTTTTTTTTTTTTTTTTTTTCAACGGCAGGAGAAGTAGCGAGCGTGGAGACATCGTGGCAGCAGACGCAGAGCGGTGCCGTGGGAGAGCAGGGTTTACGCTCACCTTTTATTCACATCTTTTCGACTCTAGGTATGGTAGAGCATTTGGCAGAAAGACAGCAGACGTACCTAGGATTTCCAGACAGCAGAAAGTGTCACTTAGCCCCTTCTCTCATGCCAAACAAGCTCCTAATGGTGGACTTCAAAAACATATATGCAAAGCTACCTTTTGATTGAAAAAAAAAACAAAATAAACCACCCTTGAGCAAAATTAAACGACTGTGAGAATACCAGAGGATTGAGCAACATGCTAAGAACATGTTGTTTCCTTTAAGGGTTCTGACTAAAAATGACGTCACTTAGATAGTTGGGATGTTTGTGAGCACTACAGGGCCTGGAAAGGGAAAGCAAATCGGAAAAACACTGAGGATCTTAACAATTTGTTTTGTTTTATGACTCCCTGGTAGTTTAATGAGGGAGGCTGTTACTCATGTGCTGTCACTGCGCATCTAGAATATTCCTCTGGGTTTAAAAATTGGCAGGAAAATGTAATTTCCTTAAAAAAAAAAAAAAAAGATAAAACCCGTTGCTTGGAAATCCTTAACAGGAAGGGGCAGAGTCTAACTTGTGCAGGACTCTGTGTGTTGGAAATCTTCTCCATAGGGTGTTGCAGAGAAGAGGTGGAACTGACGTTGAGGACATTCCCAGCATGTGTCTCATAATCTGCATCTTTTAGGACGCAGTACTACGGATTTCAGCAGGGAAGGAATGATTTGACGGGGACGTGGTAGCGAATAGTTCTCTGTTCTCTTATCTGCAAAAAAAAAAAAAAAAATCCTAAATTGCTAGGATTTGAAGAAAAGTTCTCTTATTCGTGGAAGGCATCTGAGGCAATATATTAGGAATACTGAAACTCTGAAGTGAGGAAGAGATACTTAAGGTGAAGAAAGAGAAATACTTGATTGCATCAACTTACTTGCAGAGCTTTCAGTAAACCTGCACAGCTTCTTAATCCATATTGCCATGGATCTCACACCTCTAACCTCCTGCTGTATGTGGTTGTTTTATAAGGTGTACACAGCACAGTTTGCTTGTTTACTTTAGATGCTTAAGGTTATTTTAATCCCTTTTATATCCATTCAGTATCCACATTATCCCCTTCTTAACTGGAAGCATAATGTGAATTTTATGGCCATAGAAAGTGGGATCAGTGCAGTTTCAGTTCGATGTTTGTACAGAGTATTGTAAGCAAAGGACTAGTTCAATCCCCAAATGGAAGTGAATATATTTCATGCCAACTCCCCCTCCCAGCACAATTAATCACAAGTAGCATTAATTACTGAAATTATTTCACAAAAAAATAGTGCTTGTTCAGGGGATGTTAGGGGATGTCTAAAGTGCAATACAAATGTTAGAATTAGCAGGCCACTGTAAGAGTTATGCCACAGTTTGTCTTAAATTACAATGCCTCAAACTTAACTGTAATTCGTTACTTGCTTTATTTCAGTGCCATATAATCTGAATCAGTTTTGTCTTTCCTGTGGGGATTATTATCCTTCAAATTACTTTCAAGATTATTTTAATTATTTTTTCATTTCTCCCACACCCAAACCTTAATCCAGGATATTGACAGTTTAACAAGGTAGTTTAGCAAAGCTTGTGTATTTTAAGCTTTACATCAAAGAGGTGCTTAACTGTGTACATGCAATATATGTTGTCCTTCGAAATCTGGCTTTGTATTATTTTTTTCCAAGCATATTGATGCCAGTTTATGTCTTTGGGCTGGATTTTTGCCCTTGGGTGTGGAACTGCCTGCCTTGGACAGAATTATGAAGTATTTCCTACAGCTGCTTTGAAAAAATGTTGGATCACAGAAAAGCTTAATTTTCCTCCAAATAGGAATGGGATTTTGAACTGAGATTGATAGGGGTTCGAGGAAAACTTCATTTATTAGGAAGTTAGCAATGCTGGAGCGATGTTCAGTCTTGGGCATTGAACCTGTGCTACTCCTATAATACAGGGCTGATTGAGTACCCAACATGGAAATTAAGGCTGAGAAGATCTCAGATATGGCAAGAAGGCATGAAATATGGCAAGAAGACATGAAATATGGCTCTAACACTTTCTGGACACATGATATAATGCCACAGCTACTGTGAAACCAGTGAGTACTAAGGGTCCTTTGCCTTCTGGTCCCTTGTTTAGTGGAGGAGGAGGTTTTTGTGGTGTTGAGGCAGTTTTTGGCTTAAATGCGGATGGCAGCAGAAGCTAGATGAGAAGCAGGTCTGTCATTCCTCACGAAGAACCAGCAATATCAGGCTCTACCATCGCACGCGTTGAGGCCCAGGCAGCTACAGATGGTTTTATCGCTCTGGAATCCGGGCGCTTAAATTCTGCCAGAAATCAGGCAGAAGAAAAGACAATCCGGCACTTGCCCTCTCCGTTTGGTGTTTGTCTGTGATACTCTGCAGGAGGCTCTGTCCTTAAATACCCTTCCTCACCTGGAATGGGAGTTAGGGGGAGAGAGAATTTGTGGAGCATTTGCTGGGAGGCTCATGGAAAACTGAGAGGCCGCATACTGGAAACCTGCAGCCTCCCAGGCTGACTGTCGAAGCTCCAGCCTCGATTATTCTCCACCAGTAAAAAAGAAATTGGTTTTGGCTTCATGCTGCCTGATAGAAAACTTAATTTTCTCATAAAAGAGGGCTTGATATAGTCTATTAAAACCGTCATAGCTCTGCTGATTTCCCTTCTTTACTAATTGTGTGTCCCTTTCGTGCTGAAGGAAACTGTTAAAATTGTCAGAAATGCCGAGGAGCAGATTGTATCTTTAAAAAGGTTGTCATTGCCAGGTCTGTGTGCAGTTCTGCACGTAATGCCTGCTACCACAGTGCCACGGTCCATTAACAGCTTTTCTCTTACAACCTCCTTTGCATTTGGACTTTCACATGCTTATATATGTGCATGCTATGTCCGAATTGCCATCAGGGTTTACGTTTAAAGGTTCATATATATATATAAAGGTCATATATATAAAGATATCTCATATATATATCTTTTATGATTTTACTTTGTCCAGTCCTCTTCTGAGGCTGACTTTATTATAGAGCACAAACTTATTTGTCCAAATCATTACTTTGACCATTTTATCTGTTAAACCTTCACAGCTGCTACATTAGACAGTTGTAGGCAATACAAGTACAATATTAAAACCACAAAGAAATCTAAAATAATTCTGGGGAGAGGGAAGTGCAATAGCAAAATGCAGTCCAGTTGTAGCAAAATGGTCACAGGGACAGACTGTTCTGCATCCTAAACTGGCAGCTGCCAAGGTCCAACATGTCATGTCAAACACTTCTTTGTTGTTGTTGTTGTATCAAGCATATCTTAACCACTTAACTGGTAATGCAGGATGTTCAGAACAGTTGAGTAGGGGGAAGGCTTTGTAGATCCCCTGTTTTCTTACTGTTTTCTGTATGTTAGGCATTACTGCAGATTTGTTTTCTGCCTTTGAGTTCTCATCATGTCTGATAAATTGAAATGAATTTGTAAAATATTGCAAAGTGACAGGGGTTGTGCTTGTTTAGCAGATCAGACTGAATGAATGCTCTCCCATGAAGTAGAGGAACTCGGTGATTCAGGAATTAATTTGATTATATGACTGTCACAGATAGGAGAACTCAAATGCAGGGACAGTAAAGACTTAAGTCTCCCCAAATGACTGGTTTGGGGAAGTCTGTTTCTTTGTTTTCCTCAGTCTAGTAATGGCCACGTTTTTAAAAGTAGTAAGTTAAGCCATTCATTTGCTGTTTGGCATTCACTTCCGCAATTACATCCAGCACCATTCCCAGGGAGACTTTTGCCCCTTGAATTCATTTGAAAATGAAAAGTTTCTAGCTATTTTTTAGCTTAGTTAAATAGTAACACTATTTCTTCATCCCTATCTTTTCTCACCATCAGTTATTCATGTTGCTCAGTTTGAAATTTTGTCCTAACTCGATGTCCACGCTTTTGTTTTTTTTTTTTTTGATCTCCTGATTCTATTTTTAATGCATTTGTCAAAAGATCTTTTGCACAATTATATCCTTTCTACACTCGTTCTGCACCTCTGTCTTGAAAAATTCCTCCACAAATATCTGTTTAACTATTGCTTCTGCTCAGTCAAGTTTCAGATCTGATATTTCAGATCTCCTTTCATTTTTTTTGTATAAAACTCCTAGTGTCCTGGTCCCCTGGCAGGGACTATTTGTTATTTCAGTAGTATTGTAGTGCCTCCCATGGGAATCACTGGGAAGGTACGTGCCTATATAGCTTCAAAATCTACTCAAATTGAGTTTCTCTGGACCCAAAGAGAATCAGGGTAGAAGCAGAATTCTGGTCTTCCTTGATTTTCTGATCAGATTACAAGATTTGATTTCATCCATAGCTTCAAAGATGGAGCTGCTTAAAAGGAGAGGAATAATATGATCAAAAGTAAGTTGCAGCAAAATGAATATATGCCTATTACACTTTTAAAGAGGTCAGGATATGTTTTTTCTAATGAAACCAAAATTGTTCAAGAACTGTAGTAGGTTAAAGCAAAAACTATTCTGCAAAGAAAAATTATTTTCACAGTCCAACAGCCGTATTTCCTCATCTCAAGCTTTGATGTTTAGTATGTGGAGTATTATGTCACAGTCATCTAATTAGTTCTATAATTTCCGTGGTGGATGGTAGCATCAGTGTGTGTTACTGAAACACACTGCCTGTTTTTATCATGATGATATATTTTGGTCTGTAGCAGTAGTCAAACACATAAACTGAGCAATAAAAACTGATCAGTAGATTTTGAAAGCTGTGCTTGGTGAGGTAGATGCAGCCAGATCCAGGGCTTCAGTGCACTCATCCATTGATCCAGAGGACCAGGCACCATGTCCTTCCAGCCCTGCTGACACTCAGTAAAGAAAACTTTCATCTCCTGCCTCATCCGGTCTAGCACAGCTCCAGCAGCGTTGATTTGTCCGTGAAATCTGTTGGTAAATCTGCCATCCCTCTTGCTTCAAAGCCAGAGCATTTGTCCTGCTGGTTGGGAAGACTTGCAGCTCCTGGATGATCTGTGCCACTCTTGATTAGGGGAATTTAACCCATACAGCAGCAAAGGGAGGACGATTTCGGGGGCCTCTATGCAGCAGTGGGATGTTTTGGTGGGTATAGTGTCTTTTCATTTTGTAATAAGATACGATGATGAGAGATGGAACGTAACTGGTAAAAAAGTGTGATAGGAATGTGGTTTTTTTTCTGTTCTTGAGGAGAAATAACATGAAAATGCAAGCATTCATTTAAAAAATCCCGTTTATAAATTCCCGATACTGATCTTGTGACAGTGCTGCACGTATGGCAAATGAAGAACATGTTGTTTAAGGAAAAAAATGAATATATCTGCCATGTATTCTGTTTGTCACCATGCTGCAAAGTGTGTAGAAAAGATACATCTTTAAAAATCAAATATCATAGTTTTTGCTTCTTCAACATAGCAAAGGGTTCAAAGGTAGTTTATTTTACTCTGAAAGTATTTTTTGGCATGGCTTTTGGATTTTCTGCAGTGTTATACCTGATGAGAAGGGTAAAGCATGCTTGAATCTTCAGCTAAAAGATCCTCTGCAATCTGTTTATCAGCCATGAGAATTCAGTTGGGATTAAAAATAAACAGGTGTGTAGCAGTCTGATGAAAATTCCTACCCTCTTAACTGCATATCTTTTCTATGCAATAATTTTCATTTTACAACTCTTCAGTAATCTTAGGGTCTTTCAAAAGTGAATGATGGAAAAATAAACATTTTCATGTTTGCTTATTTTTATTTTTAAATGATACCCAAGAGCATTTCTTTTCAGGTTACCTCTCATCCCCCTGACAAACAAATTAGCATGATTGCTTATATAGCAATGTAAATGATGCCAGCACTGAAGATAAGCGGAGGGACAAAAAAGTTAAGTGTACCTGGTTTTGGTGCTCGCTTTGTAGAGACGTAAGTGGCTGTGATACAATGCACAGAACAAGAATATAAACGGTAGGTGTAGTTTTGGAGTGCTTCATGACAGGGGCATTTCTATTCAGCATGGGGATTAGCACTTCTTTTGAAACTTATATAACAGACGCTTTGCCAGGGTGGTTTCTAAAAATGATGCTCATCACGCTTTAGATACCGAAAGCTTTAAGTCAAAGAAAATATATTAAACTGAAGATTTTTGTTTTCCATTGGTTTCCTCCCAGTTCCTAATGAGATATTTCTGCATATGTAAGTTGAGAGTGGGAATTATAGAAATATTGTTTTTATAGCCTGGACAAACAGCGATACTTTTTGAAGCATCATTACGAGTTGTTAACTTGGTTAATATGTCTTAAAAATCAATAGGGAATTACCTTGTTCAGTATTGCCCTGTACGACTTTTACAATATTTTATTTGCCACTTTTGTCTATTAAATCACGGTGCTCTCTGGAAAAAAAAAAAAAAACCCTTGCAGTCCTCCTCTGCTGCCCCCAGGAATGCTATGACAAAAAATCAGTTGGCTACTATCATATTGAGTGACAGTGTAAAAACACGGTACAAATAGAGAGCGATGAGGCTGGAACCAGAACGTTGCCGCTTCATTATCATTTCCGAAGCCATTTCTGATTTTGATGATGACTTATTTCAAGGAATTAGTGGGTTATTTCACAGTTTTCTGCCTCAAATTCTCCCCACCATAAACTACTACTTAAGCAAAGAGAATAGTGAAATATTCAGATTGATAATATTGTTATACAACTGCATATAATTGCAGTACAGCTTATGCCTGTCATATTTGAATTAGGATGTATAGTTTTTTTTTTTTTGCCCCATCAGAATGTTAATAGCTTTTCAGTAATGCATAATTCATGTACTAAAGCCTTTGTCACGAGAACATCTTACTCTCTTTTTTTTCTTTCTCAGCTTGATAAGCCTGCTTTTGTATTTTTAGGATATCTGTTTTCCTAATAATCTCACAAAGCCAACCTGAGGAGCTTTCAAAGAGCATTATTCAGCATAAATCTGAGATAAATTGTACAATAAGAATATGGCTCCACAGCGGGTGATTCTACTGGAACCTACTATTTACAGGTATTGCCTCCAAAAAGCAGAATTGGTAAACTTTGTCTAGATTCATGTTTATACATTTTACTGTAAAAACCCGCACCTAAGTTCATGCTTACAGCAGCTTGACTAAAGCTTGACTTGACTGAAGTCCTGTATAAGATGCTTTGAGAAAAAAAAAAAATCATTTATCTTTTTGGAGAATAGCAGGAAAAGAAGACTAGTTCAAAGAGCTTCTGATATTTTCTCTTCCAGATTCTGACGACAACCGTTTCTGCCAATACTGAATTGTTCCAGAAACATTTGGAGGAAGTTGTACATAGTGGAGACACTTTTTTCTGAGGTATTGAACATGTCTATCAGCTGATAAATGTCTAGCAGCATTAGCCATCAGATCTTCTATATTAGAAATTCTGTGATTCTTTGAAAATACTAAGATAAATATATTGTGCTTATGTAACAGATGAGTTATATAGAAAAGGAATAGGAAATAGCAGTCTATATTAGAGGACTGTTTATGGCTTGTTACAGAGGAATATTCCCCAATCCCTTATCTGATAACTGTTTTCACTATGAGTAAACACAAGACAGGAAAGAGATACATGAAATATTGTCTTAAGTGTAGGAAATTTCAACAGTAATAGTCTGCCATAGTGAGTTTCCTCCCCAAAATGACCCTAGCATTTTTTCATCTTTATGTACTTATGTCAAACTGATTCACAGACCTTCTCACTCACACAAAATTCCAGCTGGGGAAGCTTCAATTGTTTCTTGCACATTGCTTATTTTAAGATAAGATGTCCAGCAAAAGAATTAAGCAACTAAAACTTGGGCACCCACCCAATAGTGAAAGCTGGGTTTTGTGGAAGAACCTAGCAAAATTTTGAATAAGCAGCTCGGTGTTGATTTTCATTTAAGTTCAACAACTGTTTCATTGCAAACTGAAGCTCTTATCTCTACTTCTCATGACCAACCAAGGAAGGCACATATATATATATATGTATACACTGTATAAATATATATATAAATCCAAGGTGTAATTCCACAGTTCATGTCCTTTCCTGATGATGGTTTAATAAGTTCCCGCTTATCCCCAACCATGTGTTTCCAGTTTCATCCACAATGCAGTTCCATCTCTTTCCCAGCTGTGTGGAAAAACAGATCGCTATAACAACTCTGGAAAAGAAACATTTTCCTTTCTTTTGAACTAGAATCATTTGCATGATCTTATTTACAGCCTGGCCCACAGACACTTGCATCAGTACAGCTTCAGGTGAGATGAACTGCAGCAGTAGAGGCAGCAGTGAGTGTTGGAGAGCATCCCAGTGCTCTTAAACAGGGAAATGTGCTCTGGGACTGTATCCTGGATGAAAGGGTTTCAGTAGCCACTGTATTTTTTTATTGAACTGTTGCTCTTCCTCTTGTTTTGCTTTGTTTTAGATTGATAAACATCTTCTTGCTTGAGCAGTTTTTTTCTTGAGGAGATAAACCATCTTTGTGAGAAGTCAGTCAACTATGTTGAACACCAATAAATATCAATAAAATCTTGGCAAACACAGTAGGTATTTATTCAGCCTTGTAAATTAAGAACAGTTTTTCCTGCATGTTTTGTGAAAGGAACACAAAAACACAAATTAACGTAGTGGATGAGCTCTCTCGATAGTTGGAGTTCATTAATCTGGTGGTTAAGATGCTGGGGCTTGATGACGCAGAGAAATAAAAAATGAAACAACCTCTCTCCAATAGTAATGTTTTAAACTATAGTTGAAAACGACTGGGAAAAAACCTTTCAAAGACATTTGTAACTGACTTTTCAGTCTCAGTTTCTGAAGTTAGTAATAATTATTTTTTCAGCTGAAGGACAATTTTACAATGGTTCCTCGGTTGTCTCAATGCCAAAGAGTATCTGAAGCAGGTCTTAAATGAGATAGATGACTGGGCATTAAGTAGGAAGTTCACACAATTACTTCCCATGCTATAGCTGTTCTGTGAACAGATGATTTCTGCAAAATTGTCAATCTGTCATCTTTCATTGGCTCTTCATTTTATTTTTTAAAAAAAGGGGGAGTTTCGAAGCTACAATAAGTTGAACAGTTTGTCAGACATAACGTACTCACAGGCTATTGTCTGCAAATTACAGGCTGACTCGTTCTTTCAGTTTGTCATGGATGGATCATAAAGCTGTCATAAGTAAAGCTCTAAGAAAATTCATTTCCACGGCTCCTGTTATGGCAAAGTGTGGAAAGGAAGTAACAAGGCTAATTTTTTAGGAATTTCCTGTACATTAGTCTGTTTGGAAGTCTTTCCAAGTCATTCCTAGTAGAAATTCTCTCTGAATAACCTTGGGTTCATATATGAAGTGCATACAATTGTCATTTTCATTCAAGGATGGAATCATAGTTCACATATTTTTCTGAGTGCTTAACCACAGGAATTCAACACTGAAGGAGAGAGGGTTACATGATAGGACTTTGAATGCAGCTTAACCACATGTAAATTGCTGGAATTATTTAGCAGTAAAACAAAGCTGTCAGAAACTCTCAACTGGCAGTGACTTACACTCAGACACAGCTTTACTCCTGTGAGTAATCCCACTGATGTCAAATAAAATCCTGTGGGTGCACAAGTATTTAAGAGCAGGGCTTAAAACACGAACATTTCACCCCCATAATTTTCTCTGAAAGATTAAAGAAGTAGTTCTCTAGTTTGTAACTACAGAAAAAAAAACATAATCAGAAGCTCTTACATTCTGGAGTTTTTATCTAATTCTGTGAATCTTTAGTGCTTCTTTTTCCAAGTTCATGCTTTTCTGCCGAGTATGTATGTAAATGAAAAGGCGTTAGGTCTCTCCTCTTTCTTCCTCTTCTTCCTTTCCAGCTAAACAAGGAATACTCTCAGCTTTTCACATCATTAAATCCAGGAAGGACAGAAAAGTCTGGGTTTGGAAGACTTTTTAAAACTTACAGGAGCCTAGAAGTTAAACGACCTTATTATGAGGATGCATCATGGAGAAGTATCATATCTGTCTGCAGACGGTTACTTTTTTTTTTTTTTTTTTTTCCAATTTAGAAATGACAGCTTGCAGCCCTAACGTGAGAATGTTTTTCATTATCTCTGCACTAGAAACATGCAGAGTTATTACAAGTTTTAAAAGATACTCCAAGTGTGCAAATGTATTAAAGAGAAGGAAATGCTGTCTGGATACTCAGTTCCAGATACTGTGGCCTGAACACTTTCTAGGGGTAACAGTAAAGATGCAGCCACACAAAGTGGACCTCACCTTCAAATTCCCAGTACATCACAAATTGAGCTATGCAGGAAGACAGACCATAACATGATATAGCTTTACCCCTATCAAAGAAAGGTAATGGTTGTTAAGCTACATGGCTTTCCTGGTTCCACTGATAGATCTCAGGTTTCTTGGAATATCTCAGGAAGATTTTCTTGGATAAGAATGTGTTAGTTAGGCTGTTGACAGATACCCTGTTGGGAAGTGTCTGCAATAATTTGAGATTCTTCTTTCTTAAGCCATCTAGAAGTTGGGTTTGTAGTCTAAGTCAGTTGTTTTGGTTGTCATTGTGGTAAATGAAGAGAGATAAGTATCTCTGGAGGTGACTAAATCTTACAAACAGATGCAATTAGTTAGGTTTTTGACATGGTTTTCTGCCCACTGAAGAGAGTGATTTTAAGGACATTCGGCTGTCCTCAGGAGACCAGAGATGGGTTCATCTTGGGTCATGGTCGTAATTGGCTGAAATCAGTTTTGACAGAACTTCCAGAAGCAGATACAGCCCATGCAGACATTGCCTGCAGAACAGGTAAGTTGTCTTGATGTTTTTCAACTGTGCTACAGCAAGGCGGAATTTGAGGCTTTTGTGTGCCTAAAGGAAGTGGTTCCATCCTGCCAACACTTGAATACAGCAGTATTTAAAGTGTTAGAGCATTAGCATTTCTTGTGCCTGCATGGGAGATGCTCAGAAAGTTGTGCTGCAAGGGCAGAACCCTGGGATCTCTGTATAAGCATAGCTCAGTCCTGCTGTTTCTAACCAAGTTGTTTTATGACTTCTCTGCTCAAAGCAGACGCTTTCTTGACAGAGTTGCATAATAAATCTAGTACTGGAGTGGCCTTGGCATAGCCAAGGCACTAAAAACCTTCCAGTTACTCTTCCAGTAGCTGGGGCAACTGCCCACTTTCAGAGCCCAGCCTACTCAGTTTGGTTTGTTTTCCTTAAAACAATGTTATTTTACACTCGCTTGGGGCATGGGTATCATTGGGTATCTTGTGCCTCAAAACACACTCTGCCTCTGATGCCAGTGCTGCTACTTTGGGTAATTTGTGCCTTCCTAAGATGCTGTGATGTGTTTCTCAGGACATGACCCTGTGAACGTGGTGGAATCTTGTCATCTGTGCCAGCACTCAAACTTGTTTGACGTTACTGTGCAGATGTAATTCAGATACCTTTCTTCTGCCAACTTAGATGAGGCATTGCAGACAGATTATAAAAAATACATCAATTTGAAAGGGATAAATCGTCTATAAAACAGTTTTTTAGTAGAGTTTCAAGAAAATAACCTATGTCACACATCTTAGTGCTGGAGACTGCTGTTAAGCGCCAGATCTGAATACTCCATAAATAACCCCTTTCTTACATTAGACGCAGGCACGCACCTACTCTCTAACCACTTCTGCTAGAGCTGCCAGTGACTGATGCACTGTTTGGGGATTTACCTGCATGACATTTTAAATGAATTTTCAGCATCTGATGATTAATAGGCAACTACCTGTGTCATTTCAAGTTTATTGTTACAGGGATATCATCTCATCTAGAAACAAGCTCCTTCAGGAAGCTGGTTTCATATGGTGGTTTAGATTTAACTATTCATTGTCTAGCACCATTTGAAATCAGTGTTCTTGGAGGAAGAATGCCTGCCTTCCTCAGACGGATCCCCAGAAACCTTGTGGAAGAGAAGAACAGCTTGAGATCTCCACTGCGTGCTTTTGATGTTGCTCTTAGCTTCCACCACTACCTGAATGACCTCAGTAAACTGAAATGGCCGAATCCTCGGCCTGGGCAACCCTTGGGATAACCTTGCAGTATATGATTTCAAAGGCAGAAGTTAACGGCAATACTGCCAGGCAGGGTTATATTTCCAGACTGCAAACCAAAGCTTTGAAACAGAGAAGTCCTTATTAGATGTAAGCAGTGAGAAAAAAAAAAATGTAATGCAGAATATTAATGCATCCATTATTATATCACCAGGTTATGCAGTATATACCCCAGGGTGAGGAATGAGGAAGAGGATACTCCAGTTTATTTTCAACTTGAAGCTTGTTTCAGCCCTGTATAGACACAGTTTTGTTCATTAGATTTTTACTGCTCTTGCAAATACCTTGTACATGTATCTTGCAGAACATGATAAATTCGAAAACAGATTTAAACGCTGGGAAATGTAGATGCTGTTTTCCCTTCTGTTATGTGTTTCCTTTTTCACTGTGGCATGCCTTGCAGATTTTAATACACTTATTTCTTCTGTGTGACGTTTTAGTATTGGGGTTGTAGGTTAATAGGCTAATATCCTACTGCAGTTAATGGAAATTACCAGCGTCGACATCCATGAAAATCAGACCACTCATTGTAGGTCTTAATGGCTGAGGGCACTCAAATTCAGAGAATTCTGGGTGTTTCAAGGTGCAATTTCAATAGAAGTATTTAGCTAATAATTGATTTTGGAAAGTCTTCTAAGTTTTTATTTTCATTTAGTTACTGCAATTACGTGTGCAACATTTATCTAGTGAATATTGACACAAAAGTAATTGATAGTTATCAAGTATTTGGGGATCCTCCAATGTAAAATACTATCTGATACTATCCAGCTCTTACTCTTCATCTTTGCAGATCTCAGTAACCCCTTTAGAGGATGACTGATTTCTTTTGGTGTTCAGAGTCAATAATATTTTCTAGCACCATTTGAAATCGGTTATAGTGATTGGGGAATTGCTCCTTGTGAATTTTATACAAGAGGCTCCAAAGAGAATCTTTTATGATATTATCTAGAACTGAAAAAAAGGAAGATTGTCATGGTAGTGAACGGAGTTGCTGAATGCAGAAATGTTACATATTTAAGCTGTAGTATTTTAGACATCTTTATATAGCTGAAGATTTTTTTTTTTTTTCTAGGCGAGATAGTCTCTAGTTCTAGATAGAATATGTAAAATATGTAACACTAGCTTTTTGGTTCAGGTCGTTTATGTAAAAAATGTATTTAGAATGGTTTGGAAAACTGTACAATATGGAGTGAAGATAAAAGATTATTTCCCCAATGAGAATAATCTGTATAGACTTTAAGGTCAAGAAAAAAAAAAAAACAAAAAAAAACACTGTTGGCTTAATGATCTGACCAAGAGGCTTGAGGCAATACAAAGTCATCAGCAGGAAGGCTTCCAGTCTGCAATTACTCTGCTCCATAGGGTTGAAAGAGAGACCCTGTGAAAGATTTCATTGCCAGCCTCAGAGGTTTTTTGCATTCTGCTGTCCTAACTGTTAGCACAATAAGCCACAAAATAGAGCTGTCTTCACAGGGTTGTTAAAATGTCGTAGGAACATATTCCTGAGAATTTAGCTCTTCAAAGAGCAGGAATGGCCAGAGATCGAGATCCCAACTTGGGCTATAGCCCCGTTTCATCTCTCTAACAGTGAATATTTTCCTAGATATCCTGGGGAAGCCAAGGACATAGTTTCTTTTCTCACTGTACCATAGTGGGAAAACTAAAAAGAAGTTTGCTACAAACACCAATTGGAGTAACTTCTGAGTATTCAGAGCCCTTTCTAAGGTGTTGGTTGGTTGGCTATAGCAGATTTACCTTTCTTCTCTACCTCTTCTGTCTCTCCGTCTGTATATCCTCCTTTGCTTTTATTTATCCCTATTTTAGGGTTATATTCTAGGATTATTTAATTTATCCTTAAAAAGAGATAAAGTAACCACTAGCCAAAAGCAGCTGCAATGACCTAAAGTAACTAAACAAAATGTGGAAAGTATGTGGCTTCTTTCTAATCTCACTTTGATCCCTGTGTTAAATCTGCCCTCAGGATTTGTCTTTTGTTTTGTTTAAACTTTCAGGTACAGGTGGTGCCTACTACAGTGCATATGTAGTGCAGTTAGTACAAGGGACTGTTCCATTACACTTCTCTTACCTTAAAGAGTAATTACTAAAATATTGAAAAAGAGAACATGCAGCAGCTTATTTTTTGCAATACGATGCCAAGGGTTGACACCTTTCCCACATACATATTTTTTCACTTTGGCAGATGTTTTTCTGGAGAATAAAGTATTGCACTACTGAAACGTTACTTGCAAGTAATCGCTATGATTAAGCTCGTAGCTGCCATATAAAGACCTCTGCTAAGATGATTTCTTGTACAAAGTCCTTGAAAGAGCAGATGTTCGGTGTTCCGCTGTTGTACTGTGCTTGTCCATGTGGGATATCTAGGCCCTTCACAGTTAAAGGAAACTTGTTAGCACAAGAGCTTATCTCAAGGATCAGTTATAAAGTAGAGTGATCACAATAGTAAGTAAGTAAAGGAAATTATTAAAGTTTTTTTTTTGAAAGGTAAGAGGTTTTCAAGCTGCAGTCGCTTTTCTCTGCACCGTGTCGTGGGAGGGAACTGAGCTGCTGAACACGTACATCTGGAAGGTTTTCCTGGCGTGAGTAACATTAATGTGTCTTGTGTGCTCACTGCATTGCATCCAGTTGCTTGTTGGTTTTCTCTTTCAAAAACGTGGAAAGAATTAAAAAACTACTGCATTAATACAGAAATATTTCACTATAAGAAAAAAAGTATATATAATGTATTCTGTAAGAGGAAGAAAGAAGCATATTTTTGGATCTCATTTAGTCTCTTTGTCTTTTGGAAAATGAAGCAAATTGAAAATAGTCTTTGCAGTTAACCAGATTTAGATATAGAGCAGTGCTTAGAAAAATTGTGTCTATATCTAAAGGCTTACTGGGCACTGCTACATAACTTAACCAATTTGCTTATAGGTTGGCTTCATTTTACTCTTCGATGTTCTGCAGCAGTTGTAAAATACAATGTCTAATGCTTGAAGCTGAACCAAGAGAAGGGAAGATGTATGCTGAGAAAATCTTTACACAAAAAAAATGGTGTTTTTTTTTCATGTACGGATTTTGTATAAGGAGGCATTAAAAGACTTTATTTTAATTCATTGATAACAATACTCAATTGTTACAGTTGTTTTGTGATCCTGAAAGTATCGGCTTCTTCCTCAAGGAGATACATGTTGGGAATTGGGGGAGAAAGTGCCTTGAGCTTGTTGGATAACAGCTTGGGATGATGTTAAAGAACAATTTTGTCTTCATTCCTGCCACACAGAATGAGGATCAGAACTACGTTTTGCAGCAGCCTGATGTTTGTGCTAGTTGATGAGGCACGCAGGCGTCAAAACACATTTGAGTAATGGTCCAGGAAATTGTGATATTCTGCTGGGATATCTCCCAATTTCTTCAAACCAGTGTGAATCAATAGCCAAAAATTATCTGCTTATGGGGGGAAAATTGAAATGTTCTTAGCACACATTTACAGTGCAGTGATGGCCAGCAGGGGTAGAAGGAGAGTAAAGCTGGATAGCGTGGGTTTTACTGCAGGCTGTCGGAGTCCAGCTGGGGCTTTTGCTAAGTGTGGAACAGCAAAGGCTTATTTTGGCAGAGCCTCACTGCACTGTATAACAGAGTATTAAAGCTCACGGAGCAATTTGAAGATGCCAGAAGAGCGAATTCCTGCTTGTTCCTAGCAGTGCACAAAATGTTAAAATTTCTAGGTAATTCCTCTGGTAAATGAGATCCACAGTGGATAGACAAGCCAAGCAAGTCTGGCTTCCAGTGTGACTACCTACGTACATGGGAAGTTTCCACTTCAATATGTATCATGCAGGACAGACATACTTCTTGTGGAGAGCTGTCATTTTGCCTAACAGTTCATCAAACTGATGGATTAAGTTCTTCAATGATGCCCATCACATGCCAAGGATGTATCTTCTGCAGGAAAGATTGAGAGTTTGGGGTTCCAAGCATGAAACTCCGCTCCTCCGCCAAGAGTTAAGGGTAGTATGTTGCTCCTTGGTATTATTTTGCCCAGAGTCAAACAGATTTCAGATCACACATCTCGCCAGCAATCATATACATGTTTATGTGGATGTTGAGTCTCCAGACTGCCGTCTCCACTGTGTCTTTTGAAGGTTTCTCTGCTGTTCATAAAAGCGATTTCTGCTTGTGTCAGAGAGAGGTTTTATAGTGCCCACTGAACTGCCATTATTTAACCTTTAGTCTTGTGCAGCCTTCCTATGGAACAAACTGGGATGAAAATTACTGGATCGCCTCCCAAGCCTTCCTACTAGAAACACCTTTGGCTGATGGTATTTCCCACTGGGAAAAAAAAAAAAAAAAAAAAAGTTGGATTCCTTGCACATCAGTATCTGATCAAAAGCACGCCTGGGAAGACTTCCAAATTGCTCAGGAAATTCATGAAAATTATCAGAGTTTCCTGGACTTTCAAATAAGCTGCTTTTTAACTTCTTGCTGGCATCTCAAAATCTCCATTACGTTTTCAGTGTTAAAACTGAAATCATAACTGAAGCTTTCAATTAGGGGGGACAAAAAAGTTTCAGTGCAAATTAGTGTGAAGATGTCACCGTGTAAGTCCAGTCAGAGGAATTTCTGAGTGAAGTGATGGTGTTAAAAAAAAAAAAAAAGTTTTTGGTTAAGATTAGCCTGGAAATTTTAAGACACTTATGAATAATTCATAACCCAGCCTTCCCACAAGCGAGTGGCAGTGCCATCGGATGGCTACATTTGTCACTGTACTGAGGTGTTTTCTGGCACCCATGGGGTTTTATGATGGGCTTGTTCATTATCAAGTTGTTTCTTAGCTTCTAATCTCCCAAAGGGAAACAGATCGGAAGAAGTAGGCTTTGAGAATATTTGGAAGGAACAAGTTAAGAAGCGAAGGACTTGTGTGCTGCCCTCTGACAGCACATATAAACCACCGGGCTGAGAATTGGATTGGCAGCATGAGATGAAACAGGGAGTAATAGTTAAATGATTTCTACTAAAACCATGGCAAATCAGAATTAGGTGATGTAAGGTGTTCCAAGGATTTTTCTTCCAAATTTTCAGTTTAGTGTTCTCAGTTAACAGAATTTTAAAATCTGAATCAAATCTACTCTTCACTGTTTTTTAGCTCTGCATTCTTTGAGCACGTGGGACTGAATAATTCTGTTTTCTGGCCATTGGTCGTGAATCAGCAGAGTCTGATGTGGTTGAATTTCAAATAGCACCAGGAATACTAAAGTCCAAGCAAAAGTTGTATTAAGTTGGAAGAAGCATTAGAAAGATGGCCAGTTTTCATTTGGTTTTGGATCTGCAATCCTCTTTTCTGGACTGAATTTGGGCCTCCTTGTCCACTGAGCCTTCAAAGATCTCGATAACTTGTCAGTGTCACCTGTGGGGAAATCTAGGATTTCCCTTTGGGGGGCAACACCTGCCTATGGAAATGTTTTAGGACCAGGGAGTTGATGGGAACTCTTCCTCAGTGCGGTTCTTGGCTCCCCCTGCTCTCCCTGAGCCAGGCTCCCAGATGTGCAGTGCCTCCTTGGGCCCGGGAAGCAGCAGGAGCTGCGTGGTTTGCTTCACCAGGAGAGCCTGTGGGTGGAGAGAAGCTGGCAGGGATCCCAGAAGCCGCTGTGAAGAGGCTGCTGGCGGGGGAGAGCGAGCTCGCCCCCCATGCAGAATGAAATCATGCAGTGGGCAAATCCGAGTAAGAGTTGGTGAGACGAAGAAGGTGTTAAGTCTAAAAAAAAACGGGGGAAAGTGGAAGGATACTGGACTAGTAAGGAGGGCGGTTCCTGTGCTGGTGGGTCCAAGGAGGACCTGGTTTTCACAGGAGCGTGGTGTTCTTGTAACAGATGCTACCTAATGGGAAGACTTTGTCACAGAAAGGTTTTCTTTAGCTCTGTGGAAAAGCAGTACAAGATATTTCGACCCAGTTGGTGGGAATTTATTGATACGTGTCTGAATGAAGGGATGATTGCTCCCACCCAAACTCCTATTTTCCCAGTCTGACCACTAACCACACTGTGATGGGGAAGATGAGTTCCCGGAGCACAGGGAGCGTGAAGGGATCTTCTCTGGAGCTGGCTTGGTCAAACCAGCATATTTAAGGGATGCTGCCAAAGGCAGAGGTTGAAGAAAGGGACAATTGCTGCTCTTCTATGGACAACTCTTCCCGTTATTGACAGACTGGAAGGGCTTGTTCTCACCACCTACGCTGCTTTGCTGTTCTCCATGCAAACCCACAAGGAAATCGCTGTGGCTTCTCATTAAGTTCTGCTGTGACGTTCAACATCAAGTGCAAAGTCTCACAGGACTTTTTTCTTTTCTACTACAATGCAATTACAATAAAAATTAGTCACTCCTGAGAGCAGCTGTTTAATCCTGATGCGAAGACCCCCCAGTGACAATATTTTCCACATGGATTTCTTTCCAGGCATACATACTGCAGTTCATCCCGTGCCAGCCAGGCCAGGAGCCAAGAGCAGAGAAGACGCAATCCATGGAGCTTGTGAGCATAACTGCTCTTGCTAAGGGCAGCGTGAAACTTTGGTTGGGTGTTTCTCATAAACGTTCTCTCATTTTTGCCCTTGGAAGCACAAAGTTAAGGACATCACCTTTGTGATCTTGCTTTAAAGAAAGGGCTTTTCAGCCTTGCTCGGTCTCCTCCAGCAAGCGAAACGTGATGTGCACAACTCTCCTTCCCCACCAGCAACGCCAGCAGATGCTAAGTCACAATAGCGTTTCAGTTGAGGAATCATTTGAGGAGAGGTACAGCCAAAAAAGAAAAAGAAAAAAAAAAAAAAAAAAAAAAAAAAAAAAAAAAAAAAAAAAAAAAAAAAAAAAAAAAAAAACAGTTCCCTGGCTAATTTTCTTTTCCCAGAAAATCAGATGGATGAATCATTACAACAGCAGCTTTGACGGAGGACCAGACAACAGACTAAGCCCGGAGCCCAGCCCTGTAGAAGGAAGATGGAAAACTGTCCAAGGATTTACCAGTCCTCCGTCCCACATGTGTTTAAAGGATTGAGGCTCCAAAAATAGGGCATGCCACTCTAATGTGGATTTTAACGTTCCTCTTACATACTAACTTAACAGCAAGATGAGCTATTGCAGAGACCACAATATAACAAATTCAATACCGCAGAAGTAGTGAGGTCCACGCAGGCAACGCTGTGGTCGCTGATGTTAAAATGAGCACTGAAATGAGAAGATTCTTGCACTAGAGCTCATGGCCCAACTGCTTCATTTGTGAGTATGTGCCAGGTTTTCCTTTGTTGGAAGAGCTACTTAGCTGCCAGAGGAACACACGTGCTCTTAACATAGGAGAGCAATAAAATAAATAACATCAAGCTAATGTTAAAAGTGACAAGGTTGAAAAAGCATTTAAAAGTTAGGAAACGCCCATCTTCAGGTTACCCACATAATATATCCATAGGGCACATGTGCCATGGCACAGTCTTTATGTGCCCCATTCCCTCACTCAATAGGTCAACAGCTTTATAACCTTTTTCATAAATTTTGTGACACTCATCTCTGTAGTATCACAATACATTGCTTAACAGTGAGATTTTAGTGTTACTTCTGCTTTACAAGCAAGGAACTGGAACGCAGACAAAAATAAGGTCAAAAAATCTATTAATTTTGGGTTCCGAATTTGAAGTAGTCAGTTTGAGGTATTTAGGACTTTCTGTTCAAAGCATGGATTCCTTTCATGCCATTCTTTGTTTTCTTCTAACCCCCTGCTTCGTTTATTGCCCTCTTCCAACTTCTGCCTGTTGGGCACTCCAATTATGATTTTAAAATTCAAATGCTGCTCTTAGGCTTCAAGTGTTTTGATTGCTGAAGAGCTACAACAGAACTCCGCTCTCTGCAATAAGTGCTCGCCTTTCCTGCAAGGTGAACAGAGAGTCAGTGAAGGTCATTGAAGGTAAAAAGCCGCACATCTGCGAGCAAGTAACATTGCTAAAAGCAAAAAAAACACATGAACTTGCTGTGTAAGTGGAGAGATCTATTCCAACTCTTGTACCCTCTGTGATTGCAACAAACCTCATCACAGAGCAGGAACAGCACAAAGAACCTCTTATTGATAGGAAAACATTTTTCTACCTTCACAATGCTTTCCTTGCCTGCGGCTGGGGTCTGTCAGTACTATATATACTATATATATTTCTGTAAGCTGCCTTTGAAATCCTGGGAGGATGCACAGGTCGCTACAGGTCACTTGTGCGCTAGAGGCATGCGTGGTAGAAATGTATGTGCCAGTGTGATGACCACGTCGGAAGAGATGAGCCATGGCTGTATACATTTAATCTTACGTAACTAACAGATGTCCATACTATGTAAGTGAACAACTTCTCAGCCTTGAGTGTGTTCTTTGTGTCATATTCAAGTATCCATTTAGGAAAGACTCTGGAGCAGCTGCACACCATGAGCTCAGCAGCTAAGATGGGGTGCAGAAGTCCACAACGCTACTCGACTTCAGATATCCTGTCTCCTGCAGTGGTTGTAAATACAGGTTCCTGATGGCAAGGAAATAGCTATTTTAGACAGGGAGAGCAGCTGGGAAGGGGGAGCTGGACTGCTGTAGTTATATCCTCTGGTATTCTTGAGGAATAAAGGCAAATGGGGGGTGCAGATGGAGAAGGAGAGACCAGACCCATGGGAGAGAGAGAAGTAGGGCTGAGCAGTGCTGCCAACTATACCAGTCATGTATTTATTGTTCTGGGAATAGCTTGTTCTTGTGGGGCTTGGTTGAATTCCAGGAGAACTGTTGGGGTAAGGCTACCAGAGTCCTTGTAAGATGTTGTGGGGACCAAACAATGCTGAACACTGTGCTCCAAAGTCTCATAAGCATTGCAGTACTCGGCAACAGTCGAGCTGTTTGGGCTTCCTGAAAGCCAGAGCTCCCAGGGCATCTGCTGTCTCTTTTTGCCCTTTGAGACCTCTCTTCAGGCAGGTTTCAGGCAGCCTCGTCCTGTGTCTCCTGCCTTGAAATTCCCTTGATCTCGCAGGTTAAGAAGTTTGATTATATTCTAGGTTGCATTAGGAAGAGCACTGCAAGCAGGTCAGGGGAGGTGATGCCCTCCACTCGAGCCTGGTGAGGCCGCATGTGGAGTGTTGTCCTGGCCTCCCCAGTGCAGGAGAGATTGGGAGCTACTGGAGTGAGTCAAGTGGAGGAGTACTGGGATGATTAAGGGCCTGGAGCATCTCCCATATGAGGAAAGGTTGAGAGAAGATCTCATCAATGTGCGAGAGGATGGGACCTTGCACATCTGCCAGGGCCTTTCTCACTCCTGTAGGGGATTTCTGCACCCGTCTTTGCTGCTTGCTTCACCCCTCAAGCATAGTGTCTCCATTGCTGTTGGAAACATCATTGTTTTATAAGCAGAAATACTGAAGGAAAACTCTAATCTGCACAGACAACATGAAAGAAGCTCAAGGACTTACAGGAGCTGAAAACACAGCTATTTTTAATCAAGCTCTCCTAGAAAGGTTGAGTGAAGAGGCCCTTTGGAGATCTCTAACCCACTCCCAGCAGGATTGTAGCCAGGCTATCAGCCACGGCTTTGTCTAGCCAAGGCCTAAAGTCCTGCAGGGTTGGAGCATCCACCGCCTCTCTGGGCCTCCACCAGGGCTGTGCTCCCTCTTGGTGCAGACCTTTCCTACAGCCCGACCTGGGCCACCCAAGCCACAATTTGCAGTTGCCTTTTGTTACGCGCTGGCACCTCGGCGAGGAGTTTGGCTCTGCCTCTGTTACCACCCTTCAGGTATTTGAAGACAGCTGTTAGATCACCCATTGGCCTCCCCCACACTAAACAGACCCAGCTCCCTCGAGCTCTCCCCGTAGGCTACGTGTGCGCATCTGTTTGGGAGAAGCAGGATTTGCTGCCATGACCCGTTCACTACCAAGTTGACCCTTCTCAATTCCTCAATGCTGCTACAGTTTTGAGCACATCTCTCCATCGTTCTGACCTTCATACTCTGTCCTCGTCTGTGCTTTGAGCACTCAGGGCTGCCCAGACACTGCCTGCCACAGCAGTGCAGCTGTCCCAACAGGATGAAAGCAGCATCCAACACTTGGTAGCGACATCTCCTTATCTGAAGTGAAGGATCCGGGTTTTTCCCTGCAGAAGTCCACATAACATCTCTCCAGTCTTTATATGGATAGTTTTAGGATCTAGGAAAGGATAGATGAAGTCCAAAGAGGCAAACACATGCAGCCCTCTGAGAAGTCTGATTTCAGCTCTTTTTTCTCACTGAAATTTGTAACCCACAGCATGTGCATGTCCAGACAGCACCTCGCTGATTACTGAACACTAGCCAACTCTCTGTGTGGAAGCCAAAGTAAATGGAAGAATGAAAATCTCCACCCGTTTTTCCCAGGACCTCTCTGCATAAAGCTGCGAACCACCATGGACACTCTGTGCAACCCTAGGTGTGCACCTTGCCTCGTTTTCCACTAGAAAAGGAAAACTGCAGCATGAAGAGATGAAGCAGGACAAGGACACAAAGCAGCAGGCAGATCTATTTCAAGGTTTTCTTAGCCAACATGGCTCAACATTGTAGCTCGGCGTGGTCTCTCAGGTCTCATACAACAGTCCCTGTACCCTTCAAGGCACTCACCAGCTCCTTCCTAATCTTCCAACAACAGGGCAATGGCAAGAGCATCCACCAAGAGATCCATTTGAAATCAATGTCTTCCAGCTCCTTGCAAATCCCAGCGCTCGCCTTCTTTCTGCGTGCCTAAGAGACCCATCTTCTCCAATCCCATGGACGGGTGTTTGTGTGAACTGTTGGAAACGACGCCCATCAGAGCTAGCAGAGCTGTGCGACCAGCCAGGCCACAGCACAGCCTCGTTGCAACGTTACACTGCTTCATCTCTCTGGAGCTCGAAGGGCGTCATATGTATTTAGATTAAAGCCATGCACTATCTCACTTAAGGATGGGAGCTGCTCGCAACTGGCTGCGGCTGGAGTACCTGGGACAAGGTGAGGACACAATATGCAGGACTAGAGGGATCGATATAATGCAAATCCTCCGAACACGTAGGATTATCCACCTCAGCTTCAGCCCTCTACAAGCAACAGCATCCTCAGTGCGTGGCTTTCCCCTGCACTCGGTGCAGGCGCACCTGCATGCAGTGAGTCACCACGAGCATCCCCACCGTGACTCATCCTCGTCTCCATGCCGACTGCTTTCTGCTGACTCCGGAGAACCCAGACAGCAGCTTGGACCAGGCCGTAGGGTAGAAAAAGAAAACTTCAGTCCACTGAAGCCGGATAAAGCCTTTTCCTCGCCACAGAACAGGCGGAGAGAGCTGGGCTATCCTGGCAGATCCAGCTCCACCCGGAAGAGATCCCAGGGCGTTGGGAGCAACCCTACCCCATCGTGGCCAGGAGCAGGGTTGCTCTGCCGCGTGGCCAGGTGCGGGGAGAAGCGCTTGGCCGCCGCCACAGGAAGTCTGCGCTACTGCCAGCACCGGCTCCGTGTGGTTAGCGGTGGGCTGGAGGGTGAAGGAGCCTCTCCCGGGGTCTCCAGGTGCGTGCAAGGAGCTGTTACGACCGCGCCAGCACCCCTGGGAGCCGCGGCTCCCCAGCGCGCCGGGGGTGGCCCCGGGGCTGCGCCAGACACGCAGCCCTCGCGCACCTGCCCTTGGCGCTGGATGTGCCCGCGGGACCCTGCGGGTGACACAACGGCGATGGGAAAATCCCTGCGTGAGGGGCTGCGCTTCCGGCACCGCAGCAGCCGCGGAGGGCGACAAGCCCCCGGGCTCACAAAACCCGAGCGCTTTGGCAGTACCTGCCTTCCCCTTGACCCGCCATCCGTGATGCTCTGCCCACACTGGGTGGCCCAAGGCCACCCCCCAGCTATGAATAGGGACCAGGAGAATATGAATAGGGTTCCAGGAGACCTCCGATGCGTTGCGGAATGCTTGCCCGAGGGTGCCCAGGGGAAGGGGATGGAGACATGACTCACGTTGTTCGTCTTGTGAGAAACCACCTTCCGTCCTAGTTTGTTCATGCATAGCTGTACGGGGATCTCTCTGATTCAGGCAGGCTCCAGCCCTCATTCTACCTGCTGACTCATTTGTAGCCAAACAGCTTCAGACCACAATTAATTCCCCATTTGTTCATATCCATCCTGGCGGTGACAACGCTCATATCATAAAATCCCCAGTATCGTTTTAGACTTTTTTTTTTTTTTTTTTGGCCAGCATTTGTGCAACATTAAAACCCATGAGAGCTGTGAAGTATCGCAATGAGAAATGATTTATAAAGCTGGACGTCGCTGGGGGCGCCTTGGCTTTTGCAGAGTCCGCTGGGGAGACCCCCAGTGCAAGAAGTGAGTCACCAGCAGCGCCCAGAAGTCCCCAGAGGACGGGCCAGCAGATGTGCAAGGGGAGCAGTGGGAAGGTGCCCAGGCATGGGAGGCTGCAGAGAGATCCTGATGCTAAAAAAAAAAAAAAAAAAAAAAAAAAAAACAAGAAAGAAAAGTTAATACTGCAGCCTAGTGGAGAAAAAGCAGCCATGCAGACTATCAGCACAGCTAATTCTCTGGGATGTGGAAGGTGATGTGATTTATGTGTTTTAGCCCAGGCTGGGAGCAACTGGATCATGTCAACCCAAGGTGGTGTGTTTTACTTTTATGTGATCCTAAATCTGATAAAGACTAGAGTGTTTCTGTAATATAGTCAGATTTTTAAAAGGGGCTTGACTTAACCCTAAATGATGCTCCAATTAGAAGACCATAAATATCACTGTGGCTTGCTTGAAAGATCACCGAAGGCAGCACAAATGTAATTGCAAACGAGTCTGGTTCTATCAGTGTCCCCTTGTGATCAGCTCTTTGCTACCTGATATTTAATATTGACCTGGAGGGAGCAGAAATCACAACAGAGCATGTTCACAGGGCTCAGTGGAAAGAAATCATCGGAATGGTGCACATGGGTTGTTTGGTGCATAAAGCTGCATGCATTTTGCAGTGCTGCAAAACGTACACAGGAGCACATTCTGGGACTTGCTCTGAAGCTGGAGCACTGCCACCTGTGAGGTGATAAATCCCCAAACTAGTGGAGTTGGGGACAGCAAAGGTCCCCAAGTGAGACCCAAATACAACCATAGCAAAACAAGGAGTGCATGGGCCAAGAAGCTGTAGGAAGGGTGCAGAGGACGTTGCTGCTGTGATGGAGGGGCACAGGTCTGGTGTCTGCCCTGCAAGGATGCTGAAATATTGACAGGGTTTCAAAGGAGAGCCCACATGGTGAGGAAAGGATGGAGAAAAACACACGTCAGAGGGTAAACCTGAGCAGAGTGTGTTATGAGGGAGAAAAATAGTCAATGGTGGCCACCAGGATTTAGGGCAGGATGTCTGGCTAATTGAGGCATTGCAGCCCTGCAAAGGAATGAGAACCATGCGATGGAAGACAAATATGGTAGCTGTGAGTGTTCGGAGGGAGCCCCTGGGTTGGATGGCACTGGATTTTCCATCGTGGGAGTTTATTGCTTCAGGTGTGTTTTTACTGAGACCTACTTTAGCCAAAGCTTTTGGAGCAGGTGTTAACACAGAGAATTAAATCCATTGATCCAGGTGATACAGGACACTGATTCCTCTCTGGGATCAGAACCTCAGCCTCTAGGAGCTGCCCAGACCCAGCGTGAGTTGCCTCCACCTGTGGCTTTTGGTGGCAAAAGGTGGGTATGAGGTGCCCATGTATGAACGCAACAGCATTAAGAAAAGAGAAGGGAAGATCTTCCCCACAGGGCTGCTGTACCCAAGCCTGTGTTTTACATTGGCAGGGCGGACTCGGTACATTAAAAATAGCCGAGCATTTCACCAAGGGGAAAGGAGGACAAAGAAGGACCGCAAGGAAGAGCAGGAGGAGGGGAGAGGCACCTCGGCCCTGGGGAAACCAAGAGGAACAAGGCAGCTCAAGGCAGCTGTGCAGAGCCTGACAGCTGGAAGCCAAAAATAAACCTCAGCAGCGAATCAATTTGCTTGGTGGAATGGGTAAATCAGAGAAAGCAACAGCAGAGGGGAGAGGAGAGAGCAGCTGAGGGACTGAATGCACAGGATAATCCACAGAGCAATGAATCACCTCCCAAAAAGACCCTTTTCCCCGAAACGCGGTGGTGATGAAGCAGAAAATTAAACAGAGGCAGAAAAGATCAATTGTGTAGCAAACGGAAGCTGCCCAATGTGGAATAAAAATGCAGGGCGGCGGGCGACCAAAGAGGAGCCGAGGCAGCGAGCAGATCGGAGCACGCAGGCAGGTCCGTGGTGGGCAAGCCCTGTGCTCGCTGCTGGCCCGCAGGATGCAATGACTCACAGGTGTCTTCCCAACCAGAGGATGTGGGAAGAGGTGGAGATGTTCCCTCCATATCCAAAGCTGGGTGCCCATCCCCTACTTTGTGGAGGAAAATGCTGGGAAGAGACACTTGAATGTTGGGAAAAAAGAAGGAGTTTCAGGCAAGGAAAGCTGGGCTGCAAAGGGAAAGCACGGTGGGGAGCTGGTCCTTACTGCGGATGTGGCTGCTCTTGGCAACATTACCTAGAAAAGTCAAAAGAGCAACTGCCCATGTTTTGGAATTGAGATTTGGGATCTTTTACACACAGAAAGAAGGAACTGAGAAACTTCTTCCTTACAGCTGAGTTCTCCAAGCACTAGGCTGAATCGGGTTCCCTCCCTGCTTCATCCAAGCCCTGTCTCCTTCTCACCATGCTGTGATACAGCTCTAGGAAGAACATGTGAGGTCTGTGAACATAAATGGCCGAAGGAATTTGCATGAGTCCAGGAGCTCCTAGGAAGCTCCATTGGAGGAAGGAGCCGTATCTCCCATTCACTATCCTCCATGCAGCTCCTCTCAGAATCCAGATTTCCTGGCTCGCCTTCCCTGAGGAACATGGACATCCCAGCTCTGCACTGAGGAAGAGACAACCCCATAAGCAGGCACTTGAATAAGTGAGATATTAAAATCATTCATGGGCACCCAGGATCCTTCACACTGGACCCTGTGCATCTCAGCAGATGTCCTCTTCTCAGCTCCAGCCTCCAGGACAAACCCGAAGGATAAGGCCTGGGGGGGCCGTGGCCTCTGCCTACCCCACTGTAACAAGGAGTGGCATGGTGACGGAGGACATTATTTGTGGTCCTTGGGGTGGACATGTTATCAGGTCCTAGAGCTCACCATGATGAGGTATAGACCCACGGCTGCGGCTTGGGGACGCTTCTACCTCTTTCTGACATCGTGCAAAAGCTGCTCAGTCTCAGCTGCATGGTTCCTATATCTCAAACAGGTCCCCATCTTGTCTTTGTCAGAACAAGGCTGCCCAGCCACCGTCTCCTTGGTGTTTGCCGTTGGTGTTGCTGCGAAACACTTGCCTCTGCGCTCTTATGCATGCCAGCCTTCAATACTTGTTTGGCAAAGCGAGGATGCAGCATTCCCTTCTCCAGCGCTTCTGCCTGAGGGATGCTAACGTGGATACCCTGATGCGCTGCTCCCTGCCTTGCAGGGCAAAAACTCACCCTGACCTGGGGGAGTATTTGCCCAGAGGATTTCCCAGGTGGGAAATCCCTAGAACAGTGGGAACGGAGGTGCTCCCATCTCATGTCCTTGCATGAGACCATGGAGACTTCAACCCAAGGAGCCATGTCTTCACAGGCCACGCTCACTGCCCCTTGAGGAGCAGTTTTCCTATGGATGGAGAAGCTGTGCCTGCAGCGCTCGCCTCTGCTGACGTGAGGCCGTGTTGTCACTAGAGGGAAGCAGAACCGTGTGCACGGAGCTGGTCCTGCACTGCTGGCAGCGGGCCTGCTCTGGAGGTGGTGGCACTGGAGAACATGGGTAGGACCACCTACCTAAGGCACCTTTCCGTCCTGGAGAGAGGGGACACCTCCTCCTTCTGTGCTGGGCAGGGCTCCAGTGAAAGGGCAACTAAAATGATGCCGGGTCAGGCTGCCCCGTTATTGCTCCTGTGTGATCTCTCAAAAATGTAGGGAATGCACACAGTCAGAGGAGATTTGACCATATTGGAAGAAGACAGGATTCCTGGACCACTGGGTCACCAGGCCATTCAGTGTGGTGGTCTCCAAGAGCAGCTGATAGCTGAGGTAAACAGTTTTATCCTTCTGCAAGTCAAGATGTGGGGATCACTCAGTACTTTACAATCCACAGCCACCTCCTTCTCCCAAGGAGACCAACAAAGTCCTTCCACTCCCTATCTCCTTCTTTAGAGAAATGGCTGAGAAAAACAGCACCACTGGATCAAGACAGGTCTTCTAACTATTTTTTGCTGACTGGTAGGATATATGGAAGCAGCATAAGTGTTGAGCTCATAGAAAAGACAACCCTTTTGTTGCTCTTGGCTCTGGAGTTGTTGTTCTCTATGAGGATTAGCAACCAGAAAAGTTGTTTTCCCCCTTTTAGTGCTGGAGACATGATGCACGCCCCTCCTTTCCCTTTGTACTGGGCTTCTCCATGGTCCTTTCTTGAGCAGACTGGGGGAGGAGGAAGAGGAAAAGGAACTGTTGAAAGAACCTTGAGAGTGTTTTTATACAAAACATTATTATTTTCTTGGTGTGAAGGAGAAGAAAACTCAGCAGAGTCCAGGTGGAGATCTCAGATGACAGATGCAAGAGACGTGTCCTTGAAGACAGGGAAGCTCCATGGGCAACGTGAGAGACCAGTGGCATTATAAAAGGCAATACATAAGTCTTTCTTGAGACTAGCTCAGGGAAATAAACTAAATTCCAGGATTTCTCATGAATTCTTCAAAAGAGAAAGAAAATTATTCAGAGTAGGTGGTACACTCAGATCATAGGGAATTGTGAAGGGCCACAATTTAACACATGAAAAAGAAGCACACATTTCTGCAAGATGAAAAGTGGGGTCAAAACTCATCTCAAAGAAAGCTTTGGGTCTCAGTTATCTGAGGCCTTCAGAGTGATCTGTCCTTAGAGAGTTAAATTTACTTGGTAAAATGATCTTCTCTCCAGGGAGAGGATTCCCTCATGTCTCCCAATATAGGAGGAAAAGGCCAGCCAAACATTGAGCTCTCCCTCTGGCCTGGCTTGGACCAAGCCTGTCTTTCAGCCCATCTACATCTCTGTAGAAGGCTGATCCTGAATATTTGTCAGCCTCATATCAGGCTAATTTCTCTCTGTCTTTGGAAACAAATTAATCCTCTGAATTTCTCCAGTTGTTTTTCCTGCTTCGGAGTGGTTTTTGACACAAAATCAACCTATTCACCAGCAGCTGCCAGCATTTTAGTTCAATAACAAATCTTGCCACAGCAGCTCAGCCCATGTCAGCACAAGCCCTAGTCACAATAATTCTCTTGTAGCAGGTCATGTAGCCATGAAATGCCAGGACTTGCTCCTTTGGCCAGCTGCGAGAATGTAGCTCTCTGGCAACCTAACAGAACAGAGGTGAACTTGCTTTGTTTTTCTCAATTCTTTCACTCTTGCTGAGAAATTTCATGGCATGGTTTTTGCTAGACCATGCCGGAGGGTCTCAGTCACCAGAAATTGCACCCATCCCTTTCCAGGGGCCAGGGCGGAAGGATGCATGTGACACCTCTGGGGCTGGCGGGAAGTCAGCTGAATGCAGAAGATGACATTCAATATCAGCTGAAATGATCAGAAACAGTGTTTCTCAGGTAACGGAAGCAGCACATTTCCTCTGGCCCAGCACAAAGTACAATCACTTTTGCCACGGTTGTACCGCAGGACAGGCGCTGCAGCCAGTGCCGACACCATGGGACTGGCAGGAGCTGTGAGCCCAGAAAGCGTCTGAAGGCATCTGGTTGGGGAGCCAAAGGCAAGATGCTACCCGTGTGCTGCATCCACATGGCTGGGTTAAATATTACACCAACAGAAACCTTAATTGTGTCACGCCTTTAAGCAAATCATTGTGGTTTGGGGTTTTGTACCTGCAGGTCCTTAGCTTGCTCATCAGAGCTGCACTGTCAATGTTCATTGAGCCGGTTATTAGGTGTAAAGAAGGAATCTGAGCCAACATGAGGGCTGAGAGCTCAGCGCTTATTTCCTTGAATTTTGCTTGCAATCTGGAGTGAGAAGAGTGATGACACAGGTGGGAAGAGCTGAAAAAGAGCCCAGGTACCTGCAGCCTAGGTCCTCAGTTTGGATCAGACATATCCGAAATGATCCTTTTGGGTAGCACTTTCAAACGTGTGACCAAAGCAAAGAAGTTTGGGAAAGCAGCAAAGCTAAGAGGTTGAAGGGGTCAGAGTATCACCAGCAAAGACAAGAGCAACGACATGATAACAGGTTTGTGATACATCAAACATTGTTACAATGAGGAAACAATTTTGTCTGTATGGATCAATTATGAATTCTGCTGTTTAACATCATTTTGGAAGGAGAGAAAGATATTTGAAGCTCAACAGCTAAACATTATTGACAGCAGTAGTAATTTGAGTGGAGAAGAGGGACAGCTAGGCAAGAAGACTCACCCAAGAGGACAGAGGATAGATGAAAAGATGACAGCCAGAAAATAGCCTCATATTTTGTTTCTGAGAAGTGGAAGTCCTTATGACCTTGGAGGGTATTGTTGTCTTCTAGAGCAGCAGCAGGCCAAATTACAATCATGAAAATGGATGTGATGTTGAGACAGCTCCAATGGTGGCTGTAAAGCAAAGAACAACAACTGCTAATGAATGCCTTGTTATTTTTAAAAGGAACTTTCTTTTCTCCCCATTAGTGAGAACTTCCTGCAGCGAAAACAAGTGCAGCTGCTATTTTTTTTTTTTTTATCAGAAAGAGCGTCTGAACCATTTGGCTCTTTGAGAATGAACAAATTGAAAATGGGTCCTGAGGACTTCCATACCAATGCGTTGCAAAAGCTGTGTTGTCATGACTAGCAGACCAGAGTCACCAGCAAAATCACAGCCTTGATGTCTCAGAGCCACTGCTGTGTAACCCGTAGTGTCCTGAGGGAACAGGCAAGACTGTTTTTATAAAGACCTGGGCTCTGTTGACTTCCACCAGTGAAGATTTAAGGACACAAACATCAACAGGAGAATGATTTCTCTTTCTTCTCCACTGTATGACCCATTTGGTCTTCTTTGATGCAGGAGGGATTTGCTGATGGTAACTGGAGAGACAAAGACTTGCTGAAGAGATGACTCCATGCCTCACCAAATTCTGGAGAGGCTGTATAGGTATGAAGCTACCTAAAATACAGGTTTCTAGTGACATTTCAGGTCCTCTGGTTTCCATCTGCCAGCTGAGGTCATGAGCCTCCGTAGATCTTGTGTTGCAACAGCTGGGCTTCTGTGGGCATCTCATACGTCCCAAGGCACCTCAGATTACTCTGGACACCTGCATGTAGTCAACTAGGTTGTGTCCCTGCATTTTGTGAGCTGAATCACATCCAGCAATTGGATATCCCAGGCTCTAGTGGGAATTTGGACACTCAGATCACATGGAGACTCCTACATAAGAACAACTAGGTTTAGGGATCCTAATCTCCAGATTGAATCTCACCCTTGATGCCTTTATTCAGCAGAAAATGCATCGTCTTTCCAACAGTCAACCCTCTTTTTGCACCTCCAACTCACTTGCCCAAGCCCAGACTTTCTCTATTCCTGTTCTCTCATCTCCTTGAAGTCCTTGTATCATGCAGATGATGGTGATGATGTTTGTAGAAGACAAATAACAAAACATAACCAAGTCTATTCTGAGACTCAACTTTGTACAACAAGCAGGAAAAAAAAAATCCATAAAACAAACCAACTTCCTCAAAAGGAGATGTTTCTGCTGTCTGTGACACCTTAAATGACAAATGTTTGAGACACGTTCTGTGGAAGGAAAGAACGTCCTCAAACTGCAATCTGACAGGGCCAGAAGAATCCTGGGCAGAAATTGCCTCCTTTTCACGTGCTTTAATCCTGCCTGTGCCCACTGCAAGCAGCTTTCTCCAGGATCAGTGGAGCAAATGGTTCAAGTGCTACATGAGGAGAGATCAAAACAGTGAGTGTAAGCCCAGATAATTTCCAAGTTCCTGGAAACCTTCACCTGCACAAAGGTGAAGGCTGCAAGGAAGGCGAGGGAGATGAGCTGAGGCAGTGGAGCAGCTTAAGAAACAAACTTTAAACAGTTTTAAATCAACAGCTGGAAAGAGTTAATCAGTGCTCATAAACATAATTCTTGATAGATCTTCAAGTACCATGCTGTGGAAATGAATGTCATATAAAAACCATGACAGCAGATGCAGATGGCTTCATGCCACTCTAGTTGGGACTCTCAATAAAGCTTAACACAACCTGCAGTAGATCCTAAAAGCCGAGTGCACCAGCTCACTTCCTACACATTGTCCATGTCAAATGTCACCTGTGCCTTCCAGGATTATGGATCCTATCTTGGGCCAGCAGCAATTAGGTGAACAAGCCCTATCAGTTGGCTTAGATTTAGTCTAGGGACATGGTACAATATTTGATTTTAACATGTCCTTTTCATGTGCTAGTTGTGCCCGGGGACTGCTCTCCATTTTTACATTGCCCCTGGAGAGACTTTCCCCCAGGAATAATTAACTATCTGAATACAGGCAAGTTAAGTCACTTTCCTCTTCATCTGCTACAATTGCTCACCTTGTTTGCTTGGCTGTTTTTTGTTTTTTGTTTTTTTTTTTTCTTTTTCTAACTAGGTTTCTGGGCTCATTTTAGTAGCAGAACTACACGTCCTGCCTTCAGATGTTCAGCTTTGCTGTTTTATTTAGAAGCTGGGACCCTGACTTCAACAGCAGCTCTGAATTAAAGTGTGCGCGTGCTTTAATGAAAGCAATGAAATGTAAATGAAGCTCCTTTCTACAGACAGCTGTAACAGCTGACTACAGAAAAGCTTTTTAATTCTCCGCTCTTTGTCAGAATGCCTGGATCTCGTTCCTGTTCTCATCTCCTGCTCTTCAGGGCTGGGCAGACAGCAGGAGGGTCTTGCAAAGAAGAGAAGATGATCTGAAGGGGAAGTGGGGTCCCCACTCAGCTGGGACCGTGCTGGTTGACCTAGTGCTAACCATCTCCACTTGGACACCAAGGGTGGTGGGGCATTGTGCCCCATTTTTCTAACAGGCCATTTTTCTAACAAAGAACTGCTTGTTTGTGCTCATAACAGCAGGTAGGTCCTCTAGGGATAAACACTTAGGTGTTGCCTGACAGAAACCATAGAGCCATTCCTGCAGATAAGCCGCGTCTCGGAACGAGTGGTCATAGACAACCAGAAACAGAACCTGCCCTGCCCCAGAACCCCCAGATGCTGCTTGGTACCTCCTGTGATTGCCACAGGGACCAGAGGGATGTAGCAATAAGCACATGAGAAAATGCACTTCTGGGTTTCTCAGCGGACCAAGCAGTTCAGTTGCTGAAGATGTTACAGAGACTCAGAAAAAGTACAAAGAAAATCAACACTTGTCATGCCATCCCCAGGGAGAGCTCCTAATTCGGTGCCCCCAGGTCTCTGCAGTGTCTGCATGACTTCATTCATCCCACATGCCAATAAAATCGGGCGCTGCTTTATTCTCCCAGGGACGGCATCCTCTCAAATGGCCAGAATTACACTATAATTCCTCCCAAGAGGGATTAGGGATTTTGGAGCAGCCTGTCAAAGCATTCTCCTGCCCTTTCCCCATGCCAGACAGGGCACTGCCTGGTGTGGCCCAGCAGAGATGCCCAAGGGCTGCTCCCTCCATGCCAGTGCTGGGCAAATCAAAACTGTTCACCAGGGCACCGAATTTCTTTCATCTCCTGACTGCACAGAGTGTCTGTTTAAATGAAGAATTTAATGTTCTTTCAGACTTAGTGATGAGAAATGGCTATGTGACCTGAGAAATGGTTATGTGACCTTCTTCGCTTCTTCTTTTCACTTTCTCATTGTGTCTGTTCTTGTGACCTCACCTGTTCCCAGTCAGCAAATTTCCTGTTTTCTAAGCTATAAAGACAAAACTCTTTCTAGCTTAGAAAACACAAGAAAGAACCTTCCTTCTGTTTCCAATCCATGGCAGATATTTGCTCTCTTGGGAATAGTGTTGGCTGTTGAACATCAACATTTCAAGCATGCGGAGTCCAAGTCCTTCCAAGGCAAAGCATGTTTGACAGTTACTGCCCCAAAATTGTCATCTTCTTTCCATGTGCGTGCTAACTGAGCCAGCTGAGCAAGCCCCAGCACCCCAGCCCCTTTTGTCTTTACAGAGCAGTGCAGGCAGAACTGTGTGTGCATCTTCAAGGTGTTGAAAAGTTCTTGTCTCTGTAGAGCGGCATATAGGATGTTAGTCATGTCTTAATGCTTACACAAAAGCATATGCCTTTTTTCACAGTGTCTTGGAAAATCCCCCTTGATGCAGAGTTGCAAAGAGGTGCCATATGAGGACATCATCACTCACGGGTGCCTCTGGTGCAGCAGTGTAATTGGAGGTGATTTGCAGGCACTACTGCACTGTAGTCTACTTCAAGGAAGGAGCTCTTTTCCACACGGTCTGGTATCCGAGGTCTCCCTGTGCCTTGCGGCTGTGTGTGAGCCCATGTACACGGCCCTGTGGCCCTGTGCAGGAGTTAGGTGCAGGAGGGCTTCTTGGTGTGGCAATTCCCCTGCTCTTCTGGCAGAGGAGCCTTTTCGCCCCATGCACCTCTCCTGATTCTGCCCTCATGACTGTCAGAGATGTTTGACACAGCCAAGCTCTGTCCTCCTTTGACCCTGGCAAGATGTGGAGCGTGTGGAGAAGAGCATCCTCCCCTTGGCAAGACAGACATGGGCATTCTGTCCTCAATGAAGGTAGGAAATGAAGCCCTGCTTCCCCTTTATGTCCTTCAGGAGCCAGGGACCATTTTCTTCTGTCTGCTCACCATAGATGGGGGCAATACAGCACCCCAAAACCCTGGGGACAACTGGGTATCACTTCCACGAGCTGAATGCTGTACACGAGATCAACTTTTTCCCTCTCGCCAGTAAGGTGACTTACACCTTTGCCCAACAAGTGAGTGGCAACCATATGGTTCCCCATCCCCTAAGTGAGAAACCACCCAGCATAGACACAGTTGTTTCCCTTTCACACCCTCCAGCCCCTGAAGAGCTTTGTGGGTTTCCTCCCTCCTGCTCCTCCTTGGGACTTTGGTCTTTGAACCTCTGTAGCTTCCAAACCTTACCTCCCTCGTGTGCTCATCCCTGCCCCAGGGAGCTTTAGGCACCACGAGGTGCCTGGAATGCCCAGGACTGGCGGTGACACCCGCGCTGCTGTCCGGAAACTACCATTTCTTGCAGTCCCTTTGGTTTTGAATGCTAAAGTTCGTATGAATGTCTGAGTATGGACAAGCCGAAAAGCTGCCCAGTGTGCCCTGTGCTATCTTGTTGTCTTTTATTCAAGTGAATCATGGGCAGTTCAGGTAATATAGGATATACCTGTTTTCTTGCCTTGACACCCAAGCTGTGAGCTTTTCCTCCTTTTATTCTACCCCTTCACTACTGCCATTGCCTACTGCTTCCATGTGAGCAGGAAAGGTAAGTGTTGACCCATGCATATCTAATGAGTGTCTTTGGGACCTGGTTTTGCTCTGCCATCTGCCCCGTCTCCTTCTCCCAGACCTGCTTTCTCCAGGCCTTCTCTGTTTTACTGCACCTTGCATGCTTCTGCTTTCTTTCCTCAAAATGCTGACAAAATGCAACCACTTCCCCTTGTTCTTCACAGAATGTGCCAAAGTCACAACCATCTTCTTTCCCATACTTGCCCTCTCTGAACTCTTGATCTTTGCACTTCTTGTTGCCTTGTTTAAATGAACTTGAACTGAAGAAAGCACTTAGGAAAGGGTTAGAAATGAATGTTGTGCCGTCAAATTTGTCTTGATTTTCTGGATCTGGGTTCATTCCAAGGCAGTTGGAACACAAATCTCTGTATGCTGCCCCTCTACAAACAAGGGTGGTCTGCTTGTCTCCTAGACCTTTCATCTTAGACCTGCAAGCGGCAGCTTCCTGTGCACCCACCATGACTTACGTCGATTCATGTTCAAAGAAAAGTGAAGGGAAAGGGGCACCCAGGGTTGGTATCTCTGGTAGATCCAGAAAGATTCAAGACTGGATAAAATGAAAGAAGGAAGGAGAGCTGCCCAGAACGTTTGTTGCTGAATGTTCCGCACACGGCTCAGAGACAGCAAGAAATGTCTTTGTCATAGCTAATGGGAGAGATGCAGCCAAGCTAAAGGACTTCAAAGAAGACAACTCTTCATTTCCCTCAGCTAAAGACCAGATCTGCAGGGACATGACAGCAAACCCAAAAACATGCAGCTGGAAAACAAAACAAAACAAAACAACAAACCCCACTGTCAAGGATTAACTACTCCCTTTTTAACATTTTGGAAAGATGTTGATCAAAGCATACTAGACATTATAAAATCAGCAGTTGTAGAGCCCTTCAGAGCTTCAGGGCATAGTTTTGATAATCACTAATTATCAGGTTAACTGAGCAAGATTCTATTTTATATCTTTGTGGTGGAAGGAAAACATCTCCAAAACTGAGTCATTTAATCTCAGGCACGCGGTCTGTCTACAGCAAGCTCAAAGACAGTCATTATATTAGACACAGAGACATGTTACTGACTTCAGAGGTCATCCCATCTGCCTCCCAACTGAAAAACAGAAGCAATTATGCTTGCAGTTTACCTGAAAGGTGACCCACGATGGAGACCCCACTACCTCCTCCCTCAGGCAGTCTGTCCTAGTACCAATTAAACATCATCCAGAAATATAACCCAAACTGCACTGAAACTTACTGTATTTAACCCACGATTCTCACCTAGAATGGAAATCTTTACCTTCTGTTTTGCCGAAGCTATGTGTACATGTGAAGGCCTCTACTCAGATCCCCAGTGTCCCTTTTTCAAAAATGAAATAAGTGTTGGATGTTTTTTCAGTTGCTTATCATGAGTTTTGTTTTCCAGAACTGAGATTTCTCTCCTCAAGTCCCATCACTGTTAACATGCACTTTGCAAGGTGTCCAAACATGCAAGGTGTCCAAAACAGCCTGGCACACTATCTGTGGCCTTAGTGGTGATGAGGGTGGCATTTGGATCTTTGAGGAAGCTCATACCAAAATATTATGTCATGAAACCATCACATCCTGCACAATGCTGAAATATAGGATTCACCAACATCTCAACTAGCATCACATCACCATCTGATACCAACGGCTTTAGGCACTAAAATTTTCAGAGTAGTGATGGTATCTGCAGTACCAGACTTGTGCTCTGCTCTTTGCCAGCTGCCCAGGTCTGACCCCAGGGTACCTCTCTCTCTAACTAATCTGTTCCTCTTCTTAGATAGAGCTTTGCTGGCTCTGTGCCAAGGGAGTTGAGAGAAGCTCTCACCCTCAAGGCCAGTTACCAGGCCACAGAAGGAAAACACATTGGTTTGAGAAAGCCTGGTCTTCACAAATCCCTGTGGCTTCTTACTTTCCAGGAGTTTGCAGAGAGTTCATCCGATTGGATATTCCAGTAACAAATGAAATTCATCCTACTGGTTTATAATTCCTACAATCCTTCTTTATCTCTCTATTATAAAAAATAAAAATAGACATGACTTTCATCCTTTAGTAAACTAAGAGCATCTTCCTATCTGCTCAATTACTCAAGCAGTAGGCGAATGTTTCTCCTCGTCATCTGCTGACAATTAGAGCATGTGTGATGTGATTTGCTATTGCCCCAGATCCATTTTGTTGTGTGCTTTGGCCTTTCTGATTTAGCCCCAGCAAACTCCTTTTATTTTCCTAGACTTGTCTTTCTGAAGCTGACCTAGTTTCTACTCTCTGCATGGCACCTCCTGAGACTGAGGTCAACCAAGAGCTTGTGATTTACCCTGCCTTGTACAGTACTTCCTTCCTTCCCTTTGGGACACTTCATACTTGTGATCACATTATTATTTATTTCAAATTGGAAAAGCAGTCAAGCAAAATATTAACTTGTTCTCAATTAGAGGCAATTACAAATTTGAGGTTGAAAACTCTTCCAAAACAAATGTTTTTAATGAACAAGAATAATGGTTAGTCCTAAATTTTCACTAAGAGGTTTAGACCTCAAAGAAAAAGTGAATTTGTGCATTTCCTCTGTTGCAGGTCTGCTCATGTAAGACTTTGATTAGGAAACTGTGCAGATGTCTTGAATTATAGCTCGACCATCCCTTCTTTGAAAACACAGATCCACTTAACATTAAATCAGTGTTAGAGCTATTTCAGTAGCAAATAAATCTTGGATTTATAGTAGGAAAATATTCCATCAACAAGGGCAGCCAATGCAGTTAGGTAATAGGGGGTAGGAATGCACTGTCCAGGCATGCACTGGAGTCTATGATCCGTAGGTTTTTGTGAGCAGATGGGGCAAATGGTTGCCAGGAATGATACAGTCTTGGGTGATGTTCTCTAGAGACCAGGAGATGGGCTCAGTGTGTGCTCCAGGTCCACCTTCCAAGAGCTTTAGGGCAGTCATACCCAGGTAGGGAGGCTCAGGCAGAGGATTTAGGAGTTTGCAGTGGTCCTTCAGCAAGTCATTCTCAAAAATAAGATAAGAGTGCAGGAAATCCTGAGTGGGTTCCTGCAGACAGCACGGTGCTTTTTGTAACAACAGAAACATGTCAAAGGAGGAGCAGGTCTGACTTTTCTTGAAAAGAATTTCACCTATATTCACAATATAGGACTTTTTTTCCCCCTAGCAAAACCCAGGTTCAATACATCTCTTGATAACTTCAGCACATAACTTCAGAGATTGAGAACTTTCCTGCTTTGGGGTAAGGATCCCAGACGGCTGCCTTTTTGCACCTGCCTACGTCCCTAGCTGAAACCAAGGTGCTGCGGTGCCAGTAAGTGCTGCGCACGTGGAAGTGTCGCACCACTTCCTACACACAGTAGCTGAACTTTATCTAGCGCACGCTGAAAATAACCCTATTTCCTGTATCGGGGTTGCTGGCAGGGAGCGAGGCAGCCTTGCTTCTCCTAAAAGGTTGACTTGCTCTCCGCCAAAGTGCCCCGGCATCGCTCTCCCCGTTGCAAAGCAGCAGAGAGAAGTGGTGGCTCCCAGGGAACCCCCCGTCCCCCGGGGTGACGTCTCAGCATCTGCAGCGCCGCTTGGAGCCGTGCTGAGCGCAGGCATTTTCCTTCTCCACTGCGATGTCTTCAGGGTCACCTTTGGATGGTTCGGGGAGAAATGCACATATTAAAACAGTAGGGATTTTTTGTTGTTGTTGTTTTGTTTTAAGCAATACTCATTTGCCTCCTGTTTGGAGGCAACCTGCTGACTTATGTTGCAGACAGCTTTCAAGATAGGAAGGGACTTTAAGGACTTTTGGGACCACTTTTGTTCAAATAACATTGTCAGGAAATTAAAAAAAAATCAGAACCTTTAAGACCTTATGTCTGTATGTTTTTTCCCCTTGAACATCACTTTGCAGAAGGCAAATAAAACAATTCTCCATGCTGATTTGGTACAGACTCCTCTCACTATTTTTTTCTTTTTTTCCATTTAACCAGTAATGATATCTAACCCCACTGCTGTTAATTGCAATAATGCAGTCTAAAAATACTAATTGCAATGTTTGCAATGTTTACTGTACCAAAAGCCATGTTCCACTAGAACATCAGTCCGTGACTGGTTGAGAACTGGTAAAACTGTGAGGTTTTTTTCCTGCTATTAATAAATGTTATTTATGTATCTTCAGAGACAGATTGTTCCCGTAGGCCAATTTGTTTGGATTGCGGAGACTAAACAACATGTAGCCTATTAAAGGCTACCTAGATGACTTGCCTGAATGGATGCTAAATGGAAATAATTTGGAGCATGAAGGAATAGATGAGAGCAAATAAAAGTCATTCCTATGTTTTCTCTTCTGAATGTTTGAGTGATTTCCAAGAACAAAAATAAAAATTCAGCATGCAGCATGACACGCAGAGAAAGAATCTCGGGCAAACAGAAGATTTCGTGTTATAAGCACTGACAATTAATACCAAAATGACTGGAGGGCATCTGTGATCTTTTGGAGAGATCAGCTCTAATGGAATAACCTGGCTGAGCAGTTGCCCTAGGTTACACAAAAGAGGGGTGTTACCTGTTTTGATCGTGCGGAAGAATTGTGTTTTGAAAGGTTTGTTTTGAATAACTGCATGGATTTTAACAGCAAGTTTATGCCAACATCCCCACCATGTTTTCTAAGCAAAGCATCCATCTGTGTCCACAGGGAATATTCACGAGTAAATATAAAACTGGTGTAGAAGGAGTCACCTGCTGAGTGTTGTGTTTCCTGTAGCACACTTCCCAGGACACAGTGCTGGGGCTGATGGTAACAGCTCTGCACTTAGCAGAAACCTTTCTTACCACCAAGAGAACTCAAAAGTATCAGCAGATGTGTTTTGTGCTGACTTCTGTGACCTTGGTCTGCGGCTGACTTAAAAACACAAATCAGGCCATAGAAACCCACCTCTAGACCCAGCATTTTCTGCCCTCCCATCGCTTCAGCTTTGCTCACTTGCATTGCCCTGTTTCTTGGTTATGTTTTGAATAACTCTCCAGATCTTTTCCCGAACATTCATAGCTTTATAAGGAGCCCACCACTGATATATGAGACTGGACTGACTCCACACTCAGTTCTGTGTCTGGATGACTTCTAGTTTTTGGG
>VZSV01000034.1:2363312-2379481 GCA_013398735.1 Nothocercus julius
CTTCACAGCTTCTTACGCCAAGGCTAAAACACAGCAATCATAGAAAGACTGAGGTTAGAAGAGACCTCTGGAGAGTCCAGACCTCTGCTCAAAACACGTTGACGCTGAGACAGATCAGGCTGCTGAAGGTCTTCTCTGACCTGAATTTTAAGGGGTCTCCAAGTATTGACAGTTTGAACAAGCCCTCTACTTCACCTCTAATGCCTACACCATGGAGTTGGGTTTTTTTGATATAGAGATCCCCACCCCAAAATTCTGCTGGTGGCATTTGCTCTTGTTTTGCACAGAAGTGAGAATCTGTACTTAGAACAACGATCTGGTGAATCAGACCTTTTCAACTGAGGCAACCTGGAGACCCAGCGAGGGCAACAAGGTGCAGTCCAAGCCTGAAAGACTGAACGTGCAGAAAGACCTGCAAAATCTCCAGCCATAATTGTGATTGAGATCTGCCTCTTATCAGCCGGTCTGTGTTTTAGATGCAACTCCTATAAAAGAGCTTTGCTCTTCTGGTTTCCGTGTTCATGTTAGCATACATTGTTTCTGCCTTCCCTTCTCAAGAGCCCAACGACCTCTGGTTGGGCTTGCACGGTGGACGGCAGGTTGGTTTCTGTTCCAGCCTGCCTCGACACAAGTCTGCTCCCACACAGAGCTCTCTAACCCACATTAGATACCTCCTCTGTCCCAGCAAATACCTCCGCTTCAAGATGGGCCTTGGCAGCCAGTCCTAGCTGTGGAATTTCATATTCTAGGAAAGCTCCTTCACCTCGGGAAAGGCATCAAAGGGCCAACGGAAATGGCTGTGTGCACATTTTTGTATTTTGCTTCTGGGTTCATGTCTGCCTCCGTTGAAGGAAAATCTCTGTTCATCGCTGAAGAATTTGGCTGCGGCTCACTTTCTCAACCAGTTTGAGTTAGACCTGTAGATTTGCCAGTCCTTGGTATCCTTATTCCTCTCTCCTACTTGGAAAGGGGTATGCTGCTCACATAAATCACATTAGAAACCATGTTCGTGCAGAAGCCCTAAAAACAAAGGAAATGCTGAGTTTAGCTTACCACAGCCCATGACTCACAATATCTTGTTGACATAAGCCCGGAAATACCCATTTCAAATTTCCCTACTTGCTTTTTATGAACGCAGGTATATTTTTATGGTAAACTTGTTCTTGGTGTTTATATGCTGAAAATGAGCATTGAATTCTGCATCCATAGCCTAAAAGGATTTTCTCATGTGTCTATGGGCGACGGTTGTGTTTGGAGGTGCAGCATCTCCGGCAGAAACCTGGACCACAAAGGAAGTTCTAGTGGTCTTCTCCAAGGGACGCTCGGCCTTGGAGGTTATCTAGTTCGACTGAGCAAGGAGTGTTATAAGCTGTGACGTGTTGCAAGGGGAAGAGGCAGAGTGAAAACAGAAACCACTCTCTTGGTTCATCCCGTCGCCTCCCGCTGCTATCAGGTCTTGCTGCAGGTCCAGTGCAGAGGAGTGGCACAGGTCGTCTGTGCAGAGAACTCCCAAGTTAACTTCTCAAGCGTCTCGAATTTGCATCCAGCCCATAGCTGCTTTAGCAGAAGATCATCCACATGCTAGATGATTTTTTGCTGCTAACAGCAGCATGAATAACACGCAGAGCATTACACTAAATACTAAAAAATCTGCTGGCCCTCACCCTGTCAGCTTCTCCAACCATGTCAACCAGCAGGATCTAAGGACTTGAGGACTGAATTGCATGAAATGCGTCTTTCCTTCCTACTCCTTGCTACATAGAATATTTTTTCCGCTGTGTTCTCAAGACATCATCCTAACATCCAGGTAAAGCACCGGATGGTTATGAAACTACTGACTTCCTGGTTCCCCCGAACATCCTGATGAATTGTCATGTCAAGGTAATGAGAATGAATGAGTGACTGTTTGTCATCAGCAGCCTGTCCGTGAGTAAAGGGCTTTGTAAAGGGGACAGTCTTGTGTTTTTAAGTCATGCTCTGACTAGGTAAGTAATACAAAATAGACATCACACATACAAAGGTGGCCATATAATATGGGACTCATCTTGCATAATCTTACAGGTATCAATCAGAGTTCGTCACATTTGAATCCACTATAGTCATTGGAGAAAAACGAGCACTTTTACGGTACAATTCACTTTACTTGCCTGGCATGAACTGTGCCCTGGAAATGCACATTCATCTTTTATTGACTCTAAAGGGAGTGCTGGAGACTAGCTATTCAACAGGATGAGTCCTGCCCCATAATCAACAGAGCTCCGGAAAACTGCTGGAAGCAAAGGTACGAGTCTGAGCCACGTAGACTGGGTGAGATTGGAAGGGGTTGTTGCAATTGCTTGTCTAGGATCGTCTGGCTTCAAGGCCCTGTTTCTTGGGAATACAGCACGATGAGGAAATGTTCCTGGCCAAGATTTGAGCTCTGGCTACTTTCTTCATCCACGCATCCCAAGGCTATACCAGGCCTCTGTACGTGAGCACTGGCTCCATATTCCCACTGGTCATCCATTTATATTCCCCACTCAGGTTTTAACTAGCAAGAAGTAGAGAGCAAATTGAGTAGATACTGGGCATAGCCACAGGATTTAACATACATATCCTTGAAATGCACTTGGGAAACATTAATATTGCATAGTATAGGCAATCAAAATGCAAAGAGTTTTATGCTGCCTTAAAATGCACCCAGTTTAAGTGGTTGGCTAATGCTCCACATTACCCTCCACCATAAGAGATCTGTGACCCCACAGCTGTGTATAGCAGGCTGTTTGCTCTTAGTTTCTTAAGCACAGTTGTCACGTTATACTTAGTAGGTGTTTTGAATGCAGTCCCAGGACCAAAATCTTAATAGCATTTTAGCACTTAATATTCAGTGATTTTATCACCTTACATTAAGTCGAGTGTTTTTTCTGAATCTGTTTATCTCAGATATGTTCAGGAATCAGTGAGCATTAGCACTCAGAAAGATTTATGAATGAAGGACCTTTTTACTTAAAAGTCTGGATTTTCAATAATGAAAAAAAAATCATAAAATGATAAAATGACCAAACACACAGCTAAGATTTTATTTAACTGGAAAGAAGTCCTTCCTGATGGCTTCTGCATCTTAGGTGGGTTTTTTTTAGTCAGAATTTCCCTCTCTGAACTGAGGATGTTGCCTGCATTTCAGGTGGGGATCTGCCAGCCTTCTGCACTCCTATGATGCAAGCAATATCGTGTCTTTTCTGGCTAGATCACTGAGCTACTAGGGTTGATGTCTTCAGATCAGAGGAGAAGCAAAGATCAAGGTTACCCACTGCAGCATCTTCCTGCCATTCTGAATTCACAAACTTCAGAAGATACCAGGTCCAGTAGGGACCACTCAAAGTCCAACCACTGAGCTAAAACAGTCCAAACAGTCACGAGACTCTTCCTCTGGAAGTTTGTCAGGTCTGACGTAGTTCCACTCAGAGTCAACAACCTGATTTCCATTCAGAATGAGCCAACAGCTTTGCTGGAAACCTTCCTGTCAACATAACTGCTAATTACTCTCAGCATGATTAATGAGTAGTAGCTTGCTCCGTGTTTATTGCAGAGATGGCAAGCCTGGGACTCCTGGGCAGCTGAACATTTCTCATGGTCTGGTGATTTTGTACAACTAGCAGAAGAGAATGGGTTGGTGCAGAGACCACTGGAAATCCTCAGTCTCTCCTTGTTGCAGGAAATGAGTTGACAGGATCTCACCTGGGATGCCGTCTATTCCCTAATGGAGCCTAGGATCCGAAATCATTCCCTCCCTTGTGCTCTGAGGTATGTGATGTGCTTTTTGTGGCTTTGGGTGTAGGAAGACTTTTTATGCAGCTCTCAAGATGATGGAATTGACCATTCCTAATTTACCATAATATATATGGGGGGATTTTGAGTGTGGACGATGTGTCAATCATAGGAACATAAAAATGTCAGGTGGAAAGGATCTTTGGAGGGCTCTAATCCAATCTCCTGATTGAAGCATAAGCATTGACAGCTCTCATCAAGCTCAGCCATGGTTTCATTCAGCTAAGTCTTGTAACATCTTCACATTTCATCACTTGTCATTGCCAAAAAATTATACTCCCAATGACATTTTATATCCTACTGTCCATCCTGTACCTACCAAGCTACAGACTGTTGCATTGCCTTTTGTTTTAGTGTTCTGCTTTATCAAAAACAAAACAAAACAAACAAACAAAAAAAAACAAACGAAAAGAAAGATTGATTCCATTATCTCTGAAGCCAACCTTCGAGTAGTTGCAGGCAGCTATTGGCACGCTTTAGATTCCTCTTTGCCAAACTCAACAAATGAGGACCCTTGAGCTCCTTTCCTAAAACATGCACTCCAGGCTTCTGACCAGCTTTGTAGCATATCTCAGGGTAGGTTCAGACCAGCCAAGTATTAACAGGGTCTGGGAGTCCATGTACATGACAGTCTTCTAGGAAGACAAAACAAAGGATATGTAATAAAAATGTTGCCTTAATAAATATGGACATTTCGTCCTCCTAAAAAACTTTCCTGCATAAAAGTCATAGCATGGATTTGTTCTTGTAAGAACCAATCTATTCATGAAATCAAAGCACAGCCAAGATTGTTGCTCTGCCTTATGAATAAGCATGCTTTTATCAGTGCGTGGTGGAAGGAGGAAAATCCTACAGATTCAAGCTTCAGTCACTTTAATGCCTTGGGACTTCCATTTTCGTGGAGGAACAACTGCAGGCTGTGAAACACTTTCTAGATCAACTGGCAGTCCCAAGGTCCTTTGGTTTGCCCCACTGGTGGTAAGACCAGCAGCCACCCAGAACAACGTGTCACCTCAGTGCTTCTGCTTTTCCCTGGATGCAGTTTGTGTCTTGCTGGAGTAGAGTGATCCGCTGGCCACGAAGGTGAACAAACCCAGAGAAGGTGGGACGGGACATGCTTTGAGCTTGCAGGTAGAGCTTGCTAATCCCGCCAGCTGTTTAGTTTTAGTCACTTTGGCAGGCTGTGGTGAGGGCTGTGGTTAACTATTTCGGGCACAGCAGCTTCTGCTGAAGCCGCAGTGGCTGCTACGTTGAATGAGACAAGTCCTTTGAAGGAGAAGCAATATAAAGGGTTGGAAAAAAGGGATCTCCCAAGGCCAGCAAATTCCAAGGACAGAGAAGGTAGTTTCCCCACCTGTCTAGCCCTTTTGCTTTGATTTTTCGTGACCGAGGTCATGCGAGGAGGCAGTGGTGGGATGTTCCAGCCAAGAATGATCCTTGATCACTGACTTAAATGTGTTTAGCTCTCAAAGATACACCTCCTCCACCCCTGACTGCCCAGCCCTGCCTTTGCTGGCAGCATTTCCCCAGCAATTTGATGCTCGCTTTTCTTAATGCAGCCCATTAAAATCAGCACGGAGTCTCGCTTTTGTCACAGAGTGGAATTCCTTGAGTTTTGAGCACATGATTTCTTCTGTGGGGAAACCCATCCATCTGACCTAACCTAGACTGTATCTTTTAGCTCGCAGAGGTGTCAGGATGTTCTCCACTAATTTTCGTATTGCAGTGTGAGAACCAAGCTGCCCTGTGGGCTATGTGGGAAGGAAATGACTCAAAACATGCAGGCGAGACCCCAGGGTTGTTGTGTCCTGGTTGCAATGCTCTTTCTAGATGTGGACATTATATTCCAAAACCAGAATCGCCAAGAGGGAGAGTGCATTTAGTTCACAAAATTTTAAGCAGCTAATTGTCAGACGTTAATGACAGAGATATCAGCTTAGACTGCCTTTATACTCAATACAGAGAAGTAAATGCTTTTATTCAAACTGTTCTACATAGTTTTGCATTTTACATTTGCCTAATTTAGGCTAGCATGAACCTGTCCCTGGAGATGCCTTGTTCTCTTCATGAAACGTATATTTAAAAAATCTGTTTTTTGAATGCCTGAGCTAAGTTAAATGAATATCCCAGTTATAGATATTTTGGAGGTGAGCTTCTCTTCTTATTGCTTTCATTATAAGAACTTTATATAAGGTTAGTATAAAATTTCCATGTGCCATAAAACAGGTAGTTTGTAGTGTTCGTATTTCCCTTCTATGTCAATACATCACTGATTTTGTCCGCCTAGGCAAATATCTTGCTCTTTACTTGATGCCTCCTCTTAATGCAGCAACATTTGACATCTCGAATACTGACACACGTCCGTAGTGAAGGATTTCAATTACTGCTAAACTGCCCAGCAGACCCCGTGCTGCTACATGAATTGGAAAGTGAAAACTACAGATTGATTTTTGGTCTCCGAAGCTGAATGAAACTGAAAGAGTGAAAGAAACCACAGGCAACCCGACAGCTGCCAGTTGGTGAGTATTTGCAGCAAGGTGGTTCATCTGTGTTGAAGATGAGACCCCACTGACACCACGTGTTCTGTGGCCTGCATGCACAGAGGCCATGGCAGCCAGTCCTTGGGAGAAAATATACCTAAAGCTACCAGAAGCACATGCCAATTTTTCCAGTTGAAGCATAATATATTAAAAACACCATTTGGTCCTTATGGGGAAAAGGATGAATTTAGCACCTTTGTATCCAAAAGACAAGAATGGCCCTAAGTAGCCTATTGCACAGAAAAATAACTCAAGGCAAATAATTTAAAATTAGTAAAATGCATGTGTTCGGCCTGTGAATGAATAGCTGACCCAATAAGCCTTTTGCAGCCTCACCTTATTTCCTTTATTTACTCCATAAAACTGATGACTTTTGCAGGCCCTGGAAAAGGGCCATGTTATTTGTACAGGAAATGGGCCATGTTCCTTTAGAGAGATGGTGGAGCTTTGAGGTCACTCCTGGGAAACCAGGAAGGAACCGAACGAGCAGCTGCCTCTGTTGGACACCTCAAACCTTTGGTCTGGTGTAGGTCAGTTTTTCAACCCTCCCTTGAAGGTCATGAGCGTTGGAACACCTCATAAGGGTGAACATAGTTGGCGCAGAGGTAGAGTGAGATGTAAACGTCTCAGCATCCTGGTCGTTACGAAAGAGTGCCCTGACCGGCTCTGCCAGCTCCCAGTGCGTCTACACTCCTTCCCTGCCCATGCTCACATCAGTGGACAACCTCCCAAAACAGGCAGTTGACACACACATAAAAGAGGGTGACATGTCCAGGGTCTGGACACCTTCACATCCTGCCTGTGGCTGTGGAATTCCAGGATCTTTGCTGCCCTCTAAGGAGAACAGCTCAGAACAGCATACGTCTTAATTCACATGTCACAGCATCGTTTCCCTCCCACATTCTTCGATTTCCATGCCCATTTGACTGTGGATTCCATGATTTAATCCTTTCGGAGGACCAGCTGTGCTCTGTCTATTCATCTTCCCTTTGGCTCTTTGCTCCTTCTGGAGAGACCAATGAGTCAACAAAAAGCTTTGGTGGTGTCACCTCTTCTGCAATAGCCTTTCCTCCTTGCGCTGTGCTTGTCCCTTCATTTGTACTGCTACCTCATGGCTTGTCCTGATGTGAAATGGAGGTTGGACTGGAGGCATCCTGAGGTGCCTTTCAACCTGAATTACTGTGTGATCCTATGAATGACTCCTGCAGCAAAAAATGCATCCCTGCCCCATGTCAGCTGTGATGCAGAAAGAATCCGTAACACGGAACCACCTGCAATAATGACACTGCTGTCTTTAGCACCCACTGGAAAGAAAATTGAGGTAGATATCAAGAGAACATTCTCATGTGGAGAAGCCAAGACTGGGCTTTGGTACAAATCCTCTGGAGAAGCACTGTGAGTCCTGTTTCTTTCAACTGTGATGCAGCTGGAGAAAATGTTGGAGGAGCTACATCTACAAACCTCTTGGCTCCCAGAGAAAAATCTCATGTGACTGGAACTTGACGGGAGGATTCAGTAGGATTTTCCCCCCCTTCTATTTTAAGTGTCTGTGAAATGGAGGCTTTCCTTGCAAGACATGCTATGTGGGTGTTTGTCTACAGGAACGCTGATTCAGCGCAGCTCACTTCACTCCTACCGAAAGTGCACAGCTGTGGAGAACATGCAGTCACTGTCCACTGTGATGTGAAAGGTAAAATAGTGCCAACTTCTGAACTTTGGAGGATGATTTTTATTTAAATCAATAAAATGCAAAAGCATGACCTTTTAGACCCCAGGAGCAGGAAGTAGAGTTCATGGCTTGTTCTCCTTGTTATTTCACCAACTCGTTGTTAAAGTGCTCCTAGCCTGTTATCTGTATTTTTAGACACTCATTTTTGGATATATTCAGGAAAACTTGTCTAGAGTAACTAAAAATGTGCACTTGAAGTGGAAGAGTTCAGCTTCATTCCCAGGGGCCATATACTCAGAACTAAACTGGATTCTTTTCTTTCGCTTCCTAAAAGAGTGGCCAGGTAAGAATTTTACGTTGGTCCATTTAAGAGTTAAGAGTATATAGCTTATACCAACAGAAAACTTTTATTCATCCAAGGTTGGCTTGCTGCAAATTGATCTGTGTGGGATTTCAGCATAAGGCCTGTTGAAAATGTTGGCTATATTTCTTTTGAACCTTTGTTGTCACAGCTGGATGTTGATTACATTACGTTCTCCGACTGCTCACTGTTGTCCTATAGATATTTTAAGCCCTCCGTGAAAAAAAAAAAAGAAAAAAAGAAAAAAACTTGGAAATGGCTGCCTGTTCTCTTTCTCCACGTATAACAAGACTTTTTGTGAGTGGCAGCAGGGTAGCCATGGCCTGATACTACGCTGTGTTAAGAGAAGAGGACCAACAAGGATTGCCTAGACATCAGGCTCAGGGTCTTGCTATTTTTACTGAGAAATTTCCATCAAAAGGTGTCTTTAATTCCACTGCTGCTTTGCCAAGAAATACGCAACCTCTCACATTGACAAAATGTAGCAGGAACAGACTCAGAGGACAAGGAGAGGGCTCAAAAAGTGAAATTCAGTGCAGGGAGAGAGCTGAGCTGCTTTTTGCCCTTTGTGTTTTGACTGCAGTATGGTTAGGAGCATTTGCTAGATCAGAGAAGCTGAGCTCTGAATTCATGGTTACTCGGGGTAGGGCATGCAACATGTGGCAAGAGGACTGTAAGGTCTGTATAGCAATGGGAAATTCAAGATCAAATACTCATGCTTCCTACAGCTCTTAATTTATACAAAATATTGCAAAAGCCCTTCAGCCATGCTCTACCATGAGTGCTCAGGCCGATGGATCCTTCTTACGGTTCCTTACTTGTCAGTCCCCATTTCTAGTGCAGGCCCCACACTTCAATACACCCCCATTACTGCCGATGATTCTTGGCCATAATCATTAACGATCTTCAGTCCCATTTCCACCCCACTGTTAATCTAGGAAAATGGCATCTTCCTTTCAGCTGTCTTCTAGACAGAATCACAGAATCATGGATTAGTTGAGGTTGGAAGGGACCTCTAGAGATCATATAGTCCAACCGCCCTGCTCGAGCAGGGACACCTAGAGCATGTAGACCAGAAGAATCATCTCTTCTTGTCACCTTTGCTCTTTCAAGCTGGAGAATGCAGCCTGCTGAACCCTAATCTCTGCCTCCATCCCATGCCTCTCCATTGCCCACTCCTCCTAATGCATCACCCAGCATCCTTTCTGTGCAGATTAGGATCCTATCTGAACACAAGTGTAGCAGTGCCTTTAAAGGCAGAAGATGTGATTTGCAGTCCCCTGCACACTTGCTGCTCAGAAAGAGCAATTCGGACATCACCTTTTTTGTGAAGATGAAACTTGGAGGTGATAAATGCAGTGCTAAATAAGGGTGGGGTCTGAGGTTCAGGTACGGGTGCAGATACAGGAGAGGACCTGTCTAATGAGATAAAAATTTAAAATATTGCTTTTTCTAGAAAATATATGTGAATAAATATTCCACACTGATTTAGGACAGTGATGTGCCCTCAAAACCTGTCAGATGGCATTAAAAAGTGTGACTCCAAAGTCATTACAATCAGGCACAGGAAACATACTCTGACCACATTGGTTATGTTGAGTCTCTGAGAGGCTGCAGAAGAGCCAATTTTGGAAGAAGTAAGGGTGCTCAAAGACGGACTGTACGGTCTAATGTCAGGGAAACAATTCGGTGCTTGCTTTGCTCTATCTTCTCCTGAGCACACAACCCTAGATTTATGTACTGCCAAAAAAATATCTCCGGGCCCAGGTTGACCTATCTCAAGCTCTTGAGCTTCACATCTGCTCCCCAGCGATGTGCAAGGCCAGGGCTGCAGGGCAGGCGCGTGGGGACTTTGTGCTGGGAACGGAAACGTGTGAAGATGTTGCAGCAATGGCTGCTGTGTCCCCTGGGAAATGAGGAAATGGAAAGAGAAATCACTGGGCACAGTTATCTGTTTCTGACGCGTGATCATAGTCAGCAAAACTGAAAGAAATCCCGAGGAAATCGCAAGTAGCCATTGGTACTCTGTTTCAGGGCAGGCATGAACAAATTCTCCCCAGAGTAGTAGCAACAGAAATCCATCTTCTTTCTGTGAGTTTCCTTTTTTATGAAAAGGGGCAGACTTACAACTTGGTATATATTGCAGGGGCCCTCTTGAGGAAACCTGCATCTGCTTCTCCAGGGAGAAGAATGAAGTGATAGCTCAGTTCCTCTGACACTTGGTGGTTCAAGGTAGGTTCTCACTCCTGTTTTCACTGTTGGCTGTAATATTTCTTTTCTGTTAAGTGTTTTGTTAGGCTTAAGGGAAAACATAGTGGGCAAAAATGCAATTGCCAAGATCTACCCACCACATTAGGAGAAAATTACACATGCACCATGCTTACAGTATTTACATTTTATTAGAGAAGGTAACGAGAGAAGGAATGACTTGGGAAGGGAACATGGGTGTAGAAAAGAGGAAGGCAAAGATCTGGAGAACATGAGAGAGGTATTCAGAGGCAGCGGAGATTGGAGGAAGCTGGAAATTTGTTCCTGTGTGGACTAATAGCCAGTCTGTGAGAAAATTAAAAAAGAAGAAAATCAGGTGGGGTCCAGGATAAATTGCGCTTTTGCTGGTGCTCAGATCAAAACCCCCGAGGAAGGAACACTATTTCCAAAGGGAAAAAACTATTCCACTGTGAACTGGAAGCCAGTCTCCAGATGCTGTTAGATCAGAGCCCCTGAGCCTCTGGCAGCTTTGGTGATGTTTTGTACATCTGAAAGAGGCTCCAGATCCTGATGGGACAATCCAGACTAGTCAACCTGTTCCTGTCCCTGCTACTCACCAGCTGCCCCAGCCAAATGCTGGACCTAACCAAAGATGCTTAAGGGAAACAATAACCACAAGAAGCCCAGGGAACAGATGCACAGCAAGAAGCCTAACAGTGAGCTGAGACATCAAACTGTAGGAAGAGCTTCCTTGTTGTTTTTTTAATTATTCACCATCAATATGATAATAATCATCATATTGCTATTGTCATTACAGCATTTGTTGTTGTTATTGTTAAATAGCTTTCAAAGACGTGGCTGTTTTACACTTACACTGACTTTTCACAAACCTCAAAGGTATTTCGCACTCTGGAATTAAAATAGCATGAACGTGGCTAAACAAGTTTTAGTTATTCAGCTAAAACATTTGTCTCCGTAAGGACGGTGGTGGTAACACCAGTGTTATCTCCCAAAGACATCTGTGAGGTTAACATGGCCTGGCTGTTAGCTCACCTGGTAACTTCACAGCAATATCAGTTATAATTGAAACCATGAGATGTTTCTTTTCCTTCTCCTTCTTTCTGCAGTCTTTGATTAGTGGCTCCTTGTGCCTAGCTGCAATCTGAGTTGCTGTGAGTGTCCATAGGGGCACATGAGTGTGAGTGTGAGTGCATGCAGGGGGATTATTGGGTCCGGCTCTTTGTCCCCACACACAGTGAAGGTGAATATTCATCATGCATGCTATACCCTTAGATGGGCCCTCAATTTTTCCATGCCCTCTCAAATTTTCAGAAAAGCTGTGACACGGTCTTCTTTCTCAAGCTGAGGAGATGCAACCAAAGGGCATGAAGATGACACTCTGTCCACTTACATTAGGTCAGGATACGTTGGATTTATCCCTTATAACTTGAGGCATCTTCCATGCAGTTCCCAGAGCTGAGCCATGGGCCCTGAACATCTTTCATAGTCAGTGAAGTGAAACAGGCTCTTTGGGTTGTGATTTCTCACAGCCCATGCTCAGCAGACAGGAGTAGTCTTGGCGTTTGCACCCTCTTTCATGTGCGTCTTCAGGAATGGGTAGATTCATGGTCATATTTTGGCCCTCTGTTAATAGAGGTTTTCTCGTAGCCATAGGAGAGAGATGTTTCAGAAATGCCATAAAACACCTTGCATAATAAAACTTCAAGATTCATTTGCCGAGTCACCTGGAAAATTCACACCAAATTGCTAAAGGAAGTGAGCAGACTTGTGAATAAGAGGAGGCAGTTTGCAGGGTACCGTAACTCTGCCCTTGAGCTTGCAAAAAAACCTATGGAAAAACACAAGTCCTGGCTCCACCCTTCACCAATCTTACTCAAAATCCTGTTTGAGAAAGCTAGTAAAATAGAACTACGTATAACTCTGCCTTCTTGAAGATCATATATAAACAGCCCCAAGCTCACAGCCAGGTTCAGATGGTGGTGGAAAATCCTCTACCCCTTTGGGGCTCCAAGCAGAACTACAAGAATAAACAAATTCATCCACTGCTCTTTCACACGGTATGTTAGTTTCTATATACGTGAAATGTAGTTATTTCTATATATTTTAAGATCATGGAAGGGATGGTCAAAAGGAAGAACTCTTTAGTAATGTTTCTGCCTAACCTAGGGCAGTTGCTCTCTGGAGACTGCTGGGACAAATCCCTCCTCAATGAAGAGTTAGGAAAGGTGCCTAGAGGAGAGAGATGTCTGTGGGATTTCTTAATTCTCAGTTTTCAGCTTATTGGTTTCCACATTCCTGATCCAAAGCTAGTCGAGAGGAAAAAAATAAAAAAGCAAAAAAACTCATTATAAGTTTCCATTTAAATGATTGTAGGGAACAACTCTTGTGCTATGAAATCAAGGCAACTTTCAGCTAAAAATACATAAATAAGCGACAATATAAAATATGCCGTAAAGTGCTTAGGCTAAATATAATCGGACCAGATCTCTTGGGTCAGAGCGTGGCTATCTCTAGCTCCGTATCCTGAATCCAATGGTATTTAATAGATGAGACTCCGGGAAAAGAATAAGGAAAAAAAAAAAAAGCAACAATGTAGGGTTACTTTTCTCATCTTTAGCAGTCCTCAGCTTGGACAACTGCCCAGTCAAAGCTTGATTTTTGCGTGTTTTACAGGCCGTGACAGCTTTTACCTCTATGCATCCCTTCAGCTGCTTTTTCTATCTGCCTTTTTTTCAAATGTTACTCATTTTAAAACTACTCAGCTGAAAGTCTAGCAATGAAAATGGAAAGATTGCTGCTATCCCAAAACGAGAAACAGGTATCGAGCAGGGGAAAGGAGGCAGGACAGGACAAAAAATGTCTAACTTCAGCTCATCTTGAGGAAACAACTGTGTCATAGGTTTTTGCTCCAGATAAAAAGGACAAGGGGCAGGCAGTATTTTTCCCCCCTTTGATCTCTGAATGTCCTCTTCTTTCCAGGGCAAAAACAACTCCAGGCTGTGGTAACCTGTCTCTGAGTTGAGGTCTCTCTGTATTTGCCCTCCAGGTATGCAAGAGCCTTTAGCTTGAATTCCTCCCAAAATGCTGTTACTGCTGCTGCTGCAGATCTCAGGGAGCTGCCTCTGGCTGGGACGCAGTGAGGTGGTGACATCATTTGAACGTTCATGCCCTCAGTTTTTCTTCAAGGAAACCCCACCGAATGAAGCCCTGGAACCAAAACGTCCAGCCTGGATTTGCCAACGTTACAAAAATAAGTATTATTTTGCTACTCTGTATGACAGGGACCGACGTATTCCTGTATACTCTGCTTACCTGTACCAGCCTGGATCTGGCAAGAGACCCAAAACTTGGATGGTTGAGCCCCAGGTGAGTATCCTCTTTTACAGCACATCTCCCTCCAGTCATTAAAAGCTGAGCTGCAACATTCTACCAAATACTGCCCGTTCTGCCTATGTATATGAAAATGGACCCACTGGAGGGGATTCATCTCATCTAACTTCAGGCACTCTGAACGCATGATTCCTTTGATTCATTTTAGCCATCAGCAGTAGGATGGGATCCGTCAGGTCCTACAAGTGCCCATATCTCTGCATTGACCTTGCAGGAACATAGCTGACTGTCTCAGATGGAGGTATCTATGTTCTGTATTTCTCTATTTAGCCAGATAACTCCTTCTTGTCCCATGCTGATGTGAGAGGACAAATCACAGGAAAAAGATGTCGAACTGGAGCTCAGCTTGGGGGACCAGCTATAGTCTGGTCCCCAGTTTGACCAGAGATTAGTGCCACCATGGCATAGCTTTTTTGCTCCATGTTAAGAGTTACTTTGGCTTTGTAAGTACTATGAGAAAAGTGTGTAGAAACTCAGAAAGGGATGAGATGACCTAGTGGAAGAGTCCAGTCACACAGGAATAAGTAGGATAGGTTACAAGTGGATCAATATATTTTTGTGATATTTAAGGAAATAAAAAGTGGATAGTATCTGTATCAGTCAAATCAGAAATGAATATCTTCATCCACCTGAAGTTACTATTTATTACCATTGCCTCAATCTTGACTCAGAAGGACCCACCTGGACAGAGACTGCCACCAACTGCAAAGCGCTTCCAAACATCCTTTGGTCAAACTTTAGACCTTCAGTAAAAAGACCAAATAATGGAAAAGAAAAAGGTGGCATTCAGGTCATTGTTAGGTCCCAGGTATTGCTAGAGAACTTAGCTAAAAATGACCCACAGAAGGCCATTTCCCTCGATCCAGGGGAAGGCCAGATATGTTTCTCTAAATATGGAAAGCATTATAGTTACAAAAAAATCATTTGCATTCTTCACTCTGAGGGGGACTCAAGAAATCGATTATTTTGGTATTGTACCACTGTAGTCCTCACATTTAGAGGGGATGATCCCACCCTGAGCAGATGTGGGATGTAGAGATGGGTGGAAAGGGAACCAGATGTGTGAGGGCAGACAACTCACCCAACTCACCTTTCTCTGCAAACTTGGGAGAACAGAAAACGCTCATTTTCTTATGTGTCCGCCCACACTTCCCCAGCAGGCTTCAGGCTGGATTTCAAAGGTCACAAGTCAAATCAAAAGCAGTCAGATTTTGAACTTTGTTTTCTTCTAGTTTCCTGCATTTGCAGGGAAGGGGTGTCAGCAATATGATCTCTGATTCACGAGTTTTCATAGGTGGAGAAGGCAAAATCTGAATGCCAGCTGTTTTTTCAGTCTCTCAGAGACTTCTACTGCAGGGTTGGCCCATTACTCCTATCCCCAAGAACTAAACCCGTTCTTCTTTACTCCCCAAGCTGATGGGTTCCGTTTATCCCAGCGCAATGGCAAGAGAATGGACTCTCAAAAATTCTTATAACATCACCTTGGAGCAAATAAGCAAGAGCCAGGCTGTCCTCATGGACTACAAGAACCTGACGGGTTTGAATCGCGGCCATCTGAACCCCAGCGGCCATCATCCCGACAACAGCAGCAGGACGGCCACCTTCACCCTCACCAACATAGTTCCCCAGAATGAAAAACTTAATGGTGGGGCCTGGAAAAACTACGAGCAGCAAATAATGATCAAGGAGACACAGGGCTGTGCCACCACCTACGTCATCGTGGGTGCCGTGCCTGGGAACAACTATATTGCAGGTGGGCGGGTTAATAAACCCAGCCACCTCTGGTCTGGTGTCTGCTGTGAGATGGACAGTGACGACGAGCGGAAGGCCTGGGCTGTCATCGCGGAGAATGACAGGAACGACATCCAGCTCGTCTCCCTGGGAGAGCTGGAGGAGACGTTGACCAAGCTCTACGGAAGGGACCAGGTTTCTCTGTTTGACAGAGACTGTCCTCGAGACTAAGCCCCACTTCACCCCTCTGGGTATAAAGGGCTCAGGAGCCTTCGCCACTAGCAGCCACTTGGGCCAGCTAGGTGTCTGTAAAGCTAGTGAGACTTTGAATTTTTTCTTTTCCTTTCTCTCTTCTCTTCTCTTCTCTTCTCTTCTCTTCTCTTCTCTTCTCTTCTCTTCTCTTCTCTTCTCTTCTCTTCTCTTCTCTTCTCTTCTCTTCTCT
>VZSV01000034.1:2379526-2410204 GCA_013398735.1 Nothocercus julius
TCTCTTCTCTTCTCTTCTCTTCTCTTCTCTTCTCTTCTCTTCTCTTCTCTTCTCTTCTCTTCTCTTCTCTTCTCTTCTCTTCTCTTCTCTTCTTTGTCCATATTCAGATTATAGTTCCTTTGCCACTTCGTTTGACATCACTGGTAGCTTGTTGCTGACTTGCCTTATCATTAAGAGCGTCGGACTTCACTCTGGGACACGGAAACCAAAGAGGCAGAGGAGTGCTGGTTAGCTATAAGGTTATCCTATACATGCGTTCTGTAAATGCACGTGCAGTCAATGACAACAGAAAAGAAGAAAGATAGAGGGAAAGAGATGGAAAGAAGGAAGGCAACAAAGCCTGCCAAAAACATTCTGGTTATGTGTGGACAGGTAAAACAAGGAGAAGGAAAGAAATAATATAGAACTCATTACTAAGCTCCCTAACCCTGAGGTTACATGAGGACCATGTTTGTGTAAATTTATTTGCAGGTTTTTGTTTGCTTGCTTTTGGACCAGGTACCTTAAGAGGTATCAGACAACCAGACTCAGGGATGAGCTATATAGAAGACTTTGAGCAATGAAAGATAAATTGCTGTGATACACTGGTTGAATGATTTCATTCTTTGTTCTGCTTCTGAACCTTATCTTCAGATTTATACAGAATTATTTTTTTTTCTATTTCTTAACATATTCAGTGGGTATAAAAGGTCCATATACAACATATAATTTAGCCTTTATTTGTTCCACGGCTGGACTCAGGATGACCTTGTGAACAAGTCACAAGTTGCTGCCCTCTGAATTGCCTACTCCTAGCAATACATAAGTAGCTATAGCATCCCTACTAGGGATAGGTTGTTCAAATCCATCCTGAAGGTGCCTCTGCGTAGGTATCTCCATGTGTGCTGGGGAACTGAGCTTTCGCTGCTGTTAGCAGAGATGTAGGCTCAGTCTGGTTGCACATATAGAGGTGTCTTGGGCCGTCTGTGGTGTCCTGAGATAAGCAGGGCATCCAGTGGGGCTGGTGGAGATGCTGGTGGAGGACAACTGCACTCATCCAGACCAGCTCCTAGAGGCTACACAAGGTCCCTGAGGGCATCCCAAATGGTTCTAGACACTTGAGTGTTCGTAACCTGGTCCCACTCCAGATCTCTGTGCAGTGCCCTGTCCCATAGACAGTCACTGAAGTCTTCAGATACTGCAGCAGTAGTAACAAAAATAATGTACAGTAGTAACAAAAATACTGCCATGTCTGTTGCTGACAGAGGAAGGAAAATATTCTTCGCTTCCTTGGTAAGCTATCATCTGGTGTCCCAGGTCCCATGTCTCTGCCTGATTTTTGTGCCAAATTCCAAAAGCTGCCAGAGATCACTGAACTGGTGTAACAGGTGCCATTTCAGACTGAAGTCCCCAGCATGACCTCAGCGACACCATTCAGGTTACTCATGGGACCCTGTTCTGCCTGACTCATTTACGCCACCTCCTCACACCCGCTGGGACTCAAAACCACACGTTCTTGAGGCTCCCCATCCTGCCCGTGTCTCTGAAGGAAACTCCCCCCTCCACTTTCCAGGCCATGCTAGAATCTCCCTGGCTCTCCTCACTGACCACCCCATGAGTCACCCCTCTGCCAGCTCACAGGGCCTGTTCCTATGGCTGTACCCAGAAACACCCTCCCCTCCTCAGAAAACAAGCATGACATACATGGAAAGCCAAAGGAATAAATGAATCAGCTTGGTGCTTATGCCCCAGCAGATATCAGGGCCACCTCACTCAGCACCCAGCTTGGAGCTGAGCAGTGGGCTACTCTTTCCTGAGGGTCCCAAGGTCCAGGAACAGCCTCCAGGCAGCTTTATTCTGTGATGTCCTCTGTTTTCTGCCAGTGCTAGGAATGGGGAAGAGCTCCATCTCCCTGGCTATGCCCCAGGAATAGCGATGCAGCCCTTTGGTGAGCTGCTCCAGCGAGGCTCGCGCAAATCCATGGGACAGGAATCTCCTCCGTCTGCTGGGAACCGTGGGCTGCACTGCAGTGGGAAGGTAACTTCACCGTTCGCTCTGCTCTGTGTTGGTCTGTCCGTTGGGACAGCTCTGGGCATTAGTGGGTTGCTGGGATTTTCGACTTGAAGGAAAAACTGCTTCGGAGGCACGGGAGGAGCTAAAGTCCTGTAGCCCAGGTCTTCACTGTGTCAACTGTTGAGGATGCCAAAGCGCACACAGCTCTCCCAGGCAGCCTCAAATGGATGCTGCTCATCCTAGAAAAGTATCTCCAGCTGCCTTATTCCTGCGCAGCCTGGAAACACAGGTGACGTCTTTGAGAAACACCTTTGGCCAAGAATCTGGTGTTCCTTTGAGACCATCCCTGCACGTATAAGTATGTCCAAGAGAGCAGATGAGATGTGTGTAACACGTTCTGGGTGAAACGTGTGCTGATGTGTTTGAATTATGCAGGCTAATCCCTCTGGTGAGCCACAGAGAGCGCCCACCTCCCAGTCTCACACTGCAAGGTTGACTTTTCCCTGGGAAACAGGGCTCAAAGAGGTCAGAGACCCACTGTCCTGCATGCTGATGCCAAAATTCTGAAATTTCACTGCATGTTCTCACCTCTTCTTGCTACGGGTGTAAAATCTGGATGAACGCAATTTTTCTTTCGCTTCTTCGTTACTTGATCGAAGAGCAACAAAGCTCATAGCTTTTTGTGTTAACTGCTCTGCTTTCACAAAGCAAGGTTAGACCCACCAGGATTTTGCAATGGCTGAAGGGGACATGCAAACAGGCAAGGGGACAAGGGCTAGGCCTGTCACACAGGGCTATATTGAAGCAAATTGAAGCAGGCGGTGTCGGGTTTGTCTTGCACTTTGCAGTGAGCCCTTTACCATGGGGAGAGAAGAACTAGTGGCAGTTCCTTAGGTGGAATAAGTAGAAGGTCTTTGCTGAGGCTCACAGAAGATCCCACTAGGAATTTCTTGTGCGCAGTTAAAAATGGGTCTTCAAAAAGCAAAATTGTGGTTTACATTAATACAGTTTCTGCTTTCTAACAGCTCAGAGCTCTTAGAAAAGGAGAATGCTTGGTATATTAAAAAACAAAGAACATTTATATTTTTGCATGTGATGCAATGTTGCAAGGTCATCAAAGAAGTTGGAAAGCTTGGAAAGCTTCCTGAAGAGGAATTCTCCCTCCTGACTGTTCAGCCAAGCACGTGAAATACACTGTTTTGCAATTAAAAGTAAGAGCAATTGGAGGTGGATCTTTGCATTTCTGTAGTATCGTCTGTCTGATCTTTACTACACTTTCTGGAGATCAAAGAGCCAAAACACGGTGGGCAGCTCCTAGAGCAATACCTAGCAGGAGATAAATTGAAGAACTCTGAATGTAAAGACTAAAAGCTTGAGATAGCAGGGAAGAAAACTCAGTTGAGAACTTACAAAAGGAAAGTGACAGAATCAAAATGATTGGGTCACTGAATATATATGTATGAAAGGAGAAAAATAATCATAGCTAAGATCAAAAGAGGAAAACTTATAGACTAGGTATAAACTGGGACTGGAGTAATGCTGTAGCAGGAAGAAAAAGCGAAATTTTGAAGCTGAAGTGGAGGAATCAGTATCAATTTAAACTGGGAAAGAAAGAGACATCTGAAAGAATATTTTCAGATACTGGATGCCAGGTCTCCTGCTGTGAGATAACATTTGCTTTCAAAACACGATATTGGCTTCTGAAAAATATTTATAATGTGAATTTGTTGCATGTTTCTGAAAAAATTGCACAAAGCAACTCTTTCAACAGTTATTTTACCTGAATCTAATCTCCTCCTGAATCTACTCACACTACCTAAATCTGGCGAATTGAAGCCTTGTATTTAACACATTACTTCGTGTCTAAATAGCTCATATGTACTTTGCTTCTGAGGCTTTGAGATCTCATTCTGCACGCATGTAGCATTGGGCTGGGATGGAGACTGGTTTACATCATTTCAGTGCCATTTTTTTTCCACGGCATGATGTTAAGATAGCAGAATAATCTTCACTTTGCTGTGCTTTGTGACTTACAACTAAAACGGATAGTAAAGAAAAGTTCAATTTTGTTATTTTGCTATTATACTGTCCTAATGCTTAGCTTTACTGAGGACTGATGGAGTTTCAGCAGTATAAAACCAATAAAAACTAGAGGAGAGATAAACCTTTGGTTTTAAGCAGAGCGAGCTGCAAAACAGGGCTACTCGTGCACAGGAAATTTTGTCATTTCAAAATGTGGTTTCAGTCTGAATCAGAACAAAACCCCAGAAGTTTCCAAATTCCCCTTGAAATGGAAATTCTGAGAATTTCAGTTTGGAAATGCTGAAGCAGGGTGTTTCTGGTACCCAGCTCCTGCCCCGGGTCCACGGGAGGAAATGGGCTTTCTTGTCAGCCTCCACCAGCTTCCCTGAGCTGGTGGGAGGTTCCCTGGAGACTCCCATGACATTGTAGGCTCCTTGGGAGCTGCTCCAAGGACCGCAGAGCCCTGAGCGTTGCTCTGGCAGGAGACCCAGTTTCGTTTCCTGCAGTAGGCTGCAATTCCTTCTCCTGAAGGAAATTCCCCATGGTTGGGACCACAACTCCAGAGCCTATCATTGATAGGGTCATGTTTTCTATGGATATGAATGCTGCAGCTTGAGAATTAAAATCTATTTAAGGAACATCCTCTCTGCCTTCCCTCTGCAGACTCATGGAGGAAATAATTACAGAACTATTAAAAACAGAGCGCTGGACACCTGAAAATGGCTGTAGAAGTTATGGCTTTCTGGAGCACTGAAGTTTTTGCTCACAGCCCTTCAAACTCCCCCGCTGAGCTGATATTAGCCCTGACAAACTGCTATCCCTATGGACAAGGTGAAAACAAATCTGGAAAAATAGGTAGATAGCTGAAATGTCAAGGTTGTGACTTTTAGGCTGATGTGTCCTGACCCCTTGCAGTCTGTCTTCAGCCTTGCTTTATATCTACCCTTGCTTTATATCTATCTATCTATTAGATATCTATATCTAGTTGTCAGACAAGGGCCATTTTTGGCCATTGAGCAATTCCTGTTCCTGAGGTCCTCACTTATAATTGTTTCTCATTTGCCACAGCAAGCACAAATACATCTTAATTTAAATTTAAGGAATTATTTCCTATATGGTGGGCATATTATATGGTAGGAAATTATTTTATCGGATGTCTTCAGTGATGCATATACAGAAGCGAGTGACAGATTGTGCAAGTCTTGGTGTCTTCTGGGGCTGGGATTCAGCTCACTGATGGGGACATCTTACAGAAGGCATCTACACATGCGATAATTTTGCAGGCTGGACACAATCACTTGTCTTCCAGCTCTCAGTGCAGAGGACAGGCCTCTTTGAGGAGCTCTACTGTCCTGGGACTGTAGAGTCTATTGTTTCCTGCTATGTGTATTCGAGATATTGTTGCCAGAGCCCCCCTTGCCCAAAGATTTTCAGTTTCCTCCAGCATCTTAAAGATTAAGTGTGATTTAAAATGTGTGATGTGAGCTTTAGCACAGTAATAGACCTTCCTGCAACACATTTTTACCTTTCATCAGAATAAGAGGGTAAAGGAAAATAAATGTTGCATTTTCCAAAGTACAGAAAAAAAAGAAAGTACAGAAAAAAAGAAAGACCAGCGGTCTTGCAAACACCCAGAATGATTTATTAGAATACTTTATCAGTCATTCCATGCAGAGAAGACCAAAGTTTTCAAAATAAAGATACCAAATTCTACATCTCACATAAACCCAATGATCATGGCCAAGGAGGGGAGCAGCAGTGGTGACGGCGGCCCTTGGCCACAACCTCTCCCAAGGTGGAGTTTTGCTCCTAGCGAAAAACTCCCAGGTCTCACTGATTTCAACACTCTGTGCATCATGTTGAAGTATCAGGCTTTAGAAATAGTCCTTTCCTCAAAGGGCCGACGAGCCCTGCTGAGAGGTAAAGTAGAGTTTGACCAAGAGCTAGAGCTTCCTACTGTGCGGCAGCGGCTCCTGGGCTCCCCATAACCTGGATTCAGACTCGCCACGTAGACACAACATATTAAGGAAAGTTAAGGAAATTAACTTCCCCAGGAAAGGAAAATTAAGGAAATTTAAGGGAACTAAGGAAAAGGAAGTTAAGGAAATTAAGGAAGTTAAGGAAAACTAAACTCTATACTAGCTCTCCAGTCCATTTCCCACCATAGCATGCAAGTCTTTTACCAGCAAAATATCTTCCTTAATAGTGGGCTTTCCAAGAAAAAAAGGTAAAATGTGGAGAAAGTGCTCATGAGCCAACCTGGCTCAGGGGAAGGTGGGTACAAGTCTGGAGCAGTTGAAGACATACGACTCTGACCTGCCTCTCTGGATAACTCTGGGTAAAAATGTGAATGCAAAACCAAGATGAAGAATTCACTTTCTCCAGTGAAATGTCCTGAGCAGGACAAGCTGCATCAGACTAACTGCAGTGCTTAATGGAAGCTCTTTAGCAATAAGTAACACACATCAAAGAGTTGAAGCAGAATTGCTCAGTGCTGCTGTTTGCAGCTTCCAGAGCAGCTGACAGGTGTGAAAACCTATCTATCACAAAAATACAGGTTGTCATCTGTTCCCATATAAAATAACCGTGTATAATAGACCATTACACACCCATCTTTATAATAGTCCTATTCCAACAGGAATAAAAAAAAAAAAAAAAAACCATGGAAAATATAAATAGAAGGGCTATGAAGTGAGAATAACTCAATGCAAATACAAGCCACTAAAAATTAATGGTACACACACACTCTATCACAAAATAGAAAACTACACTGGCATCTCATGCCTCCTGAATTATAAGAAAGGGTTTCATCCCATCTGGCTTTAGACATAAGTAAGTACCTATAGCTAATTTGGTTAATTTGGTCATCACTTATAGTCATAGGAGAGAAATGGTTACCTTTAGACCATGCATCATTGTGCTTATATAGATTAGATGCCTGCATTTTGTCAGATAGCCCCATCCTTCCGTATTGGAGCTGTCTAGAGAGGGTTTCTCTGCCTGTCAATAACTGTGCGCACACCCTCCACCCATATCCTGGGAGCAGGAGGTTGTGCTTCCCCCAGCAGCGCATTCACACATTCAGTTTGAGTCTCTGGGCTTCCTCTTCGTTTGCTGATGCTGCTCTTGGAGGTGCTGGTGCAATCTCGTTTCTCTTGACACTTGATTCGCTACTGAGCCCCTCCTTACCTGTCGCAAGGCGTTGATTTCACAAGCTTAGATCTGAATGTGGCAAATCATCGAATGGTCTTTACTACAGAAAAGATGTTTTTTCTACATTTATTGTGACATTTACTACATTTACTATTACATGTACATTTACATCTGCTGCAGGAGACACCACTTAAGGTTTCAGTTACACTAAGGCTGGAAGGGACCTCTGGGATCAGCTGTTTCATTGTCACCTGAGGGTCAATGAAATACATATCATTCCTGATAACTTTTGGCCTGTCCTGTTCCACAATAGCCCAGGCAATCTGCAGCACAGCTGACCACCTTCATCACTAAAATATGCTTCAAAGCAGCATCTGTGCTTTCTGTCACTTCACCCTATTGAAAACTGGCAAAAAGACCTGTTGTTGTGGTTCCACAAATTCCTTCCCTCCTCTTTTTGGAGGAAAATTCCGTGGAGAAGTGGAGCCCATCCATAACTAGCAAGGACCATGCAGGAGGATTAGCAAAGAGGAAAGAAGAACCAAGGAGTGCAAAACAGGGACATCTTAAATTAAGGAGGTTGTGGAGCCTGTGAACAGGAAGAGTTGTGGGGCATCGGGGTGTAGTAACAGAATCAGCAAAGAGCCCAGACTAAAACAAGTCTGAAGTAGAAAGCAGTCACGACATGGCTGAGAAATCAGAAGGATGAAGAGAGAAGAATTATGTGGTTGTGGTGGCAGATGCTCCATCAGACTTTCCACAGATTAACCAGAAAGAGAAACACTGATTGTGTAATCTATCTGAAACCAACATATTTGCATAATCAACCCTAACTTCCCCACTGGATTCATTTTCTCCCTGTATTTGAACTGTAATTCTCAGTGACACACTGGCAGGGACAAAGCAATTTAACATTTTGCTTTTCAGTTTCAAAAGCTCTGAATCCTCCTTTTCTTGTGCTCCTATTTAGTAGCTGAATCAAATGATCTAAAATCTAGGGACATTCACTTAATACCCATGAAGGTATCCAGACAGTGCAGTATTGAAATGCCTGATCCAGCTGATAGCTTGGGATTTTTTTTTTTTTTTAAATTTAACATTTTCCTAGTTCCTTCCTACTTACCGTATATTCTGTTTGGTGAGTCACAGAAAGATGGCAGGAATGATAAGCAGAACAAAAAAGATAGCTGTTAAAACACAAAATCAGCATGGTTAGCACCTGGCATTATCTGTAATGCTCCCTAGCAATTACCATGATTACCCCAACTAGAAAAAACAGTGGTGAGAACAAGGGAAGGAGCTCATTTTGACTCTACGCCAAGAGGCAATCACTCTTCCATAATGCCCCATTTCTCTGCTCCTTGGGACAAATAGGACATCCTCAGAAAAGAGCAAGTCTCTGGGAAATTAGAGACCAACCATGGCCAAGTGGTCAAGGTCTACGGATGCTTTGGTCTCTCTGGCAGAGCTTGCAGTACTCCTGCCTTTCCTTTATCTTATTCCATTATTCCTGCGTAATATAATATGTGCTTCAAATGTCAGCAGGCTCCAGCTGGAATCCAGAGCCCTTGCTTGAAGTCTTGAACATATGCAGAGCAAGAGACTATTTCTAATTTAGCAGCTAAAGGTTGAATTGAAGACAGGGAAGGGGGAGTAGAAAAGCATTTCAGATTGATCTAAATGTACCAGTTTATCTGCAAGGAAATATTTTATTTGTTCACCCTCTTCAACCTCTTTGAATATGTGAAAGAAACAAAGCATTTAAATTATTACTATTTTTTTTCCAGTTTAAATTATTCACTGAACTCACACAAAGTTTTGGAGGGAGAACTCGAACAGAATTCCTGTTAAAAAGCTATATTTTGATCTATTGATCTGAAAAAAGTCATCACAATCTGCTCTTATATCCATCATATTTCCTTTGGAGAAAAAAAGAAATAATATAAAAATTCTAAGTGCTTAAACAGCCTCTATTTACACTTTTTCTATTGACTTTTCACCCAATACGTGGGCACAGATGTGCTTTGCAGTATGTTTATAAGCTTTTAGAGAAGAGTTGTGTCGCTTCAGGAGCACAGCAAATTGAAAGGCAAAGTCATCGATGTGAGGGATGGGGTGAGGCCAAGCACAATTAGCAGGATGGCATACCTGTCACTAGCTGTATCAGAGATGAGGAAAAGGATGGATGAATTGTACCTACAAAGAGAGAGAAATTCATGATTTTTGATTGACTGCTTCTGGCAGAAGAGCCTGCACATTGTAGAACCAAAACAGTTAAAACCAAGATGGGTCTGAGAGGTCTTTCTCTGCACAGCCGACTTGGTAATAGCCGGATTTGTCTCTTGGCCACCAGCTGACCTTTCCAGACTGGATATAAACACATCTGCTGATCTGGTGGACAGTGGATATAAAGTGAACTCTGTCTTCTAGGGAACAGGATTGAGCTTGGATCTTTATTTTGCATGAGACTGCGGAGGGAAGAATGACTTTCAAGTGCCAGGATAGGGTTTGAAACATGGCTTCAAATCTATGTTGTTTCCCAGAAATTCAACCTAATACTTTCACACAGCAAGAAATTCTTTGAATTTCTTTGAAACTGAAATTCTTTGAATTTTTCCCTTATCCTAAAAAGGAAGCTCTGAGCATGAGTCAATATAAAATACTGGCAAGTCTTTAACAAAAGATCCCATAGAAACTGTGGTGCTGGGTGCTCAGGGGATAACTGAGAAAAGGGAGAATCTGCTCCTTATCTAAATCTTACTAAAGACCTTACATTCATTACATTGTAATGAAGTGAAGGCAACGCTATGATGGAATAAGTCCTTAGAGCACTGATTCACAGAATCACAGACTGGCTGAGGTTGTAAGGGACCTCTAGAGATCATCTACTCCAACCTTTCTGCTCAAGCAGGCACGTGGCACAGGGTGGCATCCAGGCAGGTTTTGAAGATCTCTAAGGAAAGAGACTCCACAACCTCTCTGGGCAGCCTATTCCAGTACTCTGTAACCCTAATTGCAAAGCATGAGTTTGCTCAAGGTTGAGTGTGTGAAGGGGGGGTGTTTGTTTTTTCAGGAGACTGGAATTATTATCCTTCAGAAATCAAAGCAAAAATGGCCTATTTCATCATCTTATCTTAGTTTGTTTTTCATCATTCTTATTTTAATATTTCAACTATTTATAATCTCTGACCATTTAATAGGTTGTACCACTTTTATCCTGATAGGGCTAAGTGAACGTAGCAATGGCAAAAAAATGATTACCCTTCAGGAGGAAGAAAAGCCAAAAAACAAATTGTGATTGATTGCCATACCTGAAACACTCTGAACTAGACACCATTGGGAAACAGTTGGATCTACAAAGAAGGGGAGAAATTGTCAGTTAAGGCTGACAATGTGTCCTGCGAGAAATGTGGCTCATTTCTACAGTCAGAATAGCAACCAGAGGCAAAGATGGCCAAGCTCCACCACGGCTTTGTGGTTATGAGTCACAAGGGCTGGTGTTCATCTCACCTAGAACTGGCCTCCAAAATAGTCATTTCATAGTCACTGGGGAGAAACAGGTCCTTATAGCATGCAATTCAGCTCATCCTAAGCCAGACCTCTAAAATAGGGTAGCTAACATTGCACCTTTCGTACCTGTTTCTCTGTGTTGTTTATCAAGGCAGCCTAGCTCAGATGCAGATAGCTGGGCAGTAGATGTCTACAGTGCTGCAAGATAATTTTTTGCCTCAAAGGCCTAAGTCCTGTTGACACCATTTTTTCCATTCTCATTTGGTAGGATCGAGCCATCTAAAGAACTTGCATTGATCTGGACCCTTGGGATTGGCTTTCACCTATACGAAATGGGGCACATAGCTACCTTGCAGGAGGTTGGGAGGGTAATGCAAGATTGAGAGGTGTGGAGGTGATGGATGGTTGGGTTCTACCATCTGCAATAGCTCTGCCTGCAACCCAGAGGACCTCGGTGCTATCACAGATACTTGGGCTCACTCCTTCTGTCTTTCAGTGACCTCCATTGAACTGGTGCAATGTAGAGTTAGGGGAGATGCCATCAGAGATGGTATTGTCCCCAAAGCAGGTTCTTAACCTGGCGTGCAGAGCCAATAGACACAGAGTCAATATATTTATTCATTTCTGTTCAGAGATGGGTGCTAAGTGGTGACTCCCCATGGCTATCACACTTTCTTTTATCTGTATTTGGTATTTATTAAAACTGTTTTCGAAAATACTTTACACAAATCGCTCCACCCCATAGCCCAGGCAGGCTGTTTCCTTGGACCAATGTGCAGAGTTGGAAGGTTCTGGCCCCTGCATGGCCATAATATGAAGCCAGAACTACCACCTTACCTGAGTTGATAATCTGTGATGGCCCCTTTTCCTCATAGCTGCTGTCATTGGTGCACTGAATGTCAAGGGGGGTCCAGATGATATTGCCGTTCTCCTCCTTGCATATGCGGGTGCCCAAGATGGGAGGGTGCTGGCCATAACCGTTCTGACACTTGAAATATAGAACTTGCCCCACGTTATACGCTTTATTCTTTCTTATGGAGGCATGCGGAATAGCCTTGGGCATCCCACAGAAAGCTGTGAAATCATGAGGGAGCACACAGTCAGGCAGATAGATCTACCCTTTAGTTTTCGTTTGTGAAAAACAAGGTTTGCATTAGTAGGAGGCATAGACAAGCAGGGAATACCAAACTTTCCTGATTCCTTGTGAGGATATCAAGCAGTCATTTGCTTACACCAGATTACTTGTTCAGCAAAACAGATATTATAGCAAGATTTTCTTTCTTTATGACAACAAAAAGAAATCCTGAAGGTGGAATGAGCATGGAAATGAGCAGGATAATATTATAATCTTATATGGGCTCTGGCTTACCTTTCTGGTCAAAATCTTGTTTCTTAGGTGCAGGGCTCTGTGTTTTTCTTTCTGGCTTCTGTGTAAAGTCTAACTCCACCATGGGAGCAGCTGACAACAAAATGTTCTTGTCTGTGAGAGAAGTTTTATTTGATGAATTACAGGACAAGCAGAAAAACAAAGTCAGAGCACCTCAGCTTTTATAGGATCTCTCTCACAGGATCCCTCTTATAATCTTAATTATGCAGAGGTAAACAGAAATGATCATTTGTTATGGCAATGTCCAGGTGCATCTTATAATGACCAACTCACTGGAAAAACACTCCTGCAATGTGCAGTAAAAGAACAATAATTACTTACCTATACATTTAAATGTCGTGTTGGTCCAATCAGCAATCCCATGTATACTCTTACACTGAATTCCTGGGTACTGCCCCCTTCTTCTCTTATAGCCTTCATCACATTCATAATAGAGTTTGGTCCCCAATGGATATGCTTCAACAATGTCGGCAAATTCAGTTCTCTGCAGAGATGGGCATTGTTCTGCAAACAAAAAGCCCATAAATATGACACCATCTACCTTACTCACCGAGGACTTCCTACAATTTTCTGTCTCATCAGTATCAGGTCATATCCAGAGATCAGTTAAGTATCCATGATCAAATCGTGCTCTCAATCAAAGGGTTGCAATCAAACCAGTCTCATATATGGGGATGCTGTTAGAGAGGTAAAAGAAAGGAATTTGAAGAGAGTCACCAAAGCTGCCTAAGGTAGTTCAAATTCAGGCCCAGAGGAAAACCAGCCGAATGAAACACAAGTTATCCTGTCATCCATAGAGAGTTCTGTTTTGAAGAGATTATATATGAGAACTAAGGAAGCCATAACACTGAAGCTGGGTAAGAAATGACTCCCACTTGCAAGTTACCTCGAGCTCTCCAAGTGCATAGTTCCTAGAGCTATCAATTGGGATAGTCTCAGACCCAAGGTAGACATGACTGTACTCCTTTAGAAGAAATTCATGAAGAAAATTATAGAAGAAAGTGGGGTATCTGAAAGGCACCTAAGTGAAGTGGGAATGCATAGCCACGAGGGTGACAGCACCATGTGCTCTGATCTTCTGGGTCTGTCTGTGACTCAGCCTGGTTGAAATGAAGGAAAACCTGTGGTCATTAGAGCTAACACAGAGTACAAATTCAGCTTCATCCTTCTCCTAATAGAGAGATGCTCACACCCTCAGAAGGGTCAATCTGGATGTCATGTGAAGCTTTGGTTCTCTCTAAGACAAGGAGATGCTCAGATCCTGGTGATGGGTTAAGTCCTTCTTTTTTTTTTTTTTATTTTAAATCTAGACCAGTCTCCCCCTCCTCCAAGCCTTCTTCACAAAACAGAAGTTGCCATTGATTTTGTGAGTATAATTTTGTGCAAAGAAAATACTGAGGAGAAGATATAGCCTTGGGAGTTTCTGCTCTGAATGAAATGCAATCTTATACTTTTATAGTTACACAACTTTATACAGTTAAAGCTACATACAGTAGTTTATATATTTATGTAGTTATATAAGAGTCATATATTCTTATAGTTAGGAGGGACTAATTCCACTCACTTGTATTCCTTCTCAAAAAGAAAGGATGCTGAAACCTGGAGATATTGCAGCAGCTGGGCTGGTGTTTGGAGGCACCAGGCATTGCTGCCTGCTCCTGCCCCACTCGTCCAGAGGTAGTTGTTGAGCCCTTTATTTCTGCAACGAGCAAGTCGGAAATATACAGCACTACCAACATTTACTTAATGAAGATATACAAGATCATATTGTAAAGATGTAATCTGCATTAGAGTGTACAGCCTTAATTCCATGGTAAGCAAAACTAGGTCATTAAAAGTTGCAATCATCCAAAAGCAAACATCGAAAAGACGAGTAGATTTGCAGTTCAGACTGAGCACGCTAAAGAGCAACTTACTGTGAAATAAGTTCGCAAACCTAAATATAACTTGCCTCAAAACAAGGACATTAAGTGTCATGTCATCAGCAAATCACATCTAAATATACTTCTTAATCAGTTAGAATGAATTAAGTCGGATCATTTCAGTGCACTTGAGAAGTCAGCAGAAGCTGAGCTGGAGACGCAGACGCTGATGGAAGCACTATTTAATGATTATGTAAGGTCTAAAGGCTGAGAAATTCAAAGATAAAACATTCTGTTTGCATCAGGACTGGCATTCAGGAGCTTTGGGTGCATGATCCATGGCCCTTGAAGCTTATGCATAATAGTCACAGCTATTATGAGTAAAATTTCTTAGTGTCTTCTGTGTCTTGTGTCTTCACATTTTCTGTAACCATAATTAATGCAGCCTTGGCAACCGTTAAGGGTGACGGTGAATTCCTGATAGCTGTTCATAGAGTGGCATCTGCCCTTGACTCCCAAGCTGCCTTCTCCTTGAAACGAAGTCATGCCTTGCTGCCAGTAATGCAATCAATGATTTCCAGACCTGGTCCTGCAATGCCCTTTCCTTTCAGAATCACCCATCTTGCTTTGATATTTTCTGCCCTTTTTCCTTTTTTATTATCTTGCCACTTAATAAAAGTCACAGAGTTTGCAGAGGGCACCAACAAAATATACTGTGAGCTGCTTAACAGCTAAGCTGCTTATGGACTATTTCAATCCCCTTGTATTTTTCTGTTATCAAAGGATTTACCTCCTAAACTGTATCAGACTGTGGCTTTGACAGAAGCTACTGTACCCGAAATAGTTAACCACATGGTTTACCACAGACTGTCAGGGTGATTAAAATTAAAGAGTTATCAGATTAGCAGCAGGCTGCGAGTACGTACTCTCACTTTCCCTGAAAGCTAAAAGCATGTTTCCCTCAAGACTTCAAAAGACTTCTTTGAAGCAAACTGCAGATCTGAATCTCAGCAAGAGACATTCAAACCTACAACTCTTTACTGTCTTCTTAAGAAAACCCACAGCATTTAGCCTATTCATCATAAAGGGCAACTGTTGTTTTAATCAATGATCAAATGAAGTTAGGGTTCTTCTGAACTTACACACATCAGATAAGAAATGCAGAGAGACGATGTGCATAGGGTATTGTGAACAATACCTGACTTTTACACCAGTCACAATAGTATTCTGCCTTGATCCATGATGTAGGTAGATCTGTTCAACACTCCTGGATCCGGCCTCTTCATTTCATCCAAGGCACTCAAAGTCCTGTCTTTTAACACCTAAACCTTTGCAGTAGCTTCTTTTCTGGCCTTCATGACGATATTCCTGACTCCAGCAACCATTCAGAAAGATGAATCTCCTAGACTTCATCAATACCATTATGTCCTTCTGTTTACTTTCCTCTTTTGGCTTCTACTGCTTCACTGTTGCATCAATTTTTTCTTCTCATTTTCAAGGACCTACTCAACTCATCAACTCACATATTCTTTCAAAACATTGGCTTCTCTTCGGGTGCAAGGCTTCATCCCCCACACATTTGGTATGGAGATCACGAGCTTTTGGGCTACTCATGTGGTGCCTCTCACACTGGCAGTTGTCTTGCACAAATATGTGCATTTCAAGGTAGCCAGTGTCATTATTCATCTTAACTGTCTTTCTCCTTTTGATATTCTCATTTCTCTGTGTATCACTGGATTTTGGTCTCTAATGCATTCGCAGAAATTTTGGTGCTGCTTTTCAAATATTATCATATCGCAGATGGAGAAATTAGAAGAAAATTAGGAGACTTGTAACAGACAATCAATATCTGTGGGACATATGACATAAAAGTAGTTATTGCATCTTTTGTTATGGTGCCTGGCAGAATATCCTGGCATGTCTGCATTTGGGCACATGAATAATGCCCTGCCTTGAGTGCCTTCTCGACAGGTACTACATGAAGCTTAATTGCTTTTGGCAACTGATGCATGGTAGAAAGTTAAATGGCAATTCTATCATTTTCGCTTCTGTGATATACTTGTGTAGTCTCTAACCTGGTACTCTATCCGATATTTTGTTTATCTAGTCTATCATCTATTCTATTAGGGTAACATTTAGGGGGTAGCTAAGCATGGAAATGAAACAGTGTGCTCAAAATAAAGGAAAAATGTATTAATATAAAGGAGAACGTATTTATATTTTATCAAGTCACTAGAATCAAAATTCTAGTTTGTGCTGCATTCCCTTCTAATTCTTGTTTAGCCACACCTGACTTGAAGGTCAGAAGCTTTAGATCTCTTGCATGATTTCATGGGTAAAACAGACCACTGAATTTTACCCAGCTACTTTTGTACCTAGTTCAATAATTTCTAGTTAACCGAAGCATATCTGCCTATGGGTAATTTCATTTATTGATAATACCTGGAAGTTTGGGGAATCTCATACCAGGGCAATAGCAGTATGTGGGCAACATTATCCTCAACATTATGACTATACAATATAAAAAGACCTTTAACTCTTCTTTAAGAAGACTACTTTCCTCTACCTTGTATTTATTGGCTTAAAAAGTTGTTGTGTTGCAGCTGCCTTCCTTGTTCCCTTTCGCCCTATCAGTTGCAGCACACACACACAAGCAGTGAAGGCTGAGATGACGAGGCTCTGGAGTGAGCCATGCCATCCTCAGAGACGTGGCAAAGACTGAGTGTCTTACCAAATTTACGGAAGATGAACCCTGCCGAGATACAGAAATGAAGGGCTTTTCAATGAAGTGCAAAAGAGCCGCGAAAATTCTCACAGTGATTACAGCAAAGGTCTTTCTTGATGCCCTGACCAATTTGAAAAGCAAAATATTACTTGCTTCATGTCTGTTTTACCCATCTGAATCCCCTTGAACTTGCCACCACTTACTGTCCCCATAGGCTGGGCACAAAGCTTTGGGCTGTTCTAAGCACCTAACGTCTTTGCGTAGGCTCTGAGAAAAGGAAACCATTAGCTAAGTCACCATCAATTCTTTCAGTCCCTGGGTTTCTCCCTGCACTTTCCCATTCAAATACATAACTAAGCCAATCAAAACTTTGGTTGTAGAGGATGTACTGGTAATATTAGGATTTTTGAAGATCATCCGTGTATTTCTCTTTAGTGTCTGAGTTGGAAGACTAGTTTTAGGTAAGGCATCAGAAGTTTCAAACAGGTATTTTTAGTATTAGGTAAAGACAGGCAATGAGTCATGCCATGGTAACCCTAACTCAGATTTTCCTCTGCCTCGTGGCTCTGTGTCACCAGCTTTGGCATTGTTCTGATGTAAAGTTAAAACTCTAAGATGCAAAAATAGGATTTTTTTTCCTAAATACAAAGCTAGTATGAAAGGAGCAGTAGGGAACTGACTGCTCTGAAGATTTGATTAGAAGCAGTGGAAGAAACAAGCAGCTCATGCACCTGCCTACTTCAGAAATGAAAATAACTCTTCCCCAGAGATACTAAGGAACCAAATTGTCTCAAAATGAAGATTTCCTCCAGATGTACCTGAAAAGCGAATGCACCCTGAGGGACCATATGCAGTCAGAAACTAGCTGCTCTCTAAATAGATTGTGTATCTTGAAGACAAAACTGATACAGGTGAAGAGAAGGAATCGATACCAGCAACTGGACTCAAAGGGTAACAAACTCATTCTAACTTCAAAACTTTTTCCAGAAGGGTATGTTAATGTTACCTATATCTCTGCCTGCTTCCTTCCCATCCTCACCCTGCTTGCTAGATTTGTCTGATTAATGCTATTATTTTGTCTCTGTGGATTTTTAAGCCCCCAATAGATCTGAGTTGTGAAGCAGAGGTGCAGATCAGAAGTTTATGGTGATCTGTCTGAGAGATTTTAGCTATATTGTTAACCACACAAAGACTAAGTCATCTTAGTGGTAATGGACTTACAGTTTAACTGATGGAAGTACGGTACAAATGAAATCACAAGAATTCATGCAAACAGCAATGGAGAAGAGATCAGAAGATGGATTTTAATATTCCTAGCAGTGGAGAAGGGGCATGTCCTATTCTAAAGACCAGTCTTAGTAGATGAGTGATGAGCAGATCGATGTCTGCTGAATCTGCTGGTGCTGGAAATTACCTCTGCTGCAAAGTCCTTATAAAATAAGCTGGAATATGAATGAGCAGGAGCTATCTGCTGGCTCTCTGTGGAAATTTATGGATATGGAAAAATATGGTTGGAAGAGATGCACCTCACCTCTTGGCTCTGTCATACCAACCAGCTGTTTGCAGTTGACCTTTGCTATGGAACCTAATGCAAAAAGAAGCAAAATGCGCTCTCCTTCTAAATGTTTCTTAAAGAGCAAGGCTGGGGTTGTTTGGGGAGTGAATTAAACTTTCTTGCTCTGAGGAAGAATTTTCAGGCACAACTCTAGCCGCAGGAGCCAGTCTTCTTTGCTCCCCCTGTAAGGAGTGGAGCTGGACAGACTTCTCCGGAGGACAGGGGACACCTAACTTATGTTCTCCAAAGCACTGCTATAAGCACCTCCCTCTTCAGCGGCTACAGTGACAGCCTTTGGAGAATAGCCCTACGTGCCCACACAAGGAATCAGTGTGGTTTAGCTAATGCACTGATTTAATTTTAAACCTTGCTTTTCTGTGCAAGGAAGCCCTAAGAGGCTGCATCTTCTGCTGACCCAGATGTTCCTTGACGGAGCATCAGTCTGCCCTCCTCCTAAATGCAACTATCGTCATCCATCACCAGCTCACCCCTGTTATAATACTGTTATAAAAGAAGAGCCAGTGGGCTGAGATTCATCTGAGCAAAAGCAGAGAACCATAGGCAGACTAGCTGTTTAAATTCCCCATGTAGTTACTAGAAAGGGACTTACAAGACGTGACTCATCTCATCTTGAAGGGGCTATCTGCAATCTGGTAGATAACCCGTGCCCTAAAAATGCTGCTTTCTCTCCACTGGCTCTGAAGGGCATCCAGCCTGACAGTGCAGATGGCCGAAGTTGAACAAGATGAGTCTTGAGCCTGTCCCGGGCAAGGGACAGGGTGGGGACTCGGACTGCAGATGTGGAATTGAAAGAGGGAAGATTAGGAAAGAGGGAGGGTGTTTCATGAGGGAGGGAAAGGGATGCCCAAACATAGTGTAGAGAAGGTACAAAAGAGAGGATGGGGGACATTTGTTTTTCTTATTCTTTTGTTATTGGATGTTTTGAAACTTGTTGGTTCTGTGGTAAAGCCACAGAGCTTGAATTAATTTAAGGCAAACACTGCAGCATGGCAGCAGAGCACACAGTGTCTGGCTTTGAAAATATCATTCAGGAAGAGCCTCGTTTTGGTGCCTGACATTGGAGTTTTGAACAGGGTTGACTATATTTTGCTTACATCTGTGATTTCAGTAACAGTTTTCTCTTCAGTTATTCCCTCTAAAGGGAAAGACACATAATTAAGAAAGAAAATTGTCTTTTTAAGTAGCAGCAGAGGCATTCAAATCCTTTTCTTTGGCTCAAACTTTTTCAGCGTCACCTTTTGTTGGGTAGGAAGGGCAGTACAAAATATCCTCCCTGAAAAGAATCGAACCAGGTGTCAACCATGTGTTCCCACCTTGAATAGCAGTGGAAAAAAAAAAAGGCTTGGTGAGACTCCTTTGATTTCAAATGGTCTAAGAAGCAAAAAAAAAAACAAAACAAAGAACAGTACAATGGGCTTTAGGATTTATCTCATTTGACTTATAGCCTTGGCCTGAAGTTGGTCACTGAGCTCTTTGTCAGAGTGGGATGGAAATGGTTCCTAAGAGGTGCTGATGCTTCTGCATGTAGCATGCTGCCAAATAAAGAGGGATGTATATTCTTTATGTGGAGACTCACGCCTTAGAAATGGAGAACATAAAGAAAAGGCGGCAAAGATGACAGAGTGCTGCTAAAGTGGTGGGGCTGAGGAATGGGGAATGGAGCAAAGAAGGTCATGGAAGGACTTTGTAAGTTTAAGTTCTGGAGAAGCCCTGGAAAAAAAGATGGAGAGAAAATTTGGTGAATCAGACTGCAGAATTGTTCCAAGATTTAGAATTGGGGTCAGGAAATGGAAGTAAGGGATAGAAAACATCCAAAAGCCATGAAGACACCATTAGGGTAAGAGGAGAAGCAGAGGCTTCATACAGGCATCAGGGAAGAAAACAAGGAGACTAGAAGTCCAACATTATGAAAGCAATAGTAAGCAAATTCAAAGCTGGGCTTTCCAAGAATAGCCATAGAGTATTTTTTTTACAAAGAGGAGAGGAAAGAACATAACAGAATTTACTGAAAGACTGGGCAGGGATATAAAGAGGAGACTGGAAGACAGTCTTTGCAGCTGCGGGTGATGCTGAGATAAAAGCAGTAATGAAATTAGGAGAGAAAATTCAACAGTGGCATATCCTCAGCACCTGAAACAATTCCTGCATCTCAAGGTGAAAGAAGATACTGCAGGGACTCTGTCCATAACTTCACCCAGGTTTTTTTTCAGCAGGATCATAATTTTAGCATTCTTTTTTGGTTGTAGCTGTATGTTGGGCACTTTGCCGCTGAAGTCACTATAGCTAGAGGTATTATAAAGGTATATGCTCTCTGGGTGACCTTACAAGAAGCATAATGATGACTTGAATTTATTCCGCACTGCATTTCCAATTCATGGCAGCGAGCACTCATATGCAAGCATAATGGGAAAGAAATTCCTCTCATTTAAATAATCTGGTGCCCATCTTGTGTGAATGAAATCCAAATGAATGAAATTCCTTCTTGTGTGAGTTCGAATGCTTTCCAGGTTTGAGTTGAAAACTTATTCAGTGTATTCCTGTAAGATGAATAACAGGATTGTACTTGCCCCTCACCCAGCATAAATGAAACCTAGTCCATGCCTGAAGCTTCTAAGCACTGCTACTATGCAGCGAATACATGAGATAATCTGAAGCACTCCAGGAGAAAATCAGATGCCATTTAATTTTTACTAAATGACTGATCACCCCGGGCCTCAGTTTCCCTGGTTGCACAGAAGAAGACTTTGCCCTCAGTCCAAAAGCAAAACACTTTTTATTTTCTTCCTCACCCAGCGATATTTATTCTTCACATTGTGTTTTGCCCATAAACCATCTACCGAACAACTTCCACGGCAGGATCTATTTAAAAAAACAAACTGAACTCACAATACTGGGAAGAGCTAAAAAGGCTAAAGACAAAAAGCATGAATACCATTGTACGTATTGGGCTACAGAGATATGTAGCTAATTTTTGACCAGAGCTTGATCTAGCCTCTTTTTCTTCTACAAGGAGAGGACTTCTTTTCTTTTCTGCGTCCCTTTAAAGAATAAAACCAATATGTCTTGCAGCAACAATATTTTAGGCATCTCTAAAATAAAAAGTCCTAAATTAGTTGAAGTAGTATTTCTATTTCTGTCTATTATTTGCATTGAGAAATGAAATATATGCATTTTAATATTAATAATTAGATAATTTCAATTAATAACAAGTAATTCTGAATTGATATTTAAGTTTAAAGATTGATTTAATTAATATTAATGTCACCCTTGAATATTGGAAAAAGACATTCAAAATATATACAGGAAGCTGAGGAAGGAAGAACTTGGCAGTACAAAGAATGCAATGGTAGGCATTTATTCATACAGCAAAGAATTAAATTGCATCAAATAGCATAACATCCAACTGCTCAACACCTCTCAATTTTTCCAAAAAACAGAAAGATTTCTGATAAACGATACTTGCCTGCAAGAATTCTCACAATGTGTCCCAGGCCCAGTAATACAGAGAGCATGATATAGGGGACCTGACTCATCCCAAAACCGATCCTATTTACATATCGCTGGCTGCACATCTTGCAGTGATGCTCTCTCATATAGCACTTAAAAACCCTGCTGTGGGCACTGGGATTTCACTTGGCTCTGCAAATGTGGGTGAAGAGACGCTGCATTTATGGGCAAAGTTCTTTAATGAGAATAAAAACACCCGCAGGGGTTAAAAATTTGATAAGATCTTTCCTGGGTAATATTAGTGCAGTTGCTTTGTTTTAAGCAATCCAATCCTTTTCGGAGACACCTTTGTAAAATTAGCACCCCTGCTAGAGATGATCAATTAGCAAAAACGGTATCCGTATCTGAAATCCTGCCTTAGGCTCTATCTGCTCATACCTGAGTCTGGAAATCACCGAAGGAAGAAGCAGAATAGAGGGTATAAGCATAAGGATGGAGCATAAAGGGTATAAGATTTTCTTCTCCCCACGAACCAACATTTTTCCCCTCCAATCTCAAATGCTCTTATATAACACCATACCATTTCTTATCACATGCCTTTGTCTTAATAAGTGAACCAAACATAGACAGTATTACAGTTCATCACAGTACAAACCTGTGCTGACTGCTGAGTGAAGCAGCTACTTCCTTTTGCTGTTTGTAGGTAATATTGGTTGGGATGTGTGGCCGAAATAACACGTGGTATCTCTGGTACCTACAGTCAGTTTGGATAATACCTTTCAGCTAACAGCATTGCCATGAGTCTTACCTCTGGAGGTAAGATTGACATTTTGGTGTCTATTTTTGCATTTCCTAAAGATATATGCAAAATGGAAAAAAGCAAACTCAAAGAGCTACCTAAGGCGCACAAGGCTGCTTTGATCTGCCCACTGTTCCCGTGACAGGTTGGAGGATACACACATTACTCAGACAAAAATAATTATCATGAACTGCTCTGGATTTTCTCCACTTGATGGTTTGTGGGCACAAACCTTCTTCTCTCATTTCCTTAGAATAACAAATTCCTTAAGATCTTGACATCTTTCCTTACCTGAAAGAAGTCAGGATGTTGTGAACCTCCTCCGGCACTGACCACAAAAGAAAAAAAAAAATCCCTACCCAAAAGGCAGAAAAAGTCTTTTACCTGTTCTGCTCCCCTGGATGGATCCAACCATGAGCCACATCAAAAGGCACTTGAGCTCCATGGAACGTGTTCACATCTTCTTTCCGCAGCACTGAGGATGAGGCAGCTTCTCAGAAGCGACGGGCTCATGCGGGGAGAGCCAACAAGGCACCTACGGCACGCTGAACCCCATAGGAAACATTGCGCGGACGGTGCTCGCTGGTCAGCAAAATCACCGCTGCGCCAGCTGGCTCTGCGCGCGAGAGCGAAGGCTCCTCTCCGTTCAGATATTAGTAGCTTTTATCCAGGAAATCATGCTTAATGCTAAGCGTCGCACGGTGTGCCGTCGTATGTAGGAAGTGGTTTGACACATCAGTTACCGACTCGAGAGCTGTTCCACTACTGTTGTGGCCAGGAGAACAGGGCACAATTTTAATGGCTCTGTGCAGGCACTCGACTCCAAATTTCTGGCTGCACGGGAATCTGATGGTGACTTAAACTCTAGAGGAGTTGAAGAATGACAGGGGACCTTGTGCCCCATCGTTGTGAGCCACCTATGGAGAGAAAAAACTCCCTGCTCCCATATGAGCAATGAGTACATTGAGTACAATGAGTACATTGCTCATATGGCCTGGAGGTAACACCAGGGCTTTTCGGAGATCTCTGCCTACTGACCATTTGCTTGGACTTCTCTGAGATCTTTATCTGCTGATGGTTTTTGATGTATGTTTTTTTCTGAGTGACAAAACAAACTTCTGGAAGCTTGCAAGTTTGAAGAAAAATATATATTAGGTCCAGACAGGCAGGTTTGGAAATGGTCTCTCTCATTCCTATACTACCTGGTCATGCTTCAGCAAAGCCGGATCTTCCAAAGGTCAGTAGAAAAAGGAAGAATGATCCCTGCCCCCCCCACACCACCAAAAACACTAGAAATGATCAAGAAAGTATTGCACGTTATGTAGTTTTCCTACAGTATTTCTACATAAATTATTTTTTCTTTAATGCCTAGAGAAGTAGTTGGGATAGACTATAAAAAAAGAACAGATTAAAACTAAACTATAAAAAAAGAACAGATTAAAACTATCAGTGGTATTTTCTACTGATGGGCTTAGATTGCCTATAAAATGCACTACTTATTTCTGCACATGATTACCATGTGCCAGATACCTGCTTCCTCTATATAAATCATTAATAAATGAAATCTTTATAGCAAGTATGGCTAAGAAATATAAGTGATACATTTGAAATGTGGCTACAGAGAGAGGTGATGCTGTCACCCTCACCGTCTGTCCATGCTCCACAGACAGTTAGGACCACCACGTTACTGTTGAGGACGTTTCTACCACTTCATTTCCCATATTCAGTAGTGCAATAGGAAATATAACAGAGATGCCAAAGGACTTGGAGAGCTTCATGCTCGAGACATCTGTCAGACAGACGCAGGCCCCACGTTTGCACCTGCAAAGTTTCCAAGAAGCCCAGAGCTAGGCAATGGCACATACAGAACTGCCTTACCTGGGAAAAGAATCAGAGATCAGTTATCTCGTGACTTGTTTTTCCCCCTACAAAATACATGGTGTGCTCATTGCACATGGTGGGGTTTGCACCAGAGCTTCTGCTTTTGTTTCTCACTTGAGCAAACTTGAATTTTGTTGAACTTTTAACTGTTTGCATGCTGGCAGCAGCCCCTTGGGCAGAAGGGTTGATTTTGGCAGGTGAGTGGAGCCACGTTCACCCTTTCATGCAGCTTTTAGGCAGGAAAACTCAGCGCAGAGGGGTAATAGGTGCTAATATTTTATTAGCAAGGTTGAGTATTTAGCCTACCAAGAGCATGTGATGCCGAAGGAGGATGAGAAGGAACGTTGACCTCCCAGGTGGCTAATTGCTCCAAGCACAGTTTGCATAAGAAAGACTCATAACTCCGGCATTCAGGCTTGGTAAAGGTCAGAAAAGCGGTTACCGCTTGTGCGAGCAATTAGTTAGGTCAGCTTGTGAAATAGGTCAGCCTGCTGAGCAATTCCAGGAAAAAAGAAGAAAAAAATAGAAAAAAAGAAGAAAAAAAAAGAAAAAAGAGAAAAAAAAAGTGCTGCTTCTGGGCACTGCAGGCAAAAAGTATTCACCTGACCCAAAGCAGAGCTTCATACAGAAAGGAGGAGGATGAGAACAGAGGGAGCAGGCTAGGGAGAAAGCTACCTAAACACAGAAAAAAAAAAAAAAAACAGAGGAAAAAAAATATAGTTATCTTTGCAATTTAGCTGATTAGCGTGACTTGTTATCCAAAGAAGTGTGTGGCAATAAAAGAGGCAAAAAGTTCTGGAAAGCTAGAAAGTGATGGAGGGAAATGGGAATATCTTGAGTATCTTACAAGGTGTAGTGGGGAGAAGGAGGTGCTGGAGTCCCTATTGCTTTTTGAACTTTCTTCCAATAACCATTTATTTGAAGAATAGGAAGTTTTGCTGCTCAGAAAAGTATTTTCTTTCAGGGCTAGCAGGAAAAGAGACTGTCACATGGCTCAGATCACCACAGACAAGTGAGAAAGGCAAAGCAAGATTTTGAAGATTATTTTTGGTTTTAAAAAATGTCACTAGACCAAGCAAAATACAGCAAAAGAATTGCCAGAGAAGAAAACAGCAAGAAAAAAAAAGAAGAAAAACTCTTTTGAAAATGTTGCTACGCACTGAATCCTTTGGTTTAGGGCACTCACTAATGAAGACTGTGAGTTCCTTTTTCAGTGTCTCTGATGGAGTTTTATCTGACAGGAAAAAAAGAAAGGCAGAATCACACAGAAGCTGAGGAGAAAATAGAAATTCATATGGGCCCATATCAAGGATTCATACAGAAATTCATTTGGGCCCCTATCAAGACATTTAATGCTTGATGTCACAAGCAAAAACAATCCAGCTAATAGAAAGGTGTACCCTTGTCCTGTTTAAAGGAGTGGAAAATATCCATATAACTCACTAAAATAAGCAGACTCTATGCTTTATTTCTTTATTTCACTTCTCTGCTGTGAATTGTTCTCATGTGAGCCCTCTGTTCAAGGGAATGCCACTTCATATAGACTTTGGGAGGGCTCTAGTAGCTAACTGAATGCTGTTAATAAATACCTTGCTCATATGGCCTTGAAATTATGGTGATGATAGATATTAACTCATGTTATTTACTGCTTGACATGGAAGAAAATGTGTGGGGAACTCTGCTGTGGGCATGTGATGTGGTGCTATTGTGCTGAACATTTGAAAGTCGGATAGTTTTGCACTTAAATAGACTGTTCTTGGCTTCTTTTACAGAATGCGCAGGGTATTCTGGTTAGTATTGCCAAGAACAGTCATTAAAGATGCCATGACAGCATTGAGTGGCCATGGTCCCACTTTCTTGCTTTGGGGTGGCCCTATAATGAAGCCTAAATCAGCTCCAATTTCTTATTTCTTTCAGCCACTCTTATTTTCTGGCCCAATCTTTTCCAAACTTCTCTTTTTCATTAGTGGATGTTGCCTCTTCTTGGATGTTGTTTGCCCTTTGCAGCTGCATCATTTTCTTCCCCTTTTTACACCCTTGCTGGTTCTGCCTTGCCATGACTTTTACACACGTTCCTCCTCCACCATCACATTTAAATATGACCATTTTTTCTCCCCAACCTGCAGGATCCTCAGTGCAGACAGAATTTTTACAGAACAAATAAAGCAATCTTAAAAAGTATCTTCTATGAGCTATTTCAAAATTGTGGAACTCAGCCAGATGTGTGGAGCTGTTCACAGGGTGACAAAAGGCATATCTGGGGGGTAAGGGACTCATTCTCCACAACACTCCCCAGACAGCATCTAGCACTGCTCCAAAGCAGGAAAACCCTGTTTTTACTGTGTGCTAGAAAAGAGCATCAGAACTTTTTCCCTAACCTGATTGTTTACAGAGGCCAAACTATTTTAACTGATGCTTTTTCTCCATAAAGGTGAGACAGAGCACACGTGGCGCATACCTTAATTAGAGCAGATTTTACAAGGTAAAAGCTTAGGTCCAAGGGAGGCTTGTATGGTCAAAAGAGCTGTAGAAGTTCCCCATTGAGTCAATGAAGACAGTCAACAAGAGCATCTAGAGAGACTCACCTCCTCTTTTGGACATATACACCAAGGCAAGATGAATCATCCATTAGAACTGCCCTCCCTCCTTCCCATCCGCTTTAAACCATCATAACCAGTTTAAACTAAACACAGACCTTTTAGGCAGCCACAGCAGGATGAGATGAATGCATCCTGAAAAAAAAAAATGAATTTCACAATGGAATTTAACATGCTTGTTTAGTGACTGAATACAGTCCCCCTTGTCAAATGTCTTGGATGCAGTTCATTACATTCCTATTAAGGATTCCTTTCACAAGCACTGTGTTCTGTGACAAATAAGGAAGGGCCGTAAAACTCAAAGGGACCTCAGCAGTCCAGGATTCAGTGTCTGGCTGAATCCATCAGTCAGGTCGCTTAGTGTCCTTTATTAGCTCCTTTACTTCGCTCTGTCTCAAAAGCTGGAGCAGATCTATGTGTTACTTGAAAGGGATCTGTTGTGTTCCTACCACTCAGTAGGTACTGAGTGTATTTCATAGTCCAGTGCAAAGTAGGGAGCAAGAATCTACATCTCCACTTCCTTCATGCTTGCTAACATTGTTGGTGCCATGAATATTTATTATACCATGGCTCAGTGCTGACAAGTCTACAGTATTCTGTTTGGCATACTTTCTGTTTATGGACACGGTGTCCATCACCTGATTCATTCCCCATTCAAACTTCTTGATACTGTCAATCTCCACAGCCTTCTCTGGCAACAAGTTGCAGGAGTTCAGTACCCCTGTGCAAAGAATCTCTTTGATTCTATTCTCTTAGAACTCTTAGAATGTCTAAATCTCTCTGTTGAGCTCCTTATTCAACATGCACTCTCTCTTTGCTCAACTTTAGCAGGAATCTTTATACTATCTGTCAAGTTAGGGAAATAAACCGTTGCTGAAATAGAGGGTGAAATATAGTGCAAAACTGTCTCTAAATCTGCTTCTAAAAAAAAAAATAAGAAAAAAAAAGAAAGTGTCTCTAAATGGTTCAAGTCAAAATGGAAGAGTGTGTTGATTGGCACCAATTAACTGCCAGAAGCAAAGGATATATTGAAAGGAGTTCCCTAGGTGGTATCTTGGGTCTTAGGCTATTCAATATTTTCAGCAGTTGTCTGGATGATGAATGCAGACTCTGCTTACTGTGTTTGCAAAAGATGCTAAGCCAGGAGGGACAATGAAAAGAGGGCAGGAAGGCAATTCAACATGACCTCAATACACTGAACAGAAAAAACAGGGATGCAGTTTAAAGAATAAGTACAACTATTTTGCATAGGCAGAATTAATCTGCCTATCTCCAAGATGGAGTACATGCATCACTAATGAGATAGTTGCTTTCCAGAAAGCAAATTAAGGCTTGCATGCAAAACACCAGTCAGCAATGTCACACTCATGAAAAACAGAAATGACGTTCTGAAATGTGAAAAATGTCCAAAGAAATCCCTTTGCTTTACATTGTGACAATAAAGTTACAGATCAGATAGATACATTGGGAGAAATATGGAGCACCTGAAGACGGTTGAGAGGAAAATGATGAGAGTCATAAGAGCTCTACAAAACATGATGTAAAAGGAAAGATAGAATAACTTAGCATTGAGGGAACATGACGGAGAAGGGGACAATATAATAGACTTCAGCAGTGACAGAGGTGGAGTAGATTCTCTCTGGGCATGGACTAGATGAGCCCTCAAGTTCTCTTGCAGCACTGGAGTCTAAGATCTGTTAAGGATTACGCTCTTCCTCCTTGATTTCTGGTCTCAGTGCAGAAAGCTGCAACCTGTGACCCAACCTCATAATCTATAGACAGAAAGTTTTTCTGCACTAGCATTAGCTCTTACTTGACGTGTCACCTACCTCTCTGAGCAGTTTCTCATAGTCTGCATGACTCAACTAGATAAAGAAACCCAGTTATATGTTGCTTAGCCTAGAAAAATGTTTGGGCCATCTTCTGTTTTAATAGGGTCTGGGATTGTCCTGGAATCTAGAACTATGTGAAAAAAACTGCACATTTTATATATATAATAGTATACACTGTGCATGACTATGAGGTTAGTCAGTCTAATATCTGTCTTGAACACTGGAGGTGTAATATCTGCCTTCTTTTAATCAAGAAGAAGGTTTTATTGCATATCCAGTAAGTATACATCAAAGGTGGAATTCATCTCACCTTTAGCGACCCACACGGGAGACACCTACATTTGAGCTGGCTGTCTAGACTCCCTTTATAGTCAACGAAGCCAGGCAGACTCATCTAGGGCAAGACTGTGTCTTCAAAAGTGTTTTAAATAGGGCAGATGGAACATGACCTGTAAGGATCCATTTCTCTCCATTGAAAATAATTGCAATCTAGGTGACAAGCTCACACAGAGTTACCCTATATCCTAGGCAACTGAAGTCAGGGCAGATGAATCTGACCTCCAGCAAATGTTAAAGCACAGTCTATTACCTTTTAACACCTTTGTCCTTACCTTGCCACAATATCCAGTGAACTTCTCATAGTGGAAGACCACCATTTTACATTTTTCTGCTGCTTGTGATCAAGGCAGCTTTCTAGTCCTTCTTTTGTTTTTCAAGTGGTGTAGAAGTTTCTGTTTATAAGCCAGTGCAGTGTAGGCGCAGTTAATTTCAACTATATGAATTTTATTGAGTCAACTCTGAATTTACCGCCTAACAGGAAGCTGTTGCAAGTGTTCCAAGAACTGAGGCTAGTTACACAACCATCCTAAAAACTATGTCACAGGAATAGATACAATGAGTTGCATTTTAGTTCCTAGATATTCGTAATCCATTGCTTTTTCTTTAGGAGGGAAAACCCTTATGAACTTCGAGGATTCCTTATAGAAAAGTAAAAAGAAAGAATTTCCACAGGTAAATACCAGTGGTAGGAAATATTTAGGAAAGTTTTCAGCTAGACTGAGTTGGAGGTTTACAGAGCAAACCACTAACCAAGAAGTGCTAGCGAATATGTGAGAAAACCTGTGTGGTCACAGAGTCACAGAAGGGTTGAGGTTGGAAGAGACCTCTAGAGATCATTGAGTCTAGACCCCTGTTCAAGAAGAGTCATCTAGAGCAAGTTGTACAGGGTCACATCTAAGTGGGTTTTGAATATCTCCAAAGGAGGCTCCACAACCTCTCTGGGCAACGTGTTACCCTCATAGTCAGGAAGATTTTCCTCAAATTCAAGCGGAACTTCCTGTGTTTCAGTTTGTGGTCATTGTGTCTTGTCCTGTTGCTGGCCACCACTGAAAATAATCTGGCCCCATCCTCTTCACACCCTCGCTTAAGATATTTGCACAGGCTGATAAGATCCCCAGTCAGCTCTCTCAGCCTTTCCTCCTATGAGAGATGCTCCAGTGTCCAAGGTCCTCAGGAAGGAAGTATGAAATGAGAAAAGCTGAAGGTCAGAGTGCATTTCACATCAGGCTGAAGAAAAATAAAAAATATGAGTTATTCCTTTTTGCCCATAAATTATTAAACTTGATCCTTTCATTCACTGCAGATTAAGGACTCTGTTTTTTTGCTCCTAAGGAGGACTGCTGTCTTGTACAGCAACAGCCCTCCAATGAATCCCTAAGCTACTTCTTACAGTACCAAGAACCATCCTTCAAATTATTGCCAGACAAGTTGCCCATGAGGCAGCAGTGCCCTCGTGGCCAAGAAGGCCAATGGGATCCTGGGGTGCATTAGGAGGAGCGTCTGCAGCAGGTCGAGGGAGGGGATCCTGCCCCTCTACTCAGCCCTGGTGAGGCCAC
>VZSV01000034.1:2410654-2422541 GCA_013398735.1 Nothocercus julius
AGCCACATGCTGTAGGTGACCCTGCGTGTGCAGGGGAGTTGGACTAGATGATCTCTAGAGGTCCCTTCCAACCTTAAGGATTCTATGATTCTATGAAGGAGAAAGGTGACCTAGCAGGAGTGTGAAACATGCTAATGAAGTGCAGGACCTATTTCCATAAAGCAGTTCATACTTCATGCCCTGTAGCTGTTCCTCACAAAGAAACAGCAACTATTTATCAGGTTGTAAAATAGAAATTCCTTCTCTGACCTTCAAGATGTAATGTTCCAATACTTTACAGCTGGACCCTGTTTCACCGGGTTTATCCATCTGATCAGGGCAACTGCCCAGTGGCTGCTTTTAGAGGTTACTAGTGCAGCTGCTAAATCTGAGGACACATGTTTTGTCTCCAAAACAAGGACAAAGCTACTATAGCACATTCAGTCCCAAGGAAAGGATCATCTCCCAAGCGGTCAACTTAAGTCAGAGTGTGCAATTGGCTTCTAGGTTGGTTGCATGTCCCAGCTTGACAAGAAATGGGTAAACTTTGCTGCAGGGCCACTTTCACCCTGCAAATCCCATCACATGGGGACAGCAGTGCCAAGGTGGGCCTGCAGTAACCCTACCATCTTCTCATGCCTCGAAAGGGTATGGTGACACCCATTGCAGGCAGGGATTGGGATGGAAAGGCAACATATGGGGTATTTATTTCTCCTCTGGACACACACATATACTCTTCTATATTGATGCCTGTAACTTTCATAATTTAGCCCTTCTGAAGTCCTATTTTGATCTCTGCTTGTTGATAGACCACAGACATTCCTATAGGAGAAGAGAATCCTGTAGAAAAAGTATTATATAATCAGATAGTTAAAGGTTGTATCCTTAGGCATGTGTTAAAAAGGGGTGAAGTGAAGCTCCAAGATTTCTTAATTTCTAATTTCTAAATGGTGACATTTCCCCAATTTGGAGAGTTTAATTAGCAAGTCTAATTTTCTTTTATTATAGGAAATTTACACTGTAATGTACTTATTTTTTTAATAGAAGAAAGAACGCTTTGAAAGTGAGGCCTTGTTGGGAGTTCATACGGCTTTCTGTTACAGAGGGGCTGATGTCACTTGTGTTTAAGCAGTGAAGACAGGATGAGATCTCCGGGGGCTGATTTAGTTCATATCCATCAGACCTTAACTGACCCTTGCTGAGATGCCCTAAGGACCACTTTTGTTACAGCTGCGTTATCTGCATGATACCAACGATAGCCCTGAAAGACAGAAAATTCTCATTAGCCGTTATCACAGTGAGTAAGTGGAAAACCCAAAATATTTGATGTGACTAATAAAAACCACAGACACCAAGTCTCCTTGGAGTGTTTTGTCAGCTTATTTAATATTGCCTAAAGAAAATACTCCAAATGCCATGCAAGATATGTGCAGTTCATAAACTACAGAAAGAATAGACATAAAATATAAAATATAAAGAAAAGATATATCATGTATATAATATGATAGTATTGCTTGTTTGGCTGTTTATTGTTCACCAATGACACCACACAGTCACCACAAGATATCAGAGTATGCCCATATCATCTTTCCTAACTGGAAATAAGATTTGCATGAACAAATTAAGATGTACAGTCGCTTCCCCTGACCTTGGCCCAGGCATCAATATGTATAGCTTGATCCTTTTTATTCTCATTGAGTTTCATAGTGTGATTGATCCCAGACTTGGAATCCTTCTGGACTCCAAGTGTCAGGCACTGCCCTAGAGTCAGCTTTATAGGACTGGGGAGAGAAGAAAACATGATGAAACTGGGCAAGTACCAAGATATTTGTATACTGAGACAGATTAAGATTGTATCATGTGTTTAGTCCACAAAGCTCCAGCTCTCTCTTCCCACTGTGCCTTAATGAGGCAGGCAGTGCAAGTCAGCTCTGCCCTTTGGAAACTCCATCCATCCAATGACCAACTTCGACAGCGGGACTTGAAAACGAAAAACTGTAACCCAAAATGTAACTGAGAAAGAGGATGGGCTGAGAGAGAGACATCATCAAAAGACAAACCCATTGTTTCTGTCACGGAAGGCAACAATGTTCAGAGGGATGAGCCCAAGGCAGATGGTCAAGAGCTCCTCATCCTGATTTTGGCTACTCCACTAACTCCAGATGTGGCCTGTGGAAGCCATTTCTCTGCCTCCCCTCTTTCCAACATCTATAACGAGTTAATAACAGTCTTGAACATGACTGCAGGGATGTCCCTCTCTAATGTTGTGCAGTGATTAAGTTACAAGCGAACTTTAAAAGCCTTTGTTCAGAGTATCAGCTCCTAAGTCTGATAGCCAGAAGACAACTGAACAGAGATTTAGTTAAAATGTTTTCTAACTTATATTTAGAAAGAAAGAGAGGAGCTTCATTTGTTTTTGCTTCAGGAAGCTCTCCGCAGCAAAAGAGAAGAAAGTCCCTTTCTAAAATAACAAGAAATTCATTAGCACTTCTTGTACTTTTTAAGGTCATTATAGATATTTTTGATAACACATCCTTTTACGTGCGTGTGGTCTGCCCTGACAGTGAAGATAATGCTGTTTACAAGGCATTTACCTGAAGAGCAGCTGGGTTTTCTTCTGAGGTCTCCCTTGTTTTTCAGGAACAGAAGGATGGATGATCTTCACACTTGGCCATCTAGCCATCGTTTATGCTCTATAGCTCGGTTTTATATAAACTGGAGAGGGTGCAAGAGGAAAACCAAGGGATGTGATGGGCATTTTCATATTAAAACAGATGAGAGTTCAGTTTTCAATCTTCTTATTTGCCTTCCATGATACCATGAGACCAGATCATTAAGTACTTTACTTCATCTCTGACTATAGTGCCTTTTTTTAAGATTCACACAGGATTTACTAGGTTGGGCTACATACCTCCTCAACCTAACTTTGTCCCTGTAATTAATCAGTATAATATCTTAAAAGGAAGGATCAAGAATCCTACCTAGGAAAATGCAGGATAATCCGCCCTCATTGTTGATCTTGTTTTAATTTCCAGTCATCATGTTGTCTTATATCTTACCTTAATAAGAGTTATTCTCTCTTGTATGAGACTGTATGCTCTGAATAAACACAGACAACTTTTTTCCTTACTACAGAAGTATGTTGTGAATTATACACTTACCAAAAACTCCCAAGGTACACAAACTTCTTGATGAGATGAAATATTAGAGCAAAAATAACTCCCAGGACATAAAATAGAAAATGGAAACTGCTCCAGTGAAAGCAGAAAGTGCTGCTCCATGGACATATTTGTCCTCTAGAGGTGACTCACCTCCTGTTTACTGCCCATGTTTGGAAATTAATCAAAGAGCTGAGAATGGGCATCTATGTTTTAGATGGCTAAAACTGGTTAGATGAATTGCACTATAACTACATAAGATATCTTAGGTGACCATGCAATAAAAGTATCCCATGTGCATGCTCCTGGCCTGGCATGTTATTGCTAACAGCTGAGAAATGCTGCCTGGCTTACTAAAGGTCAGTGCTGTTCACTTGGACCACTCTGGGCACAAAGATGCAGCACATTCTCCAAAGAGGAAGAAAGCCATATGAAAGCCAGGTGAAAACATGACCCAGCATGAAAAGTCTATATACAGAGGAAAGAAGTCAAATTTCTATGTAAAAGTTGGTAGTGCCTCACTGACTGAGTGGGATTTTGTGATACTCTTCAGAAAGCCAATCCTTAAATTGCATGAAATATATGGGTAATATATTGCACTTCCATAAGCAGGCCTAAAACTTAATGGTTGAGCCTACAGTAGCATGCTGGACTGTGCAGAATCATTATGGTTATCTAGGATGTAGCACGAAGGTGAGACTTGGGACACCAATTCAGCTGGCCTATAGCTTGGATGCCTAGGTAAAAGCCTAGTAGAATATTTGAGGATTCCCATCTTAAGTGTTTTGAGCTGTCCATGGTGAGAATCCACTGGTGAGAATCCATGGCTTTCCTAGAGTGATTCCTCTGGCTCAAGTGAAATAGTCAACTCTCTCCACTGAATTGACATTACTTCTGAGGGTGTCTGATGTGGTGCTTTCCTGTGGAGCACAAGGAGCAACCTCAAATCAGGCAATAGGAAATTTATTAGGGTGAGTCTGAGCAAGTGGCTGATTCAGGGAACACAGCAAGTGCCACCATCCACTTGGACTTGACAGAACTCATGCCATTTCTGAGCTAAACAACTAGGAGTGGAAGAGAAGGACTCCTCCTTTTGCCCATTTTCCTGAGGACAGAGCACTTGCTTGAGAGCCTGATAAGCCTGGATGCTCACCTTGGTCCCTCTCCTCTCGAGGAATATAACAAGGAACAAAGCCATGGAAATAACCACAGAATCCTTGAATAATTGTGGCTGGAAGGGACTAGTTCTACCCACCGCACGAAGCAGGATTGACTATGAGATCTGACCTGGTTACTCAGGTTTCTATGTAGTCAGACCTTGAGTATCTCCAAGGACAGAGACTTCACAATCTCTCCAGGCAGCCTGTTACAACACACGCTTGTCCTACTACCTATCATTGTTTTTTTCACACCAGATAATTCTTTCAATGTAGAAAACATCTTAGAGCAGTCTACAGGGGCTTCACATTATTCTCCTTGAATCTTAAGTTCCTGGATCCAGCTGTTTTGAACTGAAAAAGGGTGTTCACAGAATCTGATAGAAATCTGCAGCCAGCGGAAGGGTAACCTTGCCTATCTGTAAATTGTCAGCACGGATGCATTTCCAAAACAACCTCCAGTTCTTAGAACTTACTCTCAAATACGGAATTATACTTCAGTTCGCAAAGAATAAGTGCATCTGTAAATGTGGAAAGAACTTTCATTCAGTTTTGCAACTGGTGTTGAAATTGCTGTTTGAGACTCCTCCTGTTTTTTGAGAAATCAGCTCAAGATACTTTAATTTGCAAAGAATAGATGTGCAGAAGCTTTCAAATGGCCTCAGTCTGAGCACTCAAAACCTATGTTATGAATTAGGGTCACCGTTAAACCTGCAGTAGATTCAGGTAATATTTTAGCTGAAATGGTTCTAAATGGAAATCAGCTCTTTTCTACGGTAAGAAAATCAGTGAATTTAACCATTGTGGCCTTTCCTGGCATAAAATCTTCCTAGAGTGAAACAAACCTAATAATGAAGGGATCCTTTGCATCATTTCATTTTCAAAAGAAAAAGGGTAGAAGCTCTTTAAATTTCTGGAAAAAAAAAAAAAAAAGATAAAGAAAAAAAAGGCAATAGTTCAGCTAAGGTTTTCACTCTGATGGAAGAAAACACTGAAAGAAAGAGGGTAACACTTGAAATAAAACTTTCACTGCAAACTGCAGGGAAATAGTTGAGATGGATGGAAAGCCAACTTCTAGTGTTATTTTTTTCCCTTCTCTTCCACATGCTCCAGCACTGTCTACCTTAGCTTCCAAAATCTTTCTCAAGCCTTTTCATTTTAAAATTGATAACCAGTGCAAGAGAGCTTTATTTTTTTTTTTCCTTTTTTCTTCATTTTTATAAAAGCACCCACAAAACCCCTGGAATTCTTCCAGTATTATCAATGCACCAGACAGTATGGTTTGAAGCATGTAAACAACCTGCAACTTTGGCACAAGGGTCTCCTTATGGCTAACACAGGGGATCTGAGTAACTTACTATAGAAAACCTTTTGCTGAGCAGCAAACCCATATTTTCTCGCAGTCACGGCAGACATCCCATTTCTACTGAGTCTAGTCAAGTGTAATATATTCACTTAGATTTTCAAGATGTTTTTTCAGTTCTTCAAACAAGCTTGAGACAGTAATGGGAGAACAAAATGGTCATTTCCTCATTTATATTATTTTTCCCCCCTCATTGCCCAAACCAAAATACTCCCCTGTGCAGTGTCAGCAGCAGCAGAGCTTTCATTAGCCGTGATAAAAAATATTTAAATATGGGTCTGGGAAACTTCAGTATGTGCTGAAGTATTACTGGATGCTCTCTTAGTCATTCTCAATGTGGCACTGAGCCAAAATGTGAAACTAGGTGAAAATGTGAAGCAGGTAAAAACTAGGTAAAAAACCCACACTTTTCTGGGTTTTGAGGTCACTCTATATATGGCAAAAATAGGCCATTTTTATTGCTTCCTTAGTGGCATTTTCAGATGTTCGCTTTGCTTAGGTAAGGATATTGAAAATGCCTTTCTAAATGTTGTCAGCTCTTTACAGTTGCTATTCATCAGAGATTTTTATATAAAAATTACAGCACAGTTCCCTTCTGTTTTGTTTTAGAGTTATTAGGGTACTTTGGAAATCATGAAGCAGGTTTGAAGGCATGCTGAGTTGGAGTGGTACCTTGCAACAACACCATGGCATTACAGAACCACAGAATCCCAGAAGGGCTGAGGTTGGAAGGGACCTCTAAGGATTATCTAGTCCAACCCCCTGCTCCAGCAGGGACACCCAGAGCACAGGGCACACGGTGGCATCCAGGCGGGTTGGGAAGATCTCCAGAGAAGGAGCCGCCACAGCCTCTCTGGGCAGCCTCTTCCAGGGCTCTGGCACCCTCACAGCAAAGAAGTTCTTGCTCACATGGACATGGAACTGGCTGAGTTTCAACTTGTACCCATTACCCCTTGTCCTGCCACTGGCCACCACTGAGAAGAGCCTGGTCCCATCCTCTTTACATTCTCCCCTCAGGTGCTTATACATATTGATTAGATTCCCTCTCCACCTTCTCTTCTCTAAACTAAACAGGCCCAGCTCACTTAGTCTTTCCCCATACGACAGCTACGCCAGTCCCTTAATCATCTTTGTCACTCTACCCTCTCTAGAAGCTCCACATCCTTCTTGTGCTGGGGAGCCTGGAACTGCACACAATACTTCAAGTGTGGCCTCAGCAGAGCAGAGCAGAGGGGCAGGATCCTCTCCGTCGACCTGCTGACAACACTCGTCCTGATGCAGACCCGGAGCCCATTGGCCTCTTGGTCACAAGGGCTGGTTTAGCAGCCAACAGACTTGAGATAAATTTCCTAAGCCACGATGAATTTTCTTCCATTGGAGTAATTTTTGGTATTTCATTTTGCCACGTGGGTCAGCCTGAAGGACACTGTGAAGGCGGCAGTAGAAGCAACTGAGTATTTTCTGGAAAAGAAAAGAAGTTCATCAAGGTTTGAAGGTGCCGCCAGGGCCACTAAGGAAAAGGAGAGGTGTGATGGGGTCTGCCCTCTGCTTAGAGAATCTGGCCAGAAATCATAACTCCAAATCTTGTGATTGCCACCCCAAAGGTGTCCCCTTAGACTGAGATGCACTGCCCTCTAATGCCATTTTGGGATATTGGCGACCTAGCTTCAAGCAGGCAAGCATCATCCCCTAAAGGCTGTTGTGCAAAACATAGCACAAATAATCTAAGTCTGGTAAAAGCAGCTAGCAAAATTTAAGAAAAAAAATTGTTAGAAACAGGAATTTATAGATTGCAATTTTTTTCTTTAGTATTTTGTCTTGCGTCCAGCAACAAGGAACTGATGGGATTTTTGAGGTACGGGCTGTACTTTGACCATGTTTTTTACCAGTCCCAATGACTCTATCCCTCTGGACCTTCGCCCATCTTCTTTTGGATCCCTTCATCCCCCAGAGTGTCCTCTGGCACCAAGATCCACAATTTTCACTTCTGTTTTTTTCTGTTCCGTATGTTCTTGGAGATCACCTCTAGGGAGAAAAATGAGAACTCCCTATTTACCTTTTTGGTACCATTTGTGATGCTGCATACTCCCATGGTACCTTTCAGCTGTTTCTCTTCAGATGACGCATCTTAATTCCTTCAGGTTAAAATAACACCCCTGTTGTCCTTCACTGTACATTTTTTCATTGCACTGCATGTACTTGGAAATAATGAGGTTCCCAGAAGAGCCGATGCAAAGCGCATGTGTATTTTAGATTATATCAAGTATGTTTTCTACTTTTTTCACTTTTTTTTTTTTTTTAATGCTTCCTAACACTGTTTGCCTTCCTGCTTCCTTCAGAGCACCAAGCTGGCCTTTCTAGAAAATTATCTGCAGCAAATCCAGCATCTCTCCCCTGAGTGGTAACAGCTGATTTTGAGCCTGCTGCTGTGTGTGTGTTGTTAGTGTTATTTTCTCTTGCGTGCCCTGCTTTGCATTCATTAACATCGGGTCCCATCTGCCACCCCATCACCCAGCCAGCATCATGCCATCCTTCTGCAACTCTTTGCCTCCAGCTTTTGGTTGATTGCTCTGAAGAGTTTTGAAGCTACAGCAACTATAGCCACCTTTGCTAAGAGCTTTTCCAGGTTGCTTATTGCGATGATGAGGGGTCCTGACCCAGGCCCATGGCACTTTGTCACTTGCTGACTGTGTTGGGAAAAGAATGAATTTATGGGTAGCCTTTTGATCTTGTCTGCAATCTGCTGCAATCTGCTCTCTGTAATCCTCCTATAACCTTTTCTTTCCTTTCCCAGGAGCTCAGCCAGGTGGCCCAGGAACAAGTCCAGCCTGGCCGAGCTGCATGACCTCGTCTCGGACTGCTGAGAAAGCTGCTCAGTTGTGAGAAAGAGTGACGCAAAAATGTCCGAGTGGATCTAGGTGAGATAAGGAAGGTGGGTATGGAGGTAGGACTGCTGATGCTGGGATCATTGGTGGGATTCGGTGGGAAATTGAATCAAGTTCAAAGCTAGGTCATTGGAAAGTGGCAACTCAGCATCATCAAGGGTCCATTGGAGGGAGCAGAGGAGGCCACGGCTACTCCACCTGGCTCTGCCTCATCAGCAAAGGCTCTCACTGAAGCCATGAGCATGCCAATGCTCAGCCCGTTACTTCATTAAATCCTGGTGATCTATTGCATGTCAAAGCAAAGTGCTTTGCACTTTTTCAGCAGTGTTTGTCTGGCTTGTAGAGTCTCTTCACGCATGGTGAAAGATGTCCAAAGCAGGTGCCCCACTTACAGCTCATGTTAGCTTTTTCCATCCATCATCTCCAGAGTCTTTCCCACAGACAGTATGGTGGAGATGTCCTCTTGATCAGACAGAACTCCATGGTCCTGCCATTCTTTAGGCTTTGAGACATTCACCACAAGAGTGATAGCCCATCTGAAGCTCTTCTCTAGCCCATCTAGACCAAGAAATCAGTCTGCCATGGAGTTCATCTAGCCTAAACAGCTTATAAAAAGTTGCAGTGTTTGACCTCTGGGCGCAGATGTCTAAGAAAAGCAGCCAAGAGCAGTGTCCCACTGGCATGCACTGGGATCTCCTTCATCATCTTTGCCTTTGCAGATATAGTTGAAAAAGAGGTGTCTGCCCAAGCTATCATCCATGCCATAGCCATCCCTGGCAGTATTCAAGAAATGTGTAGATGAGACACTTAGGGACACAGTTGAGTAGGCAAAGTGGTGATGGGTTTACAGTTGGACTTGATGATCTTGAAGGTCTTTTCCAACCGTAACGATTCTATGTTTCTACAGTATGAAAGACTGGGGATGACTTCCAAGGGTGTCCTCCACTTCCAGACTGTCCAGAGACTCTGAAGCATGGTGAGATTTCTTCTTCTGGATGGTTTTGCAAATGCAGACTTTAGGTCATGCCTTCAAACAGTCTTCATGGCGTCAACAAGAATTTTGCCAAAATTAATGCAATGGATTTTATTGGTGTCTTTGCTCTTGTAAGTGCCTTCTAGGAGCCTATGGTGGTTATTACCACAGATAATGATAGATACATTTTGAACCACACCTACTGTTCTTTCTAAGTCTTAATCAAGTGTTGCTTCACTGCTTGTGAATTATCTAGGGGCTTTAATAGACAGATATTTACAGGTCTAATAACTGAGTCATTGCCTTCCCTGTTGTGACACCTTCCCACTCTACCCAGGAGTAACTGAATTCTCTGATGATTACCATGTTTTCTGTCTTTGCAGATGCTGATGTCTGAGCTTTTCCCAGTGACTATCATGCTGTGAGACTGCTCTGTGATGTTAGGTGCTGAATTCCAAACCACTGGGATTTTTTTTCATTACATGTGAAGGAAATTAAATATTTGATTCTTTGCTTTAGCACAGAGCACCAGTTCTTTTCTCTATGAGTTTCTGTCACTATGAAATTGGTATTCAAGTGTCCTGCTGATTTCCTTTCTTGCCCAAAGTGACAGAAATGTGTATCATAGCCACCTCTTCCTTTAGGAATGAAGGCATTTCTTGAACAAGGAACAAAAGCCTGCTTGCATGATCCTCCTTGAATAAAGTGAATAAAAATGCTTCTCACATTTAAGAAGCTTTTCCGTGTTATTCAAATAGATTTATCTGAAAACACTGTCTACAAAGATCCCAAAGGCGGAGACCAGCTTAAGTAGGATGAGAAGAGTCTAGAGCAGCCCCGAACTTGAAATAAGCTACTACTTTTTTAAACAGCAGCTCTGCTCACCGGCACTGCCTTTGATTTGAAGAGTGTGGAAATAACTGCACAAGCAGCAAAGAGAAAAGCAATGCTGGAGATAAAGATGTTCTGATTAATAAAGAGATAATGCTTGCAGTGATTTGAGGTTGAAGTGACGACACTATTTGCTCTGGGATTGGAGGTTTTGCTTTGTTTTACATGTTTATTCCCATGGCTCTCACCATGCAGTGCAAGGGGCCATAATTCTTAAAAATCTCAGTTCCTCTGGCTTTGTTCTGTCTGGTTTAAGCCAGAGACATACCCGCCCATCAGAAATAAAACTGAGATCTTGCCACTGTCAAACAACAAAAATGAGTGATTTACTTCAGAATGAGCTATCCAGAGAGGAGAAGTTGCTACAGTTGAATAAACTCCGGCCTAGGACAGATACACAATTTTAGGGATTGCTACAGAAAACAGAAATGATTTCTGCATATGAATCTATTTTAATGATCAGACAAATCAACTAATCCAGCCCACTTCAGGCCCAAATGATGCTCTAATATTTATGTGCTTTTAATACCCAAATACTTTGCAATAACACAGCTATCCAGTGACCTCAACGCTGGTAGACTCACTCTGTAGTGAAATGGAAACCAGCGTACCTGAATAATAGATGATTTGGGGCCATCTGCAATATACTTGAAGAAAAATGCATGTCACCTTTCTTTCTTCTTCATTGCTTCACTACAACTGTGTAGTGAAAATCAGAAAATCAGAGGAATGTCAAATTATTTGCCTTTTGTTTTCTTTTTGAGGAAATTAATTAAGAGGAGCTTCATAAGTAATTGCAAATGCCGAATGCCCAAGGAGACAAGCTGACAGGCACATTAGTCATTCAATGAGTTAACATGGATTTCTTAAGGCTAGAAGGGGGCCTAATACTAGAAGGGGGCCTAATACTAGAAGGATAAGAGGCTAGAAAGCTAGAAATATATAATATAGAAATTATACTAGAAATACAGTATAGAGAAATGTGATATAAGAAAATGGAAAACAGGCTGGAGCAGCCCGACAGCTTAGACACCAATATAGCCCTGCCCTCTGCTGATGGAATGGCTAAATCCACTTCCAATTCCAACATATCCGCAACAGAATAAGGTGATCTTCTCCCAGTTTGGGGGAAAGACGACGATTTTCTTGATTCCTCGGTTGTTTTTGTTTGTTTGTTTTTTTCCAACGGTGGCTGTGGTTCCTCAATAGAGGACGCGGCGTGCAAGCAGCCGAAGAAGCTGCTGGAAGAAGCTATAGCGGATATATAAAGCAGTGTTTTCTGCTTGCTGTTAACACCCCTCTGCCAAAACACAGTTTCCCCGTGGTTCTAACGCCGCTCATCCCTTTGTCCCCCTCCCCATGCAAACGTTAATTAAAAAGGTGACTGCGGTTCCGAACTGGCGCGCACTGCGGTGCCGCAGCAGGGGAGGTTGCTGCGCCGCTCCGCGCCCGCCAGGGGGCGCTACAGCGGCGGCGCCGCC
>VZSV01000034.1:2422896-2455359 GCA_013398735.1 Nothocercus julius
CTTCTCACCCCCGTCCCGTGTGCTGTGTAATGTCCCGCTCTGCACCCGTATAAGCATCGAGCTCTGGTTATTTATATTCTTTGCTGACGAAAATCGCTTTTTCTGCATTATTTTTACTTATTTTGCTATATGCATAATATTTTTTTTAATCTGTACTTTTATGTGCATAAAATATAAACAAATATATGTATTTCCGTTATTTCATACCTCTTGTGTGTGGGAATTGTAATGCAGGTGGCTGCCTGCTGCATTGGAGTCTTGCTTAACGTTTTAAATATATGTGAGTTGTGTCACGGCTTCCAGGATTAAGCTGCACTGTCAGGCAAGTGCCTTCAAATAGAGATACCTGTCTGCACAGCGAGGTCTTGGTTTTGTGTTTGTAAAGCGTCGCTTTAGGCAGTTTATCAGTGATTTTTAACACTGTTACAGGTGATTTCTCCCGCAGGAAATAAAGATGTTAAAGCAGTGGTTGGAGATCCGTAATCCAGGCCTGAAGGAGGATAAATAATGTGCTCACGGGTTGTTCCCAGGCAGCTGCAGGTGACAGAGCTCTCATTCATGCGCATTTTTTTTTCCTCCTTCCTTTCATGTTGGATGCAGTGTCACCTAGGCAGCGATACCTGCCCTGCTCTGATGTTGTTTCCTGGCTGATTTTATAGGTGTGTTTGTATATTCTGGTTGCTTGAGGCCCTCAGATTTGTGAAATTGCTTACTTAACCATGCAGTAGTAAGTAGTGCTCCAGCAAGTGTTAATAATGTAAGAATCATGTTTTTTTCAGCCTAATGATGTTTTAAAATTCTAATATTTAAGAAACTGGTTACAATCTTGGCATATTTGTACTGAGTTTAAGGCCAGGGGAGACAGTACTTCTCATGTGTTCTAATTTGAAAGTCCCGGGGTTTATGTCATACTTGCAGGTTTCTTTCTGATCCTCCTGGTGTTTTTGCGTACTACAGTGTCATGGTTTTAAAAGCTTGGAATGATATTACAATTGTATTTTTGCAAGCAATATGTCACAAAAATAGTTTTAGAAAGTTTCCAATACCTATTGACACTTGAACAGTATTCACAGAGGCATTTTATTATCTTTTAAATAACTGCTTTTCTATAGCCTTACAGCAGGTATGCATATCTACTGTTAACCAGAAAAAAAAAAAAAAAAAAAAAAAAAAAAAAAAAAAAAAACACCCCTGCTTGGAATTCTCTTTGTTTTAAAGAAAAAAAGATACTTAAAAATATGGTGTGCAAGCATAACCAAACTAATAGCGAATCAACATTGGGCATATGGTTTATTATGCGTCGGGTTTTTTTGTCTTCTAGTTTTGAATCGAAGAGAAAATGTCCCTTTACGATGACTTGGGAGTTGAGACCAGTGATTCAAAAACAGAAGGCTGGTCCAAAAATTTCAAGCTACTACAGTCTCAGTTGCAGGTGAAGAAAGCAGCTCTCACACAGGCAAAGGTACAGTTGATAGCAATTTTTGTTGTTCAGATTTCTTGGGAGCACTGAGACAAGTTTGTGAGCTTGGAATACATATTTGGGATCCTTTTGTTATGATCCATCTATGAGTTTGTAGTGTGGAGCCTGCTGAAAAGGCGTTGGGCATGGGGACCAAGATGAGTGTTTTTGGAAATCAGAGAAAGTCTTGTAAATTTAAGAAGCAAACGAAGAATTGGCGTGTACTCTTTTTGACAAAAGAGAGCTAAAAGCTGATATTTATATTTAACTTCCGAGATAATGAGATTTATATTTTTAAGTAGGGAAGGGTCATACTGCCTTTGATGATAGTGTCAGCCGTTGGTCATTCCTGGCATTTTGTATCCATTGTCCTTTACGTGTTTGCATCATTTTATGCTTGCTATTTGAAAAGAGTTCAGATACTTAAGTGCAAATCCTAGTGAGTTAATAATTTTTGCAGTATTCCCAGCATACATGAAAGGGAAAAGGTTGAAAGATAATTGTTAGAGCTCAGCTGTGACAGAGCCCTTTTCTCTTTTTATTGTTATAGTGTTTCACCCTCTTCTTCTAAGCAGTGTTGATATTTTATGTTTAAGCAGGACATGTGTTCTTTGTAGGCTATGTGCAGACTATGTAGAATGAGAACATTTGATTAAAATAGAAGCATAAGTGCTAATAAAATTGAGAACAGAATTTGGAACAACTTTTCTGAATGAAACCTGAAGTGGCACATACAATATACGTGTACTTTATGTATGTATTTGATATGCAGTATATGTGTATAGGCTGTAGTTGAAGAAGAAAATAAGACTGGAAAATTCAAAACTGTATTAATACATTTTTATCAGATGGTAAAATATGAAGAGCAATAGAATTTGTCTTTAAGAAAAGCCTAAGTCTCTACGGAGCAAAAAACAAAAATTCTCAATTCAAACTCAGACTCAAGTGATAATCTGAATATTTAATGCCTGTTTTTTGGCACTAGTTCCAAAGCTTTGACCTATCACTGTACATTCTGGTGCACACCTTTGAAAGATCCATCTCTTAAAAGCAGAAGAATGCACTGTTTTCACTGAGGTTTTCTCTTTGAATTATTTCGTAAGATTTGTATTTTTTTATAGCAGCTCTCTAACCATAGAGCCAGCCTCTAGCAGAGCAGAGTTGGCCTTTTCCACCAATCCATATGAAATAAAAAATATTCATCCACAATGAAGTTCATTAGAAATATTGAAAATTACTGTAGGTTGATAAGTGTATGAAAAATTGTGTGTTGAACTTTGGACAGAAAAGAATTTGAGCTAGAGCTTGATTTTCGATCTTTAAAAAAAGAGAAGAAATCTACTTGAGCAATGTTTGAAAGAGTTACTTTTCAGAGAACTATTTTGTTACTTTTTTTAGACATTTTCTATTGCAATTTTTGTTTCCAGAGCCAGAGAACAAAACAAACAACAGTCCTTGCTCCAGTGATTGACCTGAAACGAGGCAGCTCTTCTGATGAGAGGCAGATTGTGGACACACCTCCTCATGTAGCAGCTGGATTAAAGGTAGGATCAAGGTGGCTAGATAGTCCAGCTGTAATCAGATATTTTTGAATTTGTGTTCTTTGACTGTAATCTGTATTTTATTTTTTCATCACCTTTTCTTGCTGGTCAGAGAAGTCATCTTTGAAGTTGGTTTCTTCTGTTCAGTGATGCTTCAATTAGTGAAGATTTCAGTTTTATACAGACTTCCATGCGGTATAACACAGTTAAACTAAAGCAACGGTCCCAGCCATATGTCTCCTGGAAAGTTTCAAAACATTTTGGATAGGTTAGGTAAATAGCGATAGTAATTGTGATTGTGCCACTGTTGGAACTAGGCCTGGGTTACAGTCAAAAAAACAGTTTTAAAAAAAAAAAAAAAGCCATCTCATCTTTTAAATGCATTTCTAATGATAAGGAATAAAAGCACACTTTCTCATTGAAGCTTTTTGAAAGATGAAGATTTTGAAATAGTTTTCAGATGGAAGAAGAACGGTGTGTCTGTTTCGGTCAGGTACTGAATTACTAGCAAGTGAGGGATAAGACTGGTGATGTTGCTTGGGATGACCCCTGGCAGGTGGTTGCAACAAGAAGATGCATTTTTCTAATAACAGAATGAATATCAAAATGTTCTTGTCTACATTGGTTTGTTGCTACTTTGTGTTTGCTGGTAGGGGATTCTGTTCTTCATGGAGGTACTTGAAGTGGTGAGGGCCTGGATGAAATCTTTGTTTTGAAAGAGAGCAGAGCTTTCTTTCTACTGTCAGCAGCATCAAGGTACTACCTTACATTTTTGAAGGCAGAAATGGGGTTTAGTGATGTTTAGAGTGAGAAAGGCTTGTTTATGTTGGATATTGTTTGCAGATCTCGGCTGGAAAATATCAATGTTTTTCTTTTCCTTTGCTTTTTTCCTGAAGGATCCTGTACCTAGTGGCTTTTCTGCAGGAGATGTGTTAATTCCTTTGGCAGATGAATATGATCCCATGTTTCCAAATGATTATGAGAAAGTGGTAAAACGTCAAAGAGAGGAACGACAGAGGCAGCGTGAACTGGAGAGGCAAAAGGAGATTGAAGAAAGAGAAAAGTAAGGTTTTTGTTCTAACTCATGACATACTGACTTTAGGTAAAGATTCATTATTTAAAAATCTATTCCCTTAGATTTATACCCCCAAACAATTTCAGGGAAGTACTGAAAGCTATTCTGAAGAGTATTGTATGCTTACAGAAGCAAACACAAGGCAAATTTTAGTGCTCTTGCTAAACTAATGTAACAATCCAAAAATTACCTGATTTATCATATATTCAGCATCTTTGTTTTTGTAATGGACAAACTGGAAAATCTTTGTCAAATTTTGCTGTTTAATTTATTTCAACAGTAGCAGAAGTATTTGGGTATTTGATGCATGATTATCAGACCTTGAGCTTGCAGGTGTTTCAGAGTATTTTATTTCAGTTTAACCTGACTGCAGAAATACCTTTCAACACCGAATGATAAACCATCTGTTTTCCTTTTACATATTTCATACTGCCATGTGAACACATTTCTGTTCTATACATCTAACCAGCTCTGCCCCTAGAGGCATAGTTCCCTTTTTTTTTTTTTTTTTCTTTTATTCTGCATTAGTTTAAGCAATTGGTTTAAGCAAATTAATTGCATATTTATTACTCTTTTGTCTCAGGGCGAAAGTACTTTCCATTTGCTTATTTTAAGTGAAATTAATAAGCTAATTTCATCATGGTATGAATCAGCTGAAGTCTATAGAATTGAGAGATGCTCAATTTAGACTGCAGAAGCTAATATTTTTAGTCATTTGGATTTCTCTGTCTTCTCTCAGTTGTGATCTTCATTGCTGTAGTAAAGGAGAATGCCTGAGGCCCTGTCACAGTTCTCTTTAAGTGGCATTCAAGATCTCAAAAGTCTGCCTTGACAGTTCCCCAGCTTCCCCATTAGTTGCCATGGAATTGTGCTTGAAACTTGTTGCATGTAGGTCAAGAGAGTAGACTGTAGATATATGTCATTGTATGTAGGTAAAACTAGAGGGAGGAAATTGAAAATATGTGACAAACCTTGTTCTTTTAAGTTCAGTCGCCAATCTGTTGGCCAAACATGCATCAGATAGATGCTTTTCGATAAGCCAGGTGTATGCACAGAGTATATATTTCTTTTTAATTAGAAATCTGGAAATTCAGATAATTTGTCTGCTACGTTATTGATACCTGCCAGAAGTACTGCTGTTCTTACTGTCCGGTGGTTCAATCTGGGCAGCTCTGCTGGAGAGGAGATCAGTTTTATGTCCCAGGTTCTGCTCTTAACTTTTGTGAATAAGCACTTTTCTTTTTTTAAAAGTATTAAAATTGATACCTTCATAAAAAACATAAAGTATAAGCAAGTCTTGAAATAATTTCAGCTAAATATTGAATCTTTGAAGAGTTTCCAGAATCTAATTGACAAGCTAGTTTCTCAAGAATCTGATATTTAAGTGTCATGATAACTTTTGTAGACTGAGTGAATGATGCTTTTCTTTATAGCCAGTAATGCAGAATTAAAAAAAAAAAAAAAAAAAAAAAAAATGTACAAAACAAAATGATTAATGTCTTCCTACCAGTTGTTTCTTGAACTTCTTCTATTGCAGTCAGTCAAAACTTGGGCTCAAAACTGCATTTATTCATATAGTTCATCACTTCCATATGTTTTCCTTGGCTGATTTGAAGGTGGAAAATGATTCTCCTTGGATCTATCTCATAATTTATAAAAATACTCCATAAGGATAAAAACAACAACAAAGTAAAATCGTTTACTTATGCCTTAGTGCATAGCACTTCATATTCACTTCACCTAGTTCACATTATGAAATGCGGATTAGAATATAGCGATGTAATTCATATCATAAAGATCGTATAACAAATTATAGGAAAGCATAGGCTTGATGTTTCTTATCCTAATGCATCGTGTTTCCCAGAAGACGTAAAGACAGACACGAAGCCAGTGGGTTTTCAAGAAGACCGGATCCGGATTCTGACGAAGATGAAGATTATGAAAGGGAGAGAAGAAAAAGAAGTAAGGGAGCTATTTAGTCTTTTGGTGGGGAGGAGGGTGAAGGGAGAAAAGAGAGAAGAAAGAAAGAAAGAAAGTCAAGAATCCTGTTCTTGGTTTTGTGGACTCTAATCCTGTTTTCTTGGTTGATATGTATCATGTTATTTCTGAGCCTCCAGAATAAAGCCTCCAGTATTTTACTATGACACAACTATTGAACAGAAAATTGTTTTTTTTTTTCCATGGAAGGAGATGACAGATTAATTGTTTAAAGTCCTTTTTGCATTAGCTAGTAGATATCTCTTATAAAAGTTTCTGCATAGTGTAGGTTCTGGGAAAGGGGGGAATGTGAGATAAAATCAGCTTATGAGAATTGATGGATAATTTTTGCTATTATTACTTACCATTCCTGCCATTTTTTACTTGAATAAATACCTGAGTGTTTAGATATTTCTTAGTACAAGCAAAATTAAACTTTATTCTTTGAGTAGCAAAATTACAATAGCTAATTCAGGTCTTCCCTTCAGAAATGAAGGAGAGAAGACACTTAAAATATATTTGCTCTGCCTTGGGAGTCTGGGACAGCCTTAGAGTATCGTTCATTAGAATAGAGTCTGCTTTGTACCCTTATGAAGGGCTGGGTACTATCATAGGACCTGGACATGAGAATGTTTGGTCTTCTGTTTTGTCCCTAGGTATGGGAGGAGCTGCTATTGCTCCACCTACATCTCTTGTTGAAAAGGACAAAGAACGTAAGTACGCCAAAACCTGTCCCCTAAAGTCTAGAAATGTTTTTCAATTCTCACCCAACCCTCTATTTACTTAAGATGTCCTGCTGCTCTTCCCGTATGGTTCATTGTGGCAGAAGGGCCTGTACGACTTCTGTGTTGAACCTTCTGGTACAGGTTATGAGGAATCTGTGATATTACTGATTCACATTTCTATTCTAAATGAGTGACTTCTGTATTGCTAAAGATGTGGATTAGCAGTTTGATCTGTGATAATTCTGGTTTACTCGTGATCTGAAAGAAGAAGAGATGTTCCAATTTTTTTTTTTTTTTTTTAAGATAGGCTAGCCTCCACAGCATAGAGGGATTCTTTTCACTACCTTTTTGCATTGGGAAGTTCTTCTGAATGTCTATTCTGGCAGGCTTATGCATTAAAGACAGGATTTTGTAATTTTTTGAGGGATAAAGTATAAGCTAAAAGGTGCTCACAAGACAGAGTTTCCTTTCCTCTTTCAAGGAGAATGTTTTGAGGAAAAGGTTGCAGTTGTCCACTAGATGGCATAATCTTGCTGTAGGAACAGAAGTGTTCAGGTTTGTTTCATGTCTGTCTTAATTTTTCAATTAAAATAGTTATCAGTGTGTTGTGTATGTCATTATAAATAAAAGAATTTGAATATTATGCACATAACAAATTTTGCTTTGGAAATCCTGATTTAATTTAAGAGTAGATTCAAATCAAAATGTAGTTTGGTGGAGTAAAAGAATGACATAATAGTGAAAGTATTTGAAGCGTGTGAAAACTGAAAACAGAAAGGAAATATTTTGTGTAAATAATTAAGAGCAATTGAGCAGTGTCAAAGAAAACTAAATAGAGCCTGGAAATGGTAGAAGTATCCTGAGGCGCACAGCTGCTAAAATGTGACATGATCTCACAAGGGAATCTTTGTATGACTTGTTACTCGACGCTCAAAGCCAGGCTGGACAAACCTCAGAAAATACTATTACTGTAGCCAAGTTCCATAATCCAGTCCATCTTCTGCATAAATAGGATTTTTTTTTCTCATACTATTTCCCCAAACTTCGTGTCTGCCGCTTTATTTGGTAAGATACAAGTGCTAGTTAAGATGAGAAAATACTCTAAACTAAATTCCATCTAAAGGCATATAAAAACATTAAAGAGGGTGTTCTTTATTTCTTCATAGAATTTCTGTAGTGCATTTGGTTGCTTTTCAAATAAATAAATTTTGCAGTTCTACCTGTCAGTGGAAGTGGTATAATTATCTAATCAGTGTGATATACGTTTGTCTCAGGAAAGGGCTTAGTTTAGAAACAGTGAGCAATGTATCTTCAAATTGTGTAAATGTTTTGCTTAGAGAAGTCTTTGCCAAAGACTTCTGTGGAGAAGAGGAAATCAACTAACCAGAAAGCTGTTCTAACTTGGTATTGTTTTTCTTTTAAAGGAGGAGAACTGTTTTTTTTTTTTTTTTTTTTCTTTGTATAAATGTACGATGTACCCTATAGCATTAGTTGGACACCAACCAGAATTCATTCATTATTATCATAATTCTGTTTCTGGAAAATAGTGCTTTAAGTTTGCTTTCCATCTGTCTAGATTATCTGATTGTGGTGCAGTAGCGTCATAATGTTTCTTTTCTCCAGTTAATGAGTTTGAGGTTAATAAATGTATTACAGGCCTGGGGAAATCAAGTCAAGGTATGGTTCCTATGAGCAACTTCCAGAAGATCTCAAAGCTTAAGTCTTGTATGTGAGAGAGAAGTGAAGGGGTATTAAAAAAGCATGTGCAAGGGAAACAGTCTTTGGATTTACGTGAAAGACCTATTTTCCTTAACGTGTGAATATTGAAGGAGGAGAAAGGACAGCCTGCAGAAGAAGATCTTTCTGTAAATGAATGAGATTGAAGTTGCAGTACTTCAGTGTTCATGACAAATATGTAGTTCATGAAAAGTATTTTAGTGAAAAAGTAAATGTCTCCATTCCCTTCCAGCTGTAGCATCCTTTCCATTTGAAGAAGAGTCAAGACCTCGGGCTCCTTCTTCTAAAGCAGCTATTCCTCCTCCAGTATATGATGAACCAGAAAGACCTCGTTCACCCACAGGACCCAGTAATTCCTTCCTTGCTAACATGGGGTAAATATATTTGACATACTTTAAAAAAAAAAAAAAATCAAAATGTTAGTATTAGAAGATGGTGGAAGCCAAAACTTAAAATGCTTTGTCTATAAGAAATAAGTGGATGTGGTCCCAACTGGGAGGATGCCAAAACAGCAGTGGATTTCTTTGAATGAGCGAAGAGCATTTGAGGTGGCTGCATTTAGGACTGTGCCTTTAAGCAAGTTCTGAAGCCCCATTGAAGCAGAGAGTGTCTGTGGCTTGTGCAAGCCAAGCTAATGTAATCTAGAGGAAAACACAGATGGCATGTTAGTGTCTCCAGATTTCCTTTCCAGCTTCACCCAAAATTTGCTGTGTACTAATGGGCAAATTGTTTCAGCCTGGTTTTGTTTGTTTCCTCAAAAATGCACAGCATATTTGGAAGTCTCAGCAGCTGTGGCTGCAAATCTTTCAGTTTACAATTCTGCCTTGGATTAGCACTGTGAAAAAGCTTGCTAAACTACTGTGGTGACAAAGTGAAGTTGAATTTATAATTACAAACAGCTTAGAGACATCTCTGAAAGGTGTGGTGTTTATCTCTGACCATCTTACAGTGCTTGATGTGACTAAAGTCTAAGTGCAACCTCAGTGTAATCAAAACTATATCCAGGAGGAACATAGAGGTATAGTTTAAGATGTTACTACAGTTCATTTTTCATTCTTGCTTTCGTGAAAGGTTTTGATATAAACACATTTTTTAACATTGTCCAAAATAAGGACAGCCAACATGAGAACTGTTAAATGAGCTTGTGTTTTTACCACCTCAAGTTAACCCCAGGACCTCTATTTCATTGAAAAAAGTGCTAAAAATACTACCTAACCTGCCTTATTTTCAGCACACATTGGCAGCTGTTTATTGTGTGAATTAGTGTCTTAACCTTTGGGCATGATCTAGCTGGAACTTTTGGCCTTTTTTTAATGTGCGTTTATATGTTTTATATTGTGTGCCTGGAAACATAGTCAAGTAGTCACTGATCCAATATTTTCTGTGTAATGCCTGTTAGTGAAACAGAGGTGACTCAATAGAGAACATTGTTTGTGGTGTAAATATCTACTGTACCGTAGTGTATTTTTGTGCCTTTACCTATCAAGCCATGGTATCCAAAAAATGTCAGGCAGTACATGTAGGGGTGCTTTGATTCTAGCAATTCTTTCAATGGGTATTTCAAAATCAGCTAGTGGAGTTCCTTTTGGCATTTGCTCTGGAAATAGATGGGAGTTTTTCTGCCTCGACGTTCTTGAAAATTCAGAAGAGAGATTAAACATTTAAAGGGTTATTAAGAATATCCAAATTTGTTATAGCAAGAGGCAGCAAAGCCATGTGTTCTGGAGCTTAAGCCAGCATTCAAATAGTAGATAGTGGAATGTGATCTAATAAGGGAAACAAAATACACCTACCTGTTTTGATCGTCTGATAATTTTTTCTCAAGCTTTTTGATACAAGCTACTGATAAAGATAAACTGGACTAGTTAAACCTTGGTCTAATCTATTCTGCAACTTTGTGCAGAATGTCTGATACTGACTTGCACTGCTGATGGGAGTCAGCTGGTATTTGGCAAGGTGTGAACAATTTTGAGTTAGTCAAATTTTCCGTCAAGTTTTCCATATGTAATTCAAGGATAATATTTTCCATCTTCTCAATGTTCTATGAAACTGTTAGGCTATAAACTCATGTAGAAGCTCTTATGTTTTCATTGTATAATGAGATTTTTTTAGGAGGTAGAATATATGAATATCTGATAAGTCAGGAAAATCAATGTTTTAATATTTTAATAATGTTTTGTGTAAGAAACTTTTACTAATTGATCCTTTTTCTCTTTGCAGAGGGACGGTAGCTCATAAAATCATGCAGAAGTATGGTTTCAGAGAGGGCCAGGGGCTGGGGAAGCACGAACAGGGGCTGAGCACAGCACTGTCAGTAGAGAAAACTAGCAAGAGAGGTGGCAAGATCATTATTGGGGAGGTTACAGAAAAAGGTAATGTGCCCTTCCCCGGGGAAAAGGGAAGCTTCTGTGGAAAATGGTTGGGAGAAACATGTGTATGTGGGAGCTTCTGTATTTGGGGGTGGGGAGAGAGGCAGCCTCTGTCCTTGCACGGAATGTGAGTAAGAGTTAGAAAAATGTCATTATTATAGTTCATCCTCTTACCCTTTAGGTTGTTTTCCTTTAGTGTCCTGTCTGTATCTTCTTTTCAAGGTGTAATAAAAGGTGCACAACCCCTGCTGGCTTTCTCCTTGGCATGTGTATTAGATACTGATTGCCCAGGGGGTTGTCTGGCCTGGGGACAGTATCTAGGCTTGCTAGAACTGCACCTCTGCCTGAGCACACGTGTTAGGAGTAAGAAGATCCAATTTTTGGTTTTGGTGCATCTGGTAACATTTTAAAACTGATTTCCCTCAAAGAAATAGTCAATCATCTATGTTTTGGCTTAATTTATGTGCCATAGCAGTGGTTTGTCTGGGTATTGTTGTTCAAGGGAGCTAGAAGTTCTGAAAGGCTATTCCTTATTGTTATGAAACTACAATTAGTGGCTTTTATTTCACTGAATGCAAATAATAAGATTCTCATAAAGGCCTTCACTGTAAATTTTAAATGAGCTTTGATGTTAAATTTTTCCATACTCACTTGCCTGTGTTTATAGCAGATGCAACCAAGAAAACGGATTCTAACCCATTAACCGAGATACTGAAATGCCCTACTAAAGTGGTCCTTTTAAGGGTAAGTTGAAAGTAAAGGGACACATTTTGGTACTGCTTGAAACCTATTACAGTGCCTCTGTATGAAGAGTTCTGGCCTAAACCTTATATCATTTCTGTCTCTTTTCAAAATGCCTGAAAAACAGTGCTTTATGTGTTGGGGAGAAAAATAGGTAATAGGAGAAAAATAAGTAATGACTGCAGAGCAGTACTGATTTAGAATATACAGTGACTGTGTCACAGTGTTCTAGTTCTAAGGAAGTGTCTAGCACTGTGATGTTTGATGAAATGGCTTTTGTTTTAAACAGAATCACAGAAGGGTTGAGGCTGAAAGGGACCCCAGGAGATCTAGTCCAGTCCCCCTGCTCAAGCAGAGTCACCTAGAGCACATTGCACAGGATGGTGTCCAGGCAGGTGTTGAATATCTCCAGAGAAGGAGACTCTACAACCTCTCTGGGCAACCTATTGCAGTGCTCTGTCACCCTCACAGTCAGTAAATCTTTCCTCAAATTCAGGCAGAACCTCCTGTCTTTCAGTTTATGCTTGTTATCTTTTGTCCTGTCACTAGGCACCATTGAAAACAGTCTGGCCCCATCCTCTTGACACCCTCCCTTAAGCTATTTGTGCACACTGATAAGGTCCCCTCTCAGTCTTCCCTAGGCTAAACAGATCCAACTCTCAGCCTTTCCTTGTAAGGGAGGTGCTTCAGTCCTCTAATCATCTTCATAGCCTTACACTTGACTCTCTCCAGTAGTTACACGTCTCTGATGTATTGGGGAGCCCAGAATTGGACACAGAAGTTAAAATAGTCACAATTGCATGCATTCATGATTTGTGTACATAATCATCTATTTGGGCCACATCGAGTGAGCTGACTTTCTTGTCTTAACTTTCAGAATATGGTAGGTGCTGGGGAGGTAGATGAAGATCTCGAAGTTGAAACTAAGGAAGAATGCGAAAAATATGGCAAGGTTGGGAAATGTGTCATCTTTGAGGTAAGAAATAATCTGACTCGTGGTGACGGCTCTGAAAGCAAATTGGGCATTTGTCTCTCAGGACTCCCTTCTTACCCCCTTAAAGAAGGAGTGTAGATTAAGAAGATTTTTCAGAGTCCCTTGCAGTCTTGTGATTCTGTATTTTCCATAACAGTGCGAACTCCTAAAGTCAGAAACTGGGCAAAATCTGTGGGAATTGTGCTTTTGGAGCTTTCTTCAGTTCCTCCTGCTTGAGTTAGTCTTTTACAGAGAATTGTTTGTGGAATTGGCCTATAGAAGCTTCTCACTCTGACTTACTTGAAAGGTTCCCTTAGAGAAGCAGGACCCATTTTGGCAATTTTAAATCTTCTTTTAGCAACTGGACAACTATGCCTTTTTTTTTTTTTTTTTTTTTTTGTGTGTGTGTGCTCACTATTGGGAAGAACAACAGTTTAAAGCAGTATCTTGATAATGCTCTAATCAGTTCTGTTTTTCTTCAGATTCCTGGTGCACCTGATGATGAAGCTGTAAGGATATTTTTAGAGTTTGAACGGGTTGAATCTGCAATCAAAGGTAGGATGCTACATTTTTAAATGTTAATTTCAAAATTAACTTGTTTAGAGATTTGACAGCCTCACTCTTTAGACTGTCAGCTAAAGATTTTCTTATTTTACTGAATTGTTGCTTACTGACTCATTTTTCACTTTAATTCCAGCCGTGGTGGATCTAAATGGAAGGTACTTCGGTGGCCGAGTGGTGAAGGCTTGTTTCTACAACCTGGACAAGTTCAGAGTACTGGATCTGGCAGAGCAAGTGTGATTTTAAAAATATAGCTCGAGGTGTCACTGTTCTGGCAATCATGTTTTCAGCAGTAGGCTGGGAATAAAGAAGAGAAAAGGAGCTTTCCTAGCAAACTGGAAACAAGCCTCATTGAATGGATTTTTCGCATTCGTTGTGACTTACACTTTTTGTAATATAAAGCCCTTTGAAAGTAAAATTCACGTCTGTGTGGTTTTGAATTGCACAATTCTGCTTATTGCTCTGGGAATTTTTTGTTTGTTTGTTTTGAGCTTTCAAAGGACTTTCTTCTTTTGAACCCCACTGCTGAGGAGATGCTTTGTCTGTATTCCTGCTTTCCTTGTTCTGGTGCTTCATCATGGAGTCCGCTGTGCTGCATCCACAGTAAGTGGGAAGCTTTGGAAAAGGACAGTGTGCTATCATGCTTCTCTTTCCTCATGGTGTTTCCCAGAATTTCAGCCTTGCTCATAAGTCCTCAGTCTCCGAACTCCAGAGTGATTTGGGGTCGTTGGATGCTTGGCAGCTAAATTTTTCTCCAATTTGACTCCAGGACAATACTTTCCATACCAGAACAGAGAGTAAAGTAACAAGGAATGCATTTGTATTTCTTCCCAAATCCAAAGAAAATGCATAACTATACATAAGTTTAACCCAGGGAAATGGAGGGAGGAAATATAAAATACCTAGCCATTTAAATCTAAATGGAAGCTTTCTGCTGGTGGTCTTGCTAGAGTCTTCGCTAGAAATATGGAGGATTAACTGAATACAGGTCAGTATTGAAGTACTGTAGGAACTGATCAGAACTCATTCTTGTATCTGGCCAATTACACGATTGTCACTTTCTGTAACATTGCACTTAGCTAACTAACTTTTAAAATTGATTCAAACCTGGCATGTGCTCTCTTTATATTTGCAGTCAAATAACACTGAGGGGCGTATTTAAGAAGGCATGCTGGATGAAGTTTTCAAAAGGGGCAATGACAGAAAATTCTCAAAAAAATGAAGAGTTGACAAAATTGCTAAATGATGCAAGTTTTTCTTTTTTTTCCTCTCCAATGTATAATAAGAAATAGCAGTGTTCCTGGTTTTATATTTGCTTTTTGTTTGGAAACAGTATGTGATAAAGGGTTCGCAAGAGATGTCAATGGTGACACTTGTCTGTGCTCCATTATACCCAGAATTGCCACTGAAATTGTACAAATATTAAAAGGGAAGAGAGCTCTGAGGGCATTTTAGCTGGTTGCAAGTTGATGCTGGATGCCTTTTTCCTGTTGTACACATGTATTTGCAGGGGTAGGGGGTATAGACATGTAGTTGATCAATGCTGTGAGTATCTCCAGTTATTGCCCTCTTTTTTTTTTTTAAGTTTTGATTGCAGATCTCTATGACAAATTCTTGCTCTTGTTTTTTGCTTCTTTGGTCCACTTGTGTTCCAACAACCTCTGTACAAACATTCGCTTGTAAAACAGAAAACAATTTTTTAAAAAATTTGTATTTTACCTGTTGCGTGTCTGCTTCCTTACTGTCCTCTTCTGTTGTCCAACACCTTCTCTTGTAGTTGGTCACTTCTCTGCTGTGTACTAATGATGTCAGTGGTTGGAATCTGCCACCTGACCCAGCCTGACTGATACTAAAGCCACAAGGTTTGGGACAATAACAGAATATTATTAACTTTGTCTGACCTTGAGGAACACTTTCAGGTCTCTGATACAGCAAAACAAATCTACCCAATACAAATCAGCATGTATTTGTAGAAGTCAAATAATTCAAGTGTAATGCTGTGGAAATGCACTGGTAACTGGCTTAGTATGATCTGAATTTAGTGTGAACATATGACTTGGCTTTAGGCAAGATGATTTATTTATGACTTTTGTTTCAACAAATACTACTGTTCTGCCTTATTAGCTGTTAGCAGCTGTAAGCTTTTCCTGAGGGACACAGACTGTTTTTTGTATCTTCTAACTATCTCTTCTTCTGCCTTTTCTCCCTGTAATAGCAGCCTTGAGCTTCCAGTCTGATGAATCAGAGGCTTGAGTTTGTCATTTATTCACTGCAGGAATTGGGTCAGCTTAGGCCTGTGTATTTACAAAGCAAAACGCTTATCTTGCCCCGCTGACATAGGAATAACCTGCTCTGTTCTGTTCTCTTGCATGCTGTTGTCTTTCTGCTTTTTTCAGGCTTTTGCCTATGTCCATTCCATTTAAATTTCTCTTGATATGTTACTTTATCCAGGAGGCTTTCACTTGCTGAAAACCATTTTATTGGCAACTTTTTTCCCATTTGGTTCTAAAATTCCTCATTATGGTTGACTATTTGCGGGCAAAGTTTGCCCTGGAAATGTCAAGGAGATGACCTGTTGATTTAGTATTTTGTGCAGAAGGACTGATTCTATAACCAAAATGTTTGTACCGTGCAGTTACTAAAATCATTTATCTCCTAAATTCTAAGCAGGCATAACTGCCTTAGCTTCCTGTCCTAAAAGCGGATGCTTTTGGTGTTTGCCCACTACATTGGGGTCTTGTTTATAAGCAGTTGTCTTCTAGGTGCTGCCACAGTCAGCATGATACAGGTGAAGAAACGTGAAGAAGGATCAGAGCTACCGGTGTACGGTCTTTAGCCAAGGCTTATCTTTAGCAAATAATGTAGATCATATCAACTTTTTTTTTTTTTTCGGTTGGTTATTTTTGCAATTGCCGATTCTTCCATTTACCTGTGCTAACCTGTTGGCAGGGACTTTCTCAGTTGTATCTCGCATGTGTGTCAAATTTAAAAAAAAAAAAAAAAAAAAAAAAAAAAAAGACTCCAAATAACACTACTAGATTTCCTGCTTTCACTGAATACTTATTACAGACCTTTTTTTCCCTGTTTCTTGTAACTTAACACCTCCAGCTCTTATATTTAAGCATGCTTTATTTCCTTCCCTGGTTCATCAGCAGCCTCTTGGAGGGCTCGGACACACTTATTTATAGCTATTGAGTTCTACTTACGCTTGTCTTTTTTGCCCGGCTGAAGTTACGCGCACAGTTCTTCGTAAGGTATGTTGTAAACAGACAACTCCAAAACAGTGGTCTGAAGCAATATATTTTTTGTTTCTCCTTTTGGGCAATGCCTAAAAAGCTTATGATTACAGAAAATGAAGGGGAGGGTGACCTGTCAAAGTGGATATGTTTGCTTTACATATCTTCAGTGTTGGTTATGCTGCTTCAGGTGAAGCATATGGTATTTCTCAGGCTTGAATTTCTAATGCTAAACTTTAATTCCATTTTTTTAAATACCCTTGTAAATATGCTGATGCTCTGACGTGCTGAATAGGTGACTCTCCTCTTAGGCTAAATATGAGCTGTTTATTACGGCCAGGAATCTAGATTAGATGTCTGCTTAAGGGAGATTTGGCGGTGCCCTGAAGCTAACAGGGAGCTGAGAGAGACGTGTAGGACATGTCAGCTGGAGCTGGAAGAGGTGTCCTCGGTGCGTTATCAAGCCTGAAGTTTGTAAGAGCATGGATCTGTCCTTTTCCTGATGGGTAACACTCTGGTTGTCCTTTTTAAGTAGGGAAGTATTGCCTTGATATTTTTGTGGCTATTACAACCCAAGGTCTCATTCCTGAATGGCTGCAGGTATTTCAGAACTTCGTGCACACAAGTTATGATTTCTTTATTTTTCCCTTTCGTGTGCTGTTTTGCACTTCCCCCTGTTGAATTTCAGCTTCCACTTTTATCATTTGCCCACTTGCTACCAGACTCGAGAAATCTGATGAGCCAAAGTTCACAGGAAACATGGGCTATTTTCAGCATTATTATTGTCAAAATCTAAGTTTACTGTGCTAATGTTTGAAAGATGAGACTTGTTGCCTCAAAAACCTTCCTGTGTAAAAAGGAGGGAGACCGGGTACAAGAAGTGACTTGCCCAAACTCATGCAGAAGATTGGTGGCAAGATTGGGGTTATACCCTATTGTCCCTTGCTTGCAACTACGCAACAAAAACCTAAATTCCTTCTGGAGGAGTTGCTTTTTATTGTAATGACGAATGATGAGCAGTCTCAGGCCTGAACTTTACACTGAATTCAGCCACGAAAGAGGAGACGTAATTCACATGCTGCAGTCTCTGCAAGTGTTTACTTTGAGTTGCGTATCTGAAATTCAAGCTCGTTGTTGGTCTGTCCAAGTATTTCTGTGTTATGTTACCCTTCTGTGCAGAAGGAAATGCAGCACGTAAACAAAATTTCCCTGAAGACAAATGAAAATATGGGAGACTTCAACAACATTCTTAAAGGTGCTTTTTTCTCTCCAAGCAGGAGTCTAATGAGGGAGAATTTTCAATCCGTGCAGCAGTTAGTGCAAGAATAGTCCCCTAACAAGACTTAGGTTCATCCCGTTTTAAATGAGGGCACTAAATCTCTTCCAAAGCCCACTAAAATCAAGTTGGACTTTGTGATGAGCTATTTCCTTAATGACACAGAGTTCCACAGAATAGCACGGTTTGTACTTCTGAAGCAGGTTTCCCCTGAGACAGAGCCATGATATGTAAATAGTTGTTGATTTTTTTTTTTACAGAGAAGGAAACTGAGATAAGCCGTGCACCAGCTGAGTCTTGGCAGCTGCCACGGGAATGCAGACCGCAGGAGGCAGGAATTCCAGATTCTGGTTCTTCAGCTTCACCCTGCAAGTAATTTTGCCTGTAGGTTATGCCAATCTATGTGAACGGTGCGTTGCAGCTTTCCAATCAAACTGGAAACTATTAATGATTTCTCTTTTTTTTTTTTTTTAATGTGAATGGAAAAAATACCATTTTTGCTGCCTCTCTTTCTGCAGATGCAGTAATAAGATGTTGACTTTTATGAGTATCACACTTAAAATAGTCCCCTGTTTTTTTCCACTACTGAAAGTACCAACAGAGGCACAGGCAGCCTAAGAGCGATGTACCATCTGTATCCAAGAATTTTATACTTTCCTTTTGGATATGGAAAATCATACTCTTAATATTACTGGTCTGTCATGCCAAGCTTTTTATTACTTTTAATTTCCAGAAGCTCAGAAATAAATGAAAACCCTCATGAAATTGGAAGAGAGCAAAAATATGCGTAAACCCAAGGGCTGCTTAGAGATGTGTGTAACATTGATAATATATTAATGGGAAAAGCTTCCCGCGGGGACCTTTTCCTACCAGGTACAAGGCTGTATCTCCCCTCTTTCCCTTTTTGACCCCAAAACTGTTTACAGTTGCACTGGGCTGTTGCTTTGAGGCACCTACTGTACCAACAACTGCAGGACAGGGTGTTAACGGATTGGCCTTTGGGTGATGAGACACTTGCCCTTAGAGGAATGAGGTTGACAGCATCAGCACTGCACCCTGCCTCTGAATTTGGCATTCATTAAGCAATGAGAACACACAGCCTGAAAGCAGCTGGAAGATTTACAGCTTTCTTTCAGAATCCTGTGTGGTTTTGCTTTTTCGGGTGCTGTTTGTTGCTAAACCTTGTTTTTGCATTTGCGCATGCAAGGGATCCTCTTTTGGGGAGAAACAGGGGTCACAACAGACGGTTACACCGTAACTTCTAGACTCACCCACTGGTCAAAACCCTCTGCTGCTTGGTAGCTGTTCCCATCTGAATTTGGGTTTCTGCACTGAGTTAGGGAAAAGAATGTAGCGTCTGCTGAGTTCCGTGGCTTTCAAGCAGGTGATTTGGCTTCCTCCTGTGCCATGCTGTGGAACAAGTAGGTTTTTCATAGAGAGGTTTGGCTTTTGTTTTTTATTATTTGTTTTGGGGTGGTTTGGGTGTGTCCTATAGACAATTCTTCTCATAAATGAGTTTTTCCCTCGTTTTCTGTCACGCTGTTCTGGTTATACAGCAGCTGCGGTGCCGCTGCAGGGCCTTTATCATCTGATCAGTTTGGTTTATGTGAAATATTTTCTCGCTTTCTCAGGGCCTGCCCTCTGTGACTCACGGGCTGCCACCTCCTTTTAAAGGCTGTGTGGACTTCCCGAGACACCGGAGGCTTTGAGGTTAGTGCCAGGCTAAAACCATCAACAGCGAGACACGGATGGGCAGCAGGTGCTGGCTGCTCGACCTCACGAAACAACAGGTCTTACTGCTCCCAGGCACATTGCACCTGTTTTTTCCTGTTGGAAACTCTCCGTCTGTGCCATTCTGGTCTCTCCTGTAGCTTAACTGTGTTGCTCACACAAATACTTTCTTAGAAACTGAAACGATGGTTCTACCCCAACATACAGGGCTCGCAGAGAACTCATTAAAGAGAAGCAGTGCGATTCCTCTCTCTTCCTCCTTAGAGCATCTTCTTCCAAAGTGCAGAATAAAGGATGCTGCTCTCCGGGACTTTGACACCTGTTTCCCTCAAATCCTGTGCACCATATCCCGATGTTTTAGTTGCTCATCTTTAAGTGTGAATACTTTATTTTGCGCTCGTACGTACTGCGGTAGTGCCAGGACCCAGGCACCCAGTTTAGTGGATAAACACCTCTGGTGTTTATTTTACCAGACTTTGGCCTGCTACAGTACTCTGGAAAAACAGCTGTTTTGAGAAAAGAGTGCTGGCTCTAGTGCTCAGAGGAATGGCTGAGAGACACTTGTGGGTGTGCTTAGGTGTTGATTGAATAGCTTGTCTTTGTGTGTGAGAGAGAGGAGATAAATCTCATGAAAAGTCTATCACCCATGCCTATTGGGCATTTTCAGAATGAGCTTGAAAATGAACCTTTTCCTCAAAGGACTGTGCTGACATTTTATCTGTCATCGACGGGAGGTTCAGGGGTGCAAAAATTGGCAATTATATTAGTTCCTTATAATGCCAGTCAGCTCCAGGGCCTGGTGGTCTTAAACCCTGGAGAGGACTAGACTCTCATGGTTATTTATTTTATGTCTCAGTCAGGAAAAACAAATCATTAGGTGCTGCTTTTTTGTTTCCTTACCACCAAAGCATCTGTGAATCCTGTCTTTAAATGAGCCGGTCACACCCCTTCTTTCTTTCCCCAGGCCACTGTGTTAGATGCACTTTGTTTTGAATGTTCAGTGTGATTTTAATGGGCTATTTGTTGCAAAATTCTTTTGGAACTGCTCAAGTTGCAACTCAAAAGTTTGTGGACAGGAGGAGAAAAGGGAGTAATGTCTGCAGGACTTTTGACTACTGGAAAAAAGCAGTGGGCGAAGCTCAGAGTTGTCCACTCTTCTGCCCCCCAGGAGATGCATACAGATAACAAAGTTCATGTCCATACCACCCATACTTGATGAATTAGCCTAAATTGAGCAGCAGCTTACCACAAATATGATGCTAAACGTGATCCTGTTACGGTCCTTTAGTGATCTTGCTAGGTGTCTGTGCCAGGTTTTACTGTATGCAAGAGCAAATATACAGCCTTCCATGTCAGTTAAAAAGAAAAAAAAAAAAGAATGGGAGGAAAATGGACTTTGAGGTGGAAAAGCTGAAACACAAGCAAGATCAGAGCAGATGAAACTCAAAGAAAACAAAGTGGTTAATTGTGGAAGGGACAGCGTGCATGTTTTTGCAAGTTTTTCCTCTCATACCTGCTTTCTCCATTTTCTGCTCCCTCTTGAGGTCATGGTTGTGGCCTTATAGCATTTCCTATGTAGTCCTTTTCTGAGCATGGGAAATAGAGAAATCCCAAAGCAGGTGGTTTCGTACTGTGTTTCTCTCCTGTCAGTGTAGGAGCAAAGAGCTGCAGCTGCCACCAACAGTCCTGCGTTGTTCCCAAACTGCTTTAAGACACCCTAAACTTCCACCCAGTGGAATTAGCAGCCAGGGGCAAGGGTTGCTTTACTTGCTGATAAAGCATCTCAGATCTATAAAGAACTAGCAGTTTTATAGCAAGAAAATTACTCTTTCTTGCTGTTCTTAGATCTTAGCCTGTGTCTCCTCTTCTGCTTCTCATTTCTTGAGGTAGAAGCACTTTGTTCTTTCCAAACCATTTTTTTTTAAGCCTCTTAATACTTGGTAACCCTTCAGTTGTTTTTATTCTCGTGGTCCCTAAAGTGTGATCTCCAACCTCCATTTAAGAGCTAATAGCAAGTCAACAACTCAGGAATCCATGAGGTCCTGCCAAGGCAAAGGTCTTCAGCTCATCGCAGGTTTCTCCACCTTTCGCCCCAGGCAGAAAGCTGGGTGGCTTTTTTGGACTTCGCTACCTCAAACTTGTAAAACTTGCATAGCAACTGTGAGCCAAAACTCAAGTGATACTCTAGCAAAGCACGCAAAACCGCTCCAGCACATGCTTCTTCTGCAAGGAGTGGAAGAGAAAATGGGTGGATTTTGTGCCTTTTGAGGTGCTTGAGGACAGTGCTGAGGTTGTGTAACCGCAATGAATGTGGGGTCATCACTAGGAGAGGACTATGGGCTGGGACGATTCCTGTTGACTCTTTGTAGGAGGGAATGATACTGTCACTCAGCCATCTACAGAGATGGACCTTGCTGGGGAAATGATCTAAAACCAGGATTCAGGTGTTTGCTTTGAGCACAGATTCAAGGGGAAGGCTCAGGAACGTGCAGTCCTATCTCCCGGTACCACCGCACTGGTTAAAGCTCTGCACATCATCCCACCTAACATGACACCATTGCTTTTGTGGATACAGCTCCCAGAGCATCAACTCTTGGAAGGCATCAGCAAATCAGGAATTTGGAGTTAATATGGGAACAAAAGTCTTGAAAATACAGCCAACCACCACAGTATGATAACATTTTCTCCCTGGTCTTCATTTGGCTTTCTGTCTCATCACTTCAAAATGTTTTGCTTAGTTTTCTTTCTTTCCAGCAAGCTGCTTCTGAGCAAAGCCTCGTGGCCTTTGTTCTTGCTGCTGTGCTTTTACAGCAAAACTCAAGGAGCATAAAGGTCAGGAAGCTTTTTATATTAAAAAATCATAACTTTGCCATCAATAAAATCAATATATATATTTTTTTCAATCAGAGAAAAGAAAAGGGGTTTACTCCATGGGAAGAATTCACCTCGCAGAATCACCGAGCCTGGACTCTGTAATATGAAACAAAATTGATTTCCAATACTCGTGATCCGTGATGCACGGGAGGAAGGAGGGAGATGTTGCACTGAATGCAGCACTCGGTGCCAGAGTTGTTTACTGTGGCAGTTCAAAGCCATGGCAATGAGGAGGAAGGTCCCCAGAGGATGAGCTAGCTGCATGGGAGGTACAAAACTGCACTTAGAAACCTGCTTGGGTAGGCAGCTGCAGAGACAGGGGAAAAGTCACTAAGGTAATGGACAGAGGGTGGTGCTGCTGCAGTAAATACCGTCTATGGAGCCCTCACGGGAAATGCAGCTGCCCTCCTTTCACAGCTCTTGGGCTTTTCTCTCCAAAAGAGCTGATCACAGTAAATGACACAAGGGCAAGACCTGGAGCACCTGGCCGGAAGTGTTTGACCTGCATCTCCCTAATCCGGTTTGGTCTCGATGCCTTTACAGAGCACCTAATCTTTGCAATATGAAGATGCCGGCTCTAATACCAGAGGTTAGCAAAAGTAATCTGTCTAGGTCAGGTGGCAGTGCCTGTGAGGGCTGGCTGGAAGGTTTCCAGAAGCCAATCGCTTCCAATCCGTGCTTCATCCTAAGCTGTGATGACCCTGCTGTGTTGCCTGCTGTCCCAGCAAAAACACTATTGCTAGCGAAAGGCCCCTTTGCCTTATGCTAACTTTGCAAGGCTGAAGTGTGAGGCTTCTTATCAGCACACTGGGAGAGCTCACAGTGTGTAGCAGAGCTGGATACCAGGTACCTCTGGTTATTATGTGGAGTTCAAGTGTGGGATAATTAGCAAAGGCCTTGAAAACGTGGCCATAGGTGGAAAACAGAGGCCTCGGGGCTCTAAACAATTCACTGCTGGTCAGCTGCTGGTCACTGAAGAAATGCAGCCTTGAGAGCTGGGAGAGACTGGTTTTAAGCACAACAACAACAACAACTAGGCAATGGGATAAGGTGCCTTGACCAGGTCTGGGAAAGCAGCACCCTCGGGCAACAGAAAGTCCACAGAGCAGAGGCCAAGAACCTGCCTAGAGCCTCAAACCTTAAATATCCTTAAATATCTTATTTAAGGATAAAATAGAACTGGGTAAAATAGGAATATGTAAGCATAATCCATCATGCAAGCACATTCCATGATGCATCCAGCGCATTCATCTCTCTTGGTTTGGTGTCACCAAACACAAGCAGTTTAAAATGTTATAAATATTTTAAATGAGCAGCTCATGTTATGATTTGTCTGTAGCGCGCAGACCTGGGAGCAAAGGCGATTCCCACGACTGCTGTCTCAAGCTGAAGCGACTGCTTGGCTTGTGCCCAGGAAAAGATCTGTTGTCCTTGGCCTAAGGATTGTTGCCCCGTGTTATTGTACCGTGTTCCTGGCTATAAGTGAAATCAGTTTAATAGTGATTTCCTGGCTGAGCAGTCACTGATATAAAACCATTCCCTATGTATAGTCAGGGAAAAGGTAAAGACTTCTGCACTGCCCTTTGATAGAAAGCCTGGCTGGGCAAACTTATTGATCCAGTGCAAGAGGGGTTGGGCAAAGACTTTTCTGGGGTTAAGGATGAAGTTCATCGCCATCCCTCGTGTGAGGCCATGGAGGTCCTAGCTTGGCTTGGCATCCTTTTGATGGGGTTTAGCACACCTGGTGCCTTTCCCAGAGGTCGGTTTTGAAGAAGGCTGAAACTTTTCAAGCTGTTCAATGCCTGCTGTCATGTTGCTGGTGATACCCTTGCTAGTTTTCAGTGTGCAAAGCTTTCATCGGTGTCTGTTTGCAGTGTGGGTCCTAGGAAGCTCCGCTCCCTGTGCCTGTACGTCCTTCTGAACCGCAGCTCTTCCTCAGCCCTGGCTGCTAGCAGAGGATCTCAGCCAAAACAAGGTTTTAAACCTACTGCAAAGATAAAAGCCCATTGCCTGCTCGCTGGGTGAGTCTTAACTAAACAATCCCCCCTAAGTATTAATGGTCATTAAATCATTTTGTTGATCCCTACAGCGACAACTTTCTACAGGCCCCGGTGCTAGCGAGCGTCCCTGTTCCATGTGCATTTTGTGGCATGGAAACTAGCAGTGCAAAGAGCTCAAGAAACCATCTAGACCATCCCTCAGCCCTGCGGCAGCTCAGACTAAACCCTTCCCACCCTGTTTGTCTAACCTGTTCCTAAAAACACTAAGAGATGTTGATCCGCCGTCTGCCTGGGCAGCGTGGCTTGGCTTGGTGTTCAGCCAGGAGCACCTTCCTTCCCTGAGCTGTATTTCATTTAGGTTAAACTTCAGTCCATTGCAGGGACCAGCTGAATGCTTATTATTACTTTAATGCCTTTTTTTTTTTTAGATTCTCCCATAGAAGTGTCATTGAACAGAGGAGGCAGGATTAAAGAGCTGGCGCCCAAGACTGTGCGCTGTTTCTAGTCTCCCCTGTTTATTTTAACTGGCACCACTTAGATGCCCGAGGCACTTTCTGTGGGCAAATATTAGCATCTAATATAGAGAACTCAGCAACAACACGATCCAACTCCTACGCTATCCATGACTGTAGCTTGTAAGACATTTTCTCAAAATTGCCGAAGGGCAAAGAGAGGGGCAGAGCATGGGCATGAGGGCGTCTCAAGAAGGAGAGATCTCTTCAAGGTGAGGCAGTGGTGGTCAGTGGATGCTTGGGGACCAGGGATGGTCCATATCCTTGCCGCCCTCAGATATACATGTGATGGATGCACATGTACATTGGGTGGGGGGGTTTGGGATGGAATGGAGTTGGATAATGGTGGTATCTCTGCTCAGCTGGGGCACGTCCCAGCATCTCCCCCTGCCCAGGACTAGCCCCAGTACTGGCTCTGGTACCTACAGCGTTGAGGTGGGTGGTGAACGGATGCATTAAGTAAACACATCCTGAGCAGCATCATGTCAGTTGGACAGCAAAACACATTTAAGATATCCTGAAACTCGGTCCAGTTTGGAGCAGCCTACAAAAAGTTCCTTGGGGAATTAAAAAAAAAAAAAAAAAAGACTTATTTTCTTCTGAGGTCCTTCTAGCTCAAAGAACAGAGCAGTGGGAACAACCCCCATTTACCAAGCAGATACTCTCATAGTTTTAGGATGATTTCTTAGGGACCAGATCCAATAATGGACTTAGTTTAAGCCTCTCGCTGGAATAGCAGCTGGGTCCTGGGCAATTGGGGCGCAGGAGTAGTCGGTGCTTCAGCCTGCACCACTGCTCAGAGGTGTCTCTTAAATCCCCAAACAGCCCTCCATCTGCTCCGCTCCCATGGGGCTGGATGCTCTCCCAGGCTTACTCATCCTTCGCACCATGTTGGCGAAGGGAATCGCAAAACCTCTCTGCTCGCCCTCCTGCGAGGTGGAGGTGAGTCTGAATTCAATGTCCATGAGAGGTCTTGAACCCAGGCTAATGTTTCTCAGGAAAGCTCGACCTCCTCTAGGAGCTGCTGTTGGCCTCAGCTGCCTTGGGTGAGCTCTGAGATGCTCCCACTGGGATGTTCCTGGAGCTGAACTGCTGGCATCTGGAGGAGAGCAAGGCCAAAGAGAAAAGCCGTCAACGGGTTAACCATCCTCCAGGCCACATGGACACCAAGCGGGAGGTTAGGGGAGACATATCTGCATGTGAGCATCCAAGCATGGATTTTGATGGCTGTGATGTCCCTTCTTATATCTAACTGTGAGTGTATCCTGTCGTATGCCTTTTGTCAAGCCTTGGAAGCACGTGCTGGAAATACATAAAGGGATGAACTGCAGATCAGCTTTTATCCTGAGCAATACAGCTGTAAAAATCCCTTTAGAGTTTTTTTGCAGAGATTTGGAGACTAATCATTTTAAGGAACAGCATCCGTAGCACTGAACACAACAGTGACTTAGACCATTCTTGCGTGGGGTGAACAGACAGAGCTGCTGGGGGTTAGACAGAGGGAAGGAGGACAAAAAATGGAGGAAAAAGATGTTTTATCAGTCCAGTGATATTATATTTTCTCCTGGTGCTCCTTGAGGACCTAGGATGCCCAGGGATGCTCTGTTAGGCACGTGCAGTGCAATAGGCCTAGCGGTCTAGAACTGTCCTTTATCTGCTTGGCTATGGCCGGTGGTGGCACTGCTGTCTTGAACCTCCTTAGCTCAAGGCTCTCTAGGGTAGCCAGAAAGTCTAGTAAAATCGGGAAAACTCCATTTTTTGATGATTTGCCTCAATTAAAGGATCACCTGCCCGATTTGCCTGTGCAGATCTCTTTTGATCCTCAGCCCCAAGGTGTTCTACCTCCGGCCAAAAATGGGACAGAAACTCACTGCAGGTGCCAGAAGGACCCCTGGGACTCCTAAGGGGCCTTTGATCCACATGAGCTGATTCAAAGTCAAGAGCAGTTGTTAGTCCCCAAATAGGGAGGTTCAGAGACATCCCAGTGACCAGGATGGAAGGCTACAACTTCCCTAAGAGCTGGGAAGCAACTTGTGGGAATGCTCCTCAGCCACTGACTTAAATAGGTTTCTTTGAGAGGGGCGAAGTCAACCCGGGAGGCTCAGCTATGGAGGAGGGTGCAGAGGATGGGCAAGGAGACCTTATACCCCATGGTCATCACCGTGGTCATGGTTTGCTGAAGGTCTTGGTGGCTCTAGATGGCCGGAGCAGCTCTGCTGTCATGTGGCCAAAGGCAGACTGAAGGAGAGCTCCAATCCCGGTGTCACCTCTGGGACAGAAGGACCAGGTCCAGGTCTGAAGAGCTTCCAGAATTTCTCCTGAACCAGCTCCAAGCTGGTGCCTCTTGGCACCTCCAGAAGGGCAGTAAAGGAACCAGAACATAAGGAGATGCCAACCCAGTGCTTTCGTGGTCCTGACGGTACAAAAACACAAGGCAAACCTGAGTCCCCAGTGCCACACTGAGGCCACCCGTCGTGTCCCTCCTCCATCTCCCTGCCAGCCCGGCTGCCACCGGGCGGCGAAGGGTTAAAACCTGCCGAAACCACAAGAACTTCCTCCTCTCGGCAGCGCCGGCCTCCGAATGACGCCGATTTCTGCCGGGCTTTGCCCAAATACGTCCGTTTCCTTCTAAAGAAGAAGGGGGAGGAAGGAGGAGGGGAGAAAAAAAGCAGCCCCGGGAGGGGAGCGCGGAGCGAGGAGCCCAGGCGTCCGAGCGCAGCCCAGCCCCCACCCCATGCCGTTCCGCAAAGGTAGGAGCTTCGGAGGGGGGAAGAGCCGTTTTGGGGCAGGATGAGAGGGAAAACAGAAGGTTTTGGTGCTCGCGGGGCGTCCATCGGGTTGCAGATGCTCGGCTGTGTCTGGAGGAGCTCAGATTGTCGGGATTAGGGTTCTCCAGGGAGAGAACAAGGGAGGAAAAGGGGGCGCTCGAGAATGTCTCCCTCTGGGCAGTCCTCTCGCTTCAGGGTGCTCTCTGATCCGCAGCGTTACCTCCAAAACACCTCCCTTTCCCCCAAATCCGTTGTCATACGCCTGGGCGGATGCAGAAGTTGCCTCCATCCTCCCCGGGCCACAGCAAAGCAGAGGCCGTGGTGTGATCTCCTCATCCCCAGGGCTCCGCATCCCAGCAGGATATCGCACCACATCCCAGCAGGATATCGCAGTGGAGGTTATGATGGAGAGCAGAGCGGGATGCTCGTGGTGTTGATCACAGTGGGAAGGAGGAGGACACGTTGTCTCGGGCGCTACCCTGGGAGGAAAAAGGTGCATGAGGGAATAAATCTTCTCCAAGGTGTCAGACCAGAGCTGCTCTCCGAGTTTGTTTTGGGTTGGATGGGTGGTCTCGTGCCTGGAGTTATTTTCACAGGTCCCAGGATGTCAGGCAGGGAGATGCTGTGGCTTTGTAAGGCTCAGGGAAGTGTGATGCGCTTCACACCCTCTCATCTTGACAGCACTGCGGGCTGCAGGTCTTGATTTAATTTTAGGCGATAAGTGGATTCATTCAGAGCAGAAGGACAGATGCTAAGAGGCGGGGGAGCTGGAGGCAAGCAGAAAGCGCCGTGCTTTAAAAATACTAAACCTTTAGCACTGAGCATGGAGAGCAAGGGGAGAGCCTCACTGGGGCATGGCCACATTGCCCTCTCGCCAGTGATCCCAAATAGTAGAAATGACGGTCAGGTCTCCATCACTTGGAACAGGATGATACGAGAATGTGTCTCCGTGTAGTCCTGCCCAGCACCACTGAGACTGGGAGGACCCGGTTGTTCTGGCATAGGACCACGGTGCCTCTGGCATCAGCTCTAGGTACCCGGGACACAGCTGATAGGCAGATGCTCCTGGCCACGCCACTGGCAATCCAGCTCTGTAGCTCCTGGGACCTCCTATAGAGGTCCATCCGAAATGCCAGAGCAGTCGCAGGAGGGAACTGCTTCCAGGAACTCTCTGCATTGATTGCAACTCCTCCAAGAAGACCTTGGGAAGGTCCAACATGGCACGGTGGCCAACATGGATGGGTGTTGCCCATCCCTTGTGTGTGCATGCCGAGCTTCCCCGAGGATCCCTTCTTCTGGCAGATGGATCCTGTAAGACTGGCTGGTCCATTAGAATGGACCTCAGAGGGTTTGACCTTGTGCTTGTAGAGGGTCTCTGCCTCTCTGCAAGGCCTGGCCCGGAATTGCCCTCTCTTCCCGTGGTGTCACCTCTGAGCGAAGCGGCTCTATGAAACGGTGCTGCTGGAGCAGCATCTCCTTGCAGGGCTTCCTAGGCACCATCCGGATGCGGAGTGCGAGGAGGACGTTCTTCCTGATGCTCCGGAAACCCCAGGTAGCCCGAGGCACAAGGAGATCTGGGGACATGCGTTTCTGGAGGACCTGAGCTGCCTTTGCAGAGTCCTGTGCGTGGAAACCGAGTACACCGGTGGTAAATGCAGACAACCTCCATGCTAGGTCTGCTGGCTCCTCACCATGCATTGCTTTGGCATCCCAGGTCTTCCTAATGAGTCCGTAATAAATCCTCAGTATTTTGGCTCTGTTCTGCATCCTTTCTCTCCAGGCGTTGTAGCCAGCAGTGTGGCCCCAGGATCTAACCTTCACATCTGTGAAATTGTTGCTGTTTAGCCAAGCTCAAGTACATTTTGCAGTTGAAGACATTAAACAATTAAATATTTCTAGTGGGGATGCTGCAGGGCAGCCAGAACTACCAGGCTCTGGGCAAGAATTAATTTCTTACAGCATCAGCTGGGAGAAAGTCCTGTTTTCTGAATAATGCCATTACTCTGGCAAAGCCCCAGCCGTGGATGCAGCTTTGCTGATGGGAAACACTGTCAGCTTTGCACTTAAAACGCCCTTCGCCCAGCCTGAAAAATATAGTTTAATTACTGCAGCCAAGCGGCTGACAGGAGGAAGACAGGGAGATTACAGGTGATAAGGAGCCAAAATATTTATCATCAGAGAACAGGATGTTTGTCGTCTGTCAGAGGACAAGTGAGAACCTACACCAGCCCTTTTGTGGTCCTGTGGGCTGGGAAGGACCTGGAGATAACGCTGAAAACCACAGAGCAAAGACTGCAATGTGGTGCCCGTGGCAATTGGCTCCCAAGGGTATGATGCAGCAATTATTGAGTTAGAAAGGGCATGAATGATCAAGGTGCATCCCAGTTGAAAAAAAAAAGGCACGATAACACGATCAAGTACGTGAGTATAACAGAAGGCATAGGTTGGATTTGAACGCTTGGATAGGTGAAGTCTGCTGGGTGCTGTTTGGATCACTGGTCATCAGGTGAGAGTGTCTGAGCTGCATGATGACACCTGCCTGGCGCTGGGCAAGAAAGGGACCTCCAGGTCCTCAGAGGTGAGGGGGGCAGATATGGAAACGGCTGGTGTTAATTTTGCCACTTGATGGTCTTCTCTGGGATGGCTGAGCAGCATCAAGGTCCCTGGAGCGCTGGTGGACCTGCCAGGACATGGGCTGTGGTTTGGAGGGGTGGTGGCGGATGCCATGACGCTGCAAAGGGGCTCTGCCGACATGGAAATCCACAGGGGTGTTGTGACACCAGTGTCACCCCAGGCAAAGCCTGTGGCCATTGAACTGCGATGGGCACAGTGTCTTTGAGGGATAAATGGGAAGAGCCCACGGCAAGGTGGAGACAAGAATAACCCTGGACTTGCTTACCTGCACTGTTTGCTTCGTTGCTGCTTCCCCAGACTTCACTGCTGGAGGTGCTTCTGGGAAGCACCTGGGCTACGCAGAGTGGCCACCGCCTGTCACTGTCCTGCAATGCACGGACTTGGGTCTCTAGAGGAGACCACAGCTTGCAGAGCTGAAAGAGGAAAAAGGGACATGGGAAAAAGCACCCATTGCTGTTTTGGGGCTTCGTGGATGCATCCGTGCTGTTGCATGTGGTTGAAAATGGAGCTTTGTCCTTTCTCCTCCTGGCTGGTGGTGGGAAATGAAGCGCCGCTTGGTGGTTGCTGCAGAAGAGGTAGATCAAACATCCTGGGCTGGAGAGCGATCTGCTGTGCCACCTTGCATCTGTCACTTGGGGTGAGATTCCTCTCGCCTTCATTAGTCCTCTGCAACGGCGTGCCTAATGAAAAACAGGCACGTAGGTCCTCACAGGCAGTTTTATTCAACAGTTTTATTCTTGCTGAGATGTCAGCAGCTGCCAAGCACCCCTAAGCTTCCCCTAAGCAAATACTGTTGCAGAGGTGATTTCTGTCACCGACTTCCAGCCACGTGCAGGGAGGAGCAGCCAAACAGACCTGCCCCTGCCGCTGCGCTGCTCCTTGTTAGACCTTCTCACCCTGCGTTCGCAGCAGCCGCGGTGCCTTCGGCCCCGTTGCTGCCTGCTGCAGTCAAGGTGGCTCGGCTACTTGTCGCCAGGTGCTTTTTGCACCGGCGTATGAAGGGGAAGGGCACGGCTGTACCACGTCCCGGTGCTCTTGGTTCTGCTGCAAGTGCTTCCTCAAATCCAGGATATCAAGAGATTATAACATTCCCTGCTGGGAACTACCTGCTTTTTCAGGGTGATTCAGGCTAAAGGGAGAGATTTGCCTTTTTGTGGATTGTTTGATACTGAAAGCGGTTAGTTTATCACCTTTGGCTGTCTTCTGGCTTGCCAAGAAAGCCTTGCAGCCCTGATGGATGAGGACAACCGAAGCGGGGAGCAGGGAGCTGCCACGCGCACTCCGGGTGCAGCCTGGTGACGGGGCCATGGAGGCGCTTCTCCAGGGCTTGGGGACTCTCATGTGCTGTGTTTACATGGCAAGCAGCACAGCCCGTGCGCTTTCTCTTCACCCTGCTGCCTGAACACCACGCTCAGCATCCATGTTATTTAGGAGGAGCAGCCTGGGCCGTGCGAGCTGCAACAGGTCATCCATGGCGCTTAGCACGAGCCTGGGCTTCACACCAGGGCTCAGATCCCACCGCCAGCTTACGGCAGGTCACTTCTCAGCTTGGCTCCAAACTATCTCAGGTGCCTTCCCTAGGTCATCTCACCATCTGCAGCCCATGTGGCCAAGGTGTTTGTCATGCGTAACCCTTTCCTAACACACCCGAGACTGTTGAGAAATGAATCTTGTCATGAATGAGCTCCAGAGTCTTTCTGGTTCTCCGGCTTGGTCCCATTCCCTTGGCCTCCTTCCTGTTGGCTCTACTTTGGTGCTTGGGCCCAATTCCAAACTTGCAGTTTCACCCCCATTGCTTCTCTTGGAGAAGGAACTTGCTGGAATCATCATCACTTGGCCTACGCAAAATGCAGACCCAGAAGCGATAGGTTCTTCTTTAGGAGAGACCCCGGTTGCTGCAGAGTAGGTGGAAATCCAGATAAGCAACTTGCTTCCGATGACTCCCCCATGCCCAGATTTTGCTGCGAGAAGGCAAACACCAACGCACCGTCTCCGCGGGCGCCCGGCTCCGGAGGCGCTGGCACAAAATCAGATGACCACGGGATTTTCGTGGAGCTACGTGGGAGGATTTCCGAAGCGGCAGCTGGCAAGGTGTCCCCGCCGTGCGCGGGGAGCCTCTGCGCACGCGCGGCGGCACACGCGCGCACGCCGCCCCCACCAGCTCTATACAGGCCCTGGCTTTCCCTATACCTTTCCTATACCTACTCAGAATCCTCCTTGCTGCATATAAGGCTGTCAAATAGTGTTTTCGTTATAACATTTTTTTTTTTTTTT
>VZSV01000034.1:2466380-2480073 GCA_013398735.1 Nothocercus julius
TTTTATTATTTTTTTTTCCTCCTTCTCCACCCTCCTCTCCTTTTCTTCCTCCTCCTCCATCCCTCTCGCCCCATACAAAGGCAGCAAGGTGGCCTCGCAGCGCAAAAAGAGCTTTGTTTTAAAAATGCCCATGGAGTTGACGCAGAGCCGCATCCAGAAGATCTGGCTGCCTAATGACAACCGGCCGGCCCTACCCCGACGTTGTGAGTAGGGGATAAACGTGGGGGTCCGGGGGTGCTCCGTGCTGCCTGGGGGGCTGCTCCTTCACTTCCGTTATTATTACTATTGTTGTTAATTATCTCTCTCCCTTGGAAAAATAATAGATTGTCATCAGCAGCTTTTTGTTCCCCCTGGCTCTGGCATCATCCCTGCTGGTCCTGGGAATGCCACGGAAGGCGCCCGGCTCTGCCGATACCGCCCACCTGCCTCCCTCCCTGGCCGGACCGGAGGATGCCGAGCTGGGGCCTGACCTCAATTCCTCCCCCCCTGCTGCTTTTCCAGCCCATCCCCGTGCATCCGGGATTAAAGGGGCACGAGGTGGCGTGTTCACCTTGGCCCCGGGTGGTGACTCGACATGGGATTTGCTGAGGTGACCGGAGCTTTCCGCTGGCTTTGGGAGTGGGCCGGCTTGGGGCACCACCAAAATCTCCTGCCAAACTGCTGGCCAGCCCCGGCTCTCCCTGGCCACGCTGCGCTGGGGACGGGATGGGAAGCAGGTAGAAGGAAGCCAGACAGCGCAAAAAATCAAGTGCAGGCAGCATCCTGGTCTTGTAAACCGACCTCTGTGCTTAAAAATAAATAGAGGCAAATGCTTGGATTATCCACGTGTTACTGAAATACAAATCATGAATCCTAACACAGCTGTAAAGCCCAAGAGGTGGTGCTTTTAACTCGCCCAGCACCCAAACTGACAGCCTGGCCGTTATGCAGCTCCAGACAGTTCTCCCTGTCGCAGGAATCACAGGAATCCTTGCAGATTTTTGGAGGGGTGTAGCACAGGGGAGATGGCCTTTTGCCACCTGGAAGTGGATGGAAGCTGCTTGGGCAGTTTCAATCACTGTTTCCAGTGCTCTTATTTAACCGGCAGCTGTGTTTTTAAAGTCACTTCGGACCTCTGCAGAAAAGTTTTCACCTTGAGGGGGGGAAATTTAAAAACAATAATTAAAAAAAATAGATCCTGGCTGTTGGCTCCATTAAGCCGCCAGCGTGCGACATGAACCGCCCTTGTCACCCTATGGCCATGGGTGACATGGGCAGCCAGAGCTCTGCGCTCGTCCCACTCGGATGCACAGCACAAGCCGCCTCGGAAAGGGATGAACATCTGGGCTGCCCCGGGGCTTTGCTTTCAGCGGGATATGATGTCTCCTGGCTGGGGGAACTGCCTTAATGCTTTGCAGCTGTATCCATTTGATCCGATTTTTACTTATTTTTTTTACCCGAGGTCCTCGCTGGGTAGGAATCCCTCACGAGCGTAGCTCGCTCGGCTGCTTTTTAGCTACTTTATCCACATGGTTCTTGACCACAGGATCATCTAGGCGAGAACTGCCCCTTGCAAGAGAGGCTGTCATGTCTTAACCTTTAGAGCCCCGGCTGGTGGTTAATACCCTCGCGTGGCTCCTGATTAATTCCCGTGGGGTGGAACGAGTTGCGTGGGGCCTCATTTATTGCCAGCCAGCATTGTCGTGCCGCCAGCATTTTCAGGTCTCTCAAGTTTGGAGCAGGAGGGTTCCCCGGAGATGATCTTAACTAGTGGGCACGAGGCGTCCCGGTGGCACCGCGGTGACAGCGGGCGCGCCATGGGGACGCCGTGCGGAGCCTCGAGCCCGGTGCCGTCAGGTGCCGTCGTCCAGGCTTTTAGCTGGCGGTCCATTAAATTCCCGCCGAGCTGCACGTCGCTCACGTAGGGGCCGCGAAGCCGAGTTGCTGCCGGCGCCGGCTTTATGGGCAGAGCCCTTCGCCGGGACGAGGGGAGGGGGCTGGCGCCGTACGGGGGGATGATGCCGGAGGAAAAGCTCCGGCTGCCTCCTGCGCTCCGAATCGGGGAGGGAAAGATTATTGCAGGATGCGTCCTAATGCATCCTTTAAGTGGATGGTAAAAACGATGAGAGTGAGAAAGCGCATGTTTTACCTAACGTGGCTTTTCTAGAGGCAAATTTCCTGCTCTTTTGTCCCCTCATGGAGCAGATAGAGCAGCGTGCCCGTCTTTCCACAGCTAGGAGTGATGAGCTGCTCCTGGCCACGTCTTCGGAGCATCCTCCCTGACCTTGCCCTGTGCAAACAGATGTCAGTGACAGGGAATGAATGTGCTTTGAAATCCTGGACTCCCTTCCAAAGGATGGGATGAATCGGGGCTTTGTGAAGCTCTCGGAGCCGAGTGCCGGCTCCTGTTTCATCCCTGCTGCGAAGTTTGCAGGAGCGCAGCGGCGGGGAGCGGGCGGACGCGGTTTTGGGTGCGGGTGACTCGTCTTGCCCAGGAGCCTTTCCCTGCTCTGACGCTCCTCAGCACGGATCCGGGAACTTTTCTCTGTGTGCTGGCAGCTGGGGCAGTTTTTCTTCTCTGTGTATCTATTCCTCCTTTTTCTTTCTTTTTCTTTTTTTTTTTTTTTTTTTTTTTTTTTTTTTTTTTTTTTTTTCTTATTCCCTCCTTATTTAATGATTCTGTGGTGCAAAAAAGGCTGGTAGCTGGTGTTGGTAGAGGACGGGAGCAGTGGTCCAGCCTACGCGGGGAGAAGGAGAATTTCCTCTCCGGGGGTGTCACAACCCCTTTGGCATCCTGGCACGCAAAATAGATGCTTGTCCCCAAAAGCAGTGCGAGCTGCCCTGGGCTTTTGAGGACTTTTTTGAGGAACGCATAATATTTAATGCACAAAACAATAAAACTTTATTTATTCGTTTTCTCATCTCTTGCCTTCCGAGCCGAACAGGTGACGAGTGGCTTTTCTCATGGACCCCGTTGCCTTAACTCCTTCTTGCGGCCCAAGTTTGGCTCTCCGGTTGCTGCTGGTGTTTTTCCTTAGGAGGAGAGGAAGTTGCTCGTCCTCATGTGCTTTGCAAAGTCCCTGTGCCCCCTGCTCCTTCCCCAGCAGTTTTGGGGGTCTTGGGGCCGGCTGGAGCGCTGGCTGGGTGAGAAGCACCTGGGAAGGATTCCCGACACGTGGTGCCGGCGGCATGGAGGGCGGCCCTCTAATCCAAATGCCATCAGATGTCATTAAGATCTGTCACATCTGAAGCACTTGGCTTGGCGCCCGCCTTCCGGCAACGTGACAGTCCTGGCTCCACTGCTGAGAATATCCCAGGACACAGGAACCACGCAGGGGAGCGGGGTAGGAAAATTCCCAGATTGCTCCGTTTGGCAATTTCCTTTGAAGTGAAGGAGAGAATTCACTTCCTAAAGGATTTTTTGGGAGTAGCAGTGATTTGCCTGGGCAACCTGGAAACAAACTTCTTTGCTTTTTGGCTGTGCCATTGGGTCAAACAGGAGGGGAGTTTCTCTTTAACTTGCCATGTCATCATTGCACTGATGGTTCTGGATTTACTATTTTTTTTTTTCTCTCCCAGCTGTTCGATACAGGATCCTCTCTAATACAGAGGCGGGACCAGGTTAGCTGGGGGTGGAAAAAAGCTTAAAGCAGATTTAGGCAAAAAAAGAGAAGTTGCTTTTATGTATCTACTTTTAAATGTTCTTGATTCTGCAGCTCACTAATGGTGCTGTGGACCTGTATGTCTTCAGAAAAGTGGTCGGTTGCATTTGCTTATGCATTAGCTTGAAAGCTAGCAAAGGTTTTTGGAAGTTTTTCCCTGAGGATTAAGTTCTCAATTTTGCAGGGCAGTGCAGGTCTTAGCCAATTTCATAATAAATAAATAAAAAGATAAACTGTATGAACCAGAGTTTGAATTTGCCTTGATTTTTTTCAAGTGGCAAAACTGAGGCACAGTGATTTTTTTCAAGGACAGTTGGGTTCTTGCCCATGTTTCAACTATCAGGATGTCCCCCCTTTTACTTTAGCTTTCAGTCTGTGACTTCCACCCCATGGTCTAGGTGGCCCTAGGGCACATATGGGTCAGTATGGCTTAGTGCCTCGATGTGGGGTGCCTTGTCATCCACCCCTGCTGCGACATGTTCATTCAGCAGCTACCATTGCAAAAACGAGTTGGTGGGTTCACCCACTTGGTTGTCCTGCATGCACTTGTTTTTTTTCCCCAGCCTTCCCACTTGGATCAAGAGCAAGTGCTCTGCAGGATTGATGCAAGATGAGCTGTGGGATTCATGGCTATTTGTGCCGTTTTCTCCTCTTTCTTGTAGCCTGTGGGCCGCAGCTTGCCAACTCGCCCACCGTGATAGTGATGGTTGGCCTCCCAGCCCGTGGCAAGACCTACATCTCCAAGAAGCTGACTCGCTACCTCAACTGGATCGGTGTCCCCACGAAAGGTGAGGCCTTTGGGATGCAGCAGCCACGGGGACAGTTTTGCAAAGCTTGTGCTGGCCCGGTGCCCGTGTCCTCATGTCCCACCAACTGCAGCAGATGTTTCTCTTTCACATGGGGACCAAGGGCTGGCCTTTCTTTCTAAGAATGTCTCTACTTGGTCTGTGGCTGGAAAGCTTCATGCACGGGCGGTGTCGTGGCTGAAAATTGTGCTATTCAGACCTCCGTGCGTGGAGTCTGAACGCTTCCCCAAGGCATTGCTCTGGGCTGCGGCTTGCGGGGTTGGCATTCCCCATGCGGGCCAAGGCAAAGTGGGGGCTCGGGGCTGCCTGCCTTCCATAGAATCACAGAATGCTTAAGGTTGGAAGGGACCTCTAGAGATCATCTAGTCCAACCCCCCTGCACACGCAGGGTCACCTAGAGCATGAGGCACAGGACTGCGTCCAAGTGGGTTTGGAAGATCTCCAGAGAAGGAGACTCCACAGCCTCTCTGGGCAGCCTGATGGGGAGTGGGCCAGACCAGGGTCTTTTCTTTGACGGTCTCTGCCTTTTCCGTTCAGTTTTCAACGTGGGAGAGTATCGCCGCGAAGCGGTGAAGCACTACAGCTCCTACGACTTCTTCCGCCCCGACAACGAGGAGGCCATGAAAGTCAGGAGGTAAACGCGGGTCCAGCGACTGCCTGGGGACTGAACGGGGGGTGAAGCCCAGGGCTGGCGGTGGGTTTTCCCCAAAGACGTACTGGATGGAAAGGCTGGGGCTGAGATCTCCTTGCCTGTCCGTGCGCTGGTGGCCACGAGCGTCTCGGAGGGTGTTGGGAACATCATGCAGATGTCACCTCTTCTCGCAGGCAATGCGCCCTAGCCGCCTTGCGGGACGTCAAGCTGTACCTGACAGAGGAGGCTGGCCAGATTGCGGTGAGTGCGGGGAATTGCTTTGCTCTGCTTTAAAGAGATTCCTGGTTCCTGCACAGTTTGTGCTACCTCCAGCTACGCTGCCTGGAGGAAAAGGGGTTCCCTGGGCACTTGCCTGGGCTTTTCGCACCTGCATCTCACACCGTTGATGTCACGGGTGCATTTTGCTTTAAAACCCAAAACTGGAGCTGTGAATCTTCTGTGAACAGAAAAACAATTTCTTTTTTTTCCTTCCTTTCTTACTCTGTGTGCCCCTGTATATCAAAATATTTCTTCTTTCTGAAGCCCAGCTTTAGTAGGCAAATGATCTGGTGCTTCCCACCTGTTCCTCAGGGACTGTTTTAGTGTCTCGGCTTCTCCCTCTGTGTTCTTGGGCTGGACTTCACAGGCAGTGCTCTCAGGCCCTGACATTTGCCTGCTGGTCTCCCTAATAACTTCTGAGTCCGCTGGCCTGTTTGAGCAGGACTCAGTGGAAGGATGGGGTTTCCAAGGGGATGAAGTTTTCATGACTTTCCTGCAGCTCTTAATGGGGGAGAAAGCCATGAGCTCAGCCCTTGTAAGACATTTGCTGACCCACCTAGATTCAGAATGAGGAAGGGCCTGGGGGGAAACCCGGCATTCGTGGCGCTAACCCAAATATATGTGTTCCTAAAGGTTTTTGATGCCACCAATACAACACGGGAGAGGCGCGGGATGATCTTGAACTTTGCCAAAGAAAATGGATTCAAGGTTGGTACCAGCAGGCTGCTGCCAATATTGCAGAGTTCCCATTAGTGTATTGGTGCCCTCTCTTCTCATTAATGTAATCTTCACCTGTGCAAGAGGGAGTTCTCTTTCCCTGTTGGGCTCATTCAAGACCCGAAGCCCGGAGAAGGAGAGGGAAGGAAGTGGGATGGTGGGACTGTTCTGTGGGTTGAGCTACGAGGTGGCTACTTGAGCGAGGAGCTGCCTGAATGCTGAAAACCTTATTTCAGGTGGGTTTTGCTTTGCTTTGTAGGTGTTCTTCATTGAGTCCGTCTGCAACGATCCCACTGTAGTAGCTACCAACGTCATGGTAAGTGTGGAAACATTATTATTAACCTTATATAGAGTGTTTTTTTTTTGTTTGTTTTGTTTTGTTTTTTTCTTAATGTATTTAAAAAAATGCACCAAAGCCAGTCAGTTGAAAGCTAGGAGGCTTTTATCTTCTCATGATTTACTTGGTCTGGAATGAAAAAGAGCTCATCTCCCTCAACCTCAGGGCCACCTAGACATAGTGAATTCAAAAGCCTGAGCCTTTCCCCAGGACCCTTCTGTGCTCTCTGTTAAGTTACATGTTGACATGTAGCTTAACATCAAGGAAAGACATGCGTACCGTTGGCTTCAGTGAACACAAAGTCCCAATTTTTGGAAGCAACAAGTGTGGTTAGGGTGTTTAAGTCCTGTCGAGGAGTGGTGAGTCTTAGTGTCTTCAGCCGCATGGTGTTTGAAAATTATTTGGGGTCTGCCTGGAGAAGAACAGCAGCCAGGCTTCAACCTGCTGCAGGCTGGAGTTTCTTGCCACTAGCTAAAATTTGGTTTGGGAAAGCAACATAAAACATTGGTTTGCAGACCCCTTTGGGAGATGCTGGACCATCAGCAATGCCCCTTTGCCTGGTAAACTTGGCTAGGGCAGATGGAAGCTGGTTGTTCTACTCAGTTATAACTAACTTTAATGAAAGTCCTTTACTCCCTTGGGCTTTATGATCTAGCCTTATCTGATTGCACATCTGAACTTCGAGAGTTGCTCAGTTTTGATATATTGTTCCCCTGCTTTCTCTGAAATGGTGTGAAGCTGGATTTTTGAAGGATTTAATCCCTTTCTTTGAGAGCAACTAGTGCTTGAAGGGGGAGAGAATGAACTACTAGCTGTGTGTAGGCTTCTGCTTCCCAGGGCGCTGCCACCAAAAGATGTTTTTAATCCTGGGAACAGTGCAGAAAATACCCTTGTAGGCCTGGGGCAGTGTTATCCCATGGGTGGGACATCCCACTGGTGTTCGGATTGCTTATGAAGTTACTAATGTGTAATGCTGCTGCTCCACCCCAAATCTTGATCAAAAACAACCTGTTGAAGTAGCTGAGGCAGAGCTTTGTCCTGGATTCTGGATATTCTTGTTGCTTATTTCTAGTATAGTTATCTTAAAGCGAATCATCTGCAGAAAGAGGTCAAATGCAGTTGTCCTGCTACTTCAGATGGGGAACTGAGGCACAGCCAGGTTGCAGCGACTTGCAGCAGGTTCGCTCATCTTGTGCTTAGCTTTGTGCTTCTTTATTCATCTTGCTGCAAGTGATGCAAAGAGGCTTAGCGGGTAGCTGCGACTTGGCACAACTTTGAAACCTGATATTTGCATAGCAGGATTGTTGTGAGCCACAGACGGGGCATTTTGGAAGTCCTCCTAACGTCGACTTTTGGTGTGTTTTCTCCTCTGCTGCAGGAAGTGAAGTTGTCCAGCCCAGATTACCGGGACTGTAATTCGACCGATGCCATGGAAGACTTTATGAAGAGAATCAATTGTTACCAGGCCAGCTACCAGCCACTTGACCCGGATGACTATGATCGGTAAGAAACTTTGCTGACTTCCAAACAGGCTGGCTTTGAGGGCCTTTTGTCTCCCAAGAAAGCAGCAGTGAAGTATGGAGCTACATTTCACTTCCTATTCAAATACGTGACTATGCTAGACTAACGTCTGAGCCAAATCTCACTGCAAACTCAGGCTTCTTTCTCCGAGACTTGAAAACACTCTGCTGTTTTCCCTAGCTCTATGCCAGGGAGCCAGGCATCCAAATCTTCCTAGGATCTTCTGTGCCAGAAATGATGATTTTGACTTGTGTGCCCTGTGTGGATGATCCTGGTCCTTCTCAGGACCCATCCTGGGTTGGAAGTACCTCCCTACTAGGCTTATTTCATCCCCTTTACTGCTGAAAGAAGAAATTGCAATTGCATTGGTGTTACTTAGCCTTCCGTGAATTTCCGCTATCTTTTGGCTTCCAAATTAAAATAGTCTGCAGGAAATCCTTTGAGCTGGGTAATTATATCAACTGAGATCTCACAAGGCTGTTTCCTGATTATGGTGTTTCCTTCTTTCTGCTTTCTTGTCTCCCTAACTCTTGCTGTGCTTTCCCTAGGGAACTTTCTCTCATCAAAGTCATCGATGTTGGCCGGCGGTTCCTGGTCAACAGAGTTCAGGATCATATCCAGAGCAGGATCGTTTACTACCTAATGAACATCCATGTCCAGCCCCGCACCATTTATCTATGTCGGCATGGTGAGAGCGAGTTCAACCTCAAGGGGAAGATTGGAGGTGACTCGGGGCTCTCTAACAGGGGTAAAAAGGTAAGGAGAAAGAGACTGGTTCCCTGGGGATTCTAGGAGAGATTTGGCTGTAGGAGATGCTGTGCTTTGGGCTAAGGGCATCTTTGGTGCCATCTGGGGTTTTTAGAAGGTTTTCTACAGGACTGGCTAAACTTGGGCTTGAGCCTGGCCTCGATGGAGACTTTCCAGCCATTCACACTAATTTTTATGCCTGCATGTAACTGGAGTTAACAGCGGTTGGGCCACAGATCTCTAGGAGAGAATAGTGGGAGTATCTTCAGTGCTTGGGTTTAGCCCCAGACATGGGTTCAGATCTAGTACAGGCAGGGTAGAATGTATTGTAGCTCTGTTGTGTGCCCACTGAGGACTGTCTCTCCTTTCCAGTAGGGCTAGTCAGCTCAAATGATGCTTTTAGACTGCTCACAAATCATTTTTTCAAGGAGATGGGAGAGCGAGTTGCTCTGGGAAGGATGACTAATTATTTTTGGATTCGCATAACATTTTGAAGCCTAAATAAAGTGACAAAGATGGAGTCACCTGAGGTGTGACTATTATCAAATACTACAGGATACATCAAATTAGCTCAAATTAGGCTCATGTAAGCAGCATATTTTGTTGAAAGATTAGCTTCTCATCAGTCTATTACTTGCCAACTTGTTCAGCCAGGTGTTACCCCAGTACTGCTGGAACAACTGTGCCTCCCATTGCTTCTGGGAAATGCAGCAACAGCACTTGCTCCAAAACCAAGGAATTTATTCCTGACCCAATCAACCTGAATTCATCCTGAACTCAGCCCATCCTAGCATAGTGCAGACACATTAAGCCCAAATGACAGGAGGTAGTGAGAAAATGTGTGGCCCTTGGGGATCCGTTTGTGTGAGGCTGCCGTGCACCTTGCAGCATGAGGCCAATACGTTTGGAAAGTATAGAGATTTTTGGAGAAAGAGACGGAGAAGGAAACACTTGCTGGGAAGGAGGGAGGAAGACCCAGTGGGAAGCTGTGGATTGAGAATCAACCTCTTCTTTGTGTCCCACAGTTTGCATTGGCACTGAACAAGTTTGTCGAGGAACAGAACCTAAAGGACCTCAAAGTCTGGACCAGCCAACTAAAGAGGACGATACAGACAGCAGAAGCTCTCCAGCTGCCCTACGAGCAGTGGAAGGCACTCAATGAAATAGATGCTGTAAGCACCTTTGATTGCAGTAGGGACAGATATATCTTGCAAATTGGGGTGGGTCAAAGTGAGTGACAGCGCTTCATTTTTGCCTAAATCTCACCACCTGGGGAGAGGTTAGGAGAAGGGAATATTTTCTTCTCTAGTACCTCCAATTTGGCTTCTGGTCTTAGCTCTACTGTATGCAGATGCTACAAGATTTTGACTATAATGGTTTCTGCTTGGCACTGCCCTCTTGCTGAACACTGAGAGGGTTAAAGGCAGTTTGCCTGGGAGAAGGGTTGAATGATGGGTGGGTCAGCAACATTTGATCTGAACATGGTCAGTAACCTCACAGATGTGCTATCCTGGCAGGGTGTTTGTGAAGAAATGACATACGAAGAAATCAAGGAGCAGCATCCAGAGGAATTTGTTTTACGTGATCAGGATAAATACTATTACCGCTATCCTTCCGGAGAGGTAGGTCTGCAAGGAGACATTCTGAAACATAACTTTAATTTAAAACATGGCCTTCTTGTTTTCACCCCGTCCCTTATACCCAGATGATGGGGAGTACAGGGAGAAAGAGGTGCTCTGAGAAATTAGAGACAAGAATGGTCAGGGCTTCCATTTGCCTTTTGCTTTGAGCTCGTGTGAGGTCATGGGAGGGGAAGATCTCATTAAGAAATGCACCACTTAACAAACCACCCCATGGACTGCATAAAAAAAAAAATAGCTGGAAGGGTCCTCTGAAGGTTTCTAGTCCACTGAAATTGCTGTGTTGCCCCCAGATTCTGTTTTCTTTCATTCTAAAAGAGTGATTTTTAGCCTTGCTCTCAGTCATTTGTTGAAGGTTGATTGAGATATCTCCATTTGTTTCTGACATGAGAAATATGGTCTGCTTTGGGGTATGGTGTTAATTGGCCGTTCTGAATGATGTCTTAGGTTATGTATTGGGTCTTTTATCACAGGATTAAAAGGTGTATAGATATTTAGGAAAAAATTAATGTTTGGAGGCATCTTAGTGGCAGTGTGCTGAACAGGAGAAAGTCTGGGGATGTCTGACACTGACTTTGGGCATCTATGGTTTTTATGTCTGAAGCCTTGGTGCAGTTTTTACCTACCTTGAGAAAATCTTTGGGACTGTGGCTTAAACATGAATAGCTTATTTCTCCTCCAACTGAAGAAATAGCTATATACCAAGGTGGCCCAAAATCAAGGCTCTGAATTTTTTTCACTTTGAGCAGTAATTACATTGGTTCAGTTTAGTCAGAAGGATGAACTTGATAGATTTTTAGCACAATAACCACGGTTTCTTGTAGGGTCCTCACTTTCTTGATTTATGTATGCATTTATTTATTTATTTTTATTTATTTATTTTTTTTACTGTTGTTGTTCATCTCCCTGCCCTTCTTTCTCAGTCCTACCAAGATCTAGTGCAGAGGCTAGAGCCGGTCATCATGGAGCTGGAAAGACAAGAGAACGTCCTTGTGGTCTGTCACCAGGCTGTCATGCGCTGTCTCCTGGCTTACTTCCTCGACAAGAGTGCAGGTGAGCTCCCTTTACCCGGGCAGGAGGATGGTCCCGCTGGTGGTTGGGTGGCAGAGCTTTGAGGATGCTCTGTGGCTGTACAGGGCCTGCAGTGTGCACCTCCTCTTGATGGGGTAGCCATAGGTGCTGAGGAGGAAGGGCTCTGAGCCTCCTGTTGGAGAGAGGATGGGATAACTCACTCGCTTTGATTTTTCTGCAGATGAAATGCCCTACCTGAAATGTCCCCTTCATACAGTGTTGAAGCTGACTCCAGTAGCTTATGGTAAGTGGGCATTTCTCCTTGACATGTTGGGGTACTTGACTTGCACCTCGTCTCTGAATCCAGGCTGTCTCTGAGAGATGGGCAAGTGTCTGCGTTTGGTATCTCATAGCATCCGGTGACAGTGGAGTTGCTCATGCCCATTCTGTCTCCCTTCTGCAGGCTGCCGGGTGGAGTCCATCTCTCTGAACGTTGAAGCTGTGAACACCCACAGGGAACGGTCAGAGGTGAGTGTTGCTTTTCCTCAAAGACACGCCTTGGTCGGCCTTATTTCCCCTATGGTCACATGGCAGTGAGGTCTCCTTGGGGGTGGCTGTGGCGGGGAAACTGCTTAGCTAGAGGATCAGAAGTGCTGCTGGGGAACTGGAGCATGAGTTGGGTTTTCATCCCCGAAAGGTGCAGCTGATCAAGTATTTTATGGGGAAAAGGATGGATGCATGTGCGTTCCAGGTGTGTTCAGATTAAAGCTGGCCCATGTCCCATGGAAAGGTTTTTGACTTGACAGCCAAAGGTCTGTTCAGTCTTCCACTCTTCCAAGTGGGCTTGGAGCCATAGATGGAGAAGATGACTTCCCTGCAGTCTCCCAGCAGACTAGCAGTATCCAGGACCAACCGCCCACTGAAGTATTTGTCTTCTCATTTTTTTTTTTTAAATTATTATTTTTTTTTTTTTTTCTCTCAACCATGGTTTTGCATGGTTCCCTCAGTGCCGTCCTGCAGGCTGAAAGGTGCTGTTGGAAGGAGACCCCTCGTGCTTGCATGACACTGAAGAAGGGAACAAGACCCCCAGTAATGTAGAGTCCATGCCCTGTGCGTGACTGCCACAAGCTCTGAGGGCCAGAGCAGGGGACACTGCATGGTGGTTGAACTGAGAGGCCACCAATGACCTGGTGCTGTAGGAAGGGTGTTGGGAGCTGAGGGAAGGCACGTGGGTCTAGGGCCTGCGCTGGCAGGGCTGGTATCCCTCGGGTTGAGATGCAGCAGGGACAGATGCTGTCCCCTTGCTGGCTTTTGTGTGGTAGCGATGTGTGCCCAGCTGGGTGGTGGATGGTCAGACCTGTCCCTGTTTTGGGGCAACTTCTTTTCTTTGCTTGCCAACCTCAGTGGGCGGTAGCAGCTCTGTTGCTTCTCTATCCCCGTGGAGGAAGCCAATCCTTCCTCCCATGATTAGGACCATTGACTCCTTCCTTCCCTGACAGAGCTCAGGGAGGCAGGAGACCCACGTGGCGCGGTTAGGATGGAGCTAGACACGTGCAAAGCGCTTTAGTTCCTCTGCTTGGCTTTGAAGGCACTGCTCCTCCATTGCTTGAGCTCGTGATACCGACCCTGGCTGCTCTGTCTGACTTCCCGAGTCCTTCTTGCTAGCCCGGGCTGGCTCATCTCTCCTGTTCTTGCTTTCACATGTCTCCCCAAGTCAGAGGGAACAGTTTGGAGGAGGAGACCAATGGGGACCTCTTGCTCTAGTCTCTCTGTCATGCTAAGTCATGAGCTTTTACTATTACTACTTTTTTAAGTAATTTTTTTTTTTTTCTTTTTTTTGTGAGCAGAGGTTCAAGAGAGGAAAAAATCCATCTCATTCTCAGTTCAGGGCCCTTTTTTTCCCCTCCCCTTCTTGGGAAATCATGCGGCATCCTTGAACTTTCTCATCGTTATTTTTTCTCGGTGTCCAGAGCCTTTCAATGCATCCAAGTTGCCCTTTGCACGTCGACAGTGATTGTGGGGGAAAAGTAGAAACCGCTTTAAAGAGAAAACAACCAAAAAAAACTGCTTTATTTTTTTTCCTTTAACTGTCGCCTTCTTCCCTTTTTTATTTATTTATTTTTTTCTTTGTCTCACTCTAATTTAGGAAGCAAAGAAGGGACCTAACCCGCTCATGAGACGTAATAGCGTTACCCCTCTAGCAAGCCCAGAGCCCACCAAAAAACCTCGCATCAACAGCTTTGAGGAGCATGTGGCTGTTTCTTCCGCCCTGCCAGGCTGTGTTCCTCAGGAAGTGTCCACGCAGATGCCGGGACAAGTTAGTTGAACTCTTTTTTTTTTTTTTTTTTTTTTTTTTTTTTTTT
>VZSV01000034.1:2490099-2615101 GCA_013398735.1 Nothocercus julius
TTTTTTTTTTTTTTTTTTACTTCTTCCAGATCACAGGTTGCTTGAGATATCAGACTGTGTCATTTCCCCAGCCATGTGCTTTTGCTTTCGAATCTCTGAGCTCTTAAGGTGTGACCAGTTCACCGGGAAGGATCTGCCCCCTCCTTCCAGACACGGGATGACTCAGGCGAGACCTTAAAGCCTGGGCTAATCTTTTCAGAAGGCAAATAGTTAGGAAAAGCAAACCAAGAGATCAGCAATACTGGATGTCCTGTGCCAGCCTGGAGATTTCCCATCAGGTTTGGTCCCTGCTGCCACTCGTGTCCCGAGACACCCTTTTGGCAATGGGCACGTCTTGTTCATGGCCAACATGTACCATCCTTGCACGCTCAGAAGAGCAGGAGCATCCCAGAGGAATGGTGGCTCTAGTGTTTGGCTAGGGAGCCAGGATGCCCAGTCTGTGGTGAATTGCACCCCTTCCCCTTCTGCAGCTTTAGCACACAGAGTTACTTGCCATATCCTTTCTGCACTGAGTCACCTGCGTGGGAGATGTCTACGAGAGAGGGCTAAACCCAAGGGATAGCAGGACTGGCAGGAAAATAATGTAAAGGAGCACTGCCACACCACTGGGAAATAGAGCATCCCTAAAAGCCAAGAGATGTTGATGCTCTAAGATATAAAATAGCAGAGAGGGGACTCGGTGTGGGTTCATTTTCATTGTTAGTTCTCTGTGGGCTGCCAGCAATGTGAGATGCACCTGCCAAGGGCATTTAGCCACATGTGGGTTGACTCTTGCCTGTGCACAGGCTCAGCTCAGCTCAACTCTCTGAGTGCATTTATCTCCCTAACTTCTTCTCAGACGTAGATCTGTTCCTAGGGAAGGCAGACGGGGATTTCTAGCCCAGCTTTCCTTGAAAGAGGGAGCTACTGGTGCTCAACACACTGAACCTTTATTTTTTATTTTTTTTTGGGGAACATTTCTGCTCCCTGGGGTCCCTGGCATCATGTGAACTTCTCTTGAGGTGGCTACTTAGGGCTTTCAGCCAGGATAAAAGACACTTAGATCTCCATCTTTGCTTTGCAGAGCCAGGGAGAGCCTCAGCGAGGTTTGCTCCTGCCAACACATGGTTTGGGGAGTTTCTTCCAAAAAAAGTGGCCTTTTGCAGCCCTTGCCTGCCTTTGTCCACTTGTGCCTCCCTGCAGGGTCCCTCCTTGGCTGTGCTCAGCTGCCCAGTGGTGCAGCTGCACCAGGAAGTTGCAAAAGCTCTGCTTTGGAAATCAGCCTAAGAAAACACAGAAAGAGAAGAGAAAGAGAAAAGAGAGAAAATGCTGGGGCCTTGTCTGCAAGGCTGAGCAGTGCTGTGAATGCTCCATCCAAAGCAGAGAAGCACTTGGGAAAGGGGAGTCTGCCGCAGAGTGCTCCATACTGGGGGCTGTGGTAGCTGAGGGATGGATTGGACCGAGGGACTGGTTAATTGGACCCCAGGACTGTCTAACCAGCAGTTGGAAGGAAGCTGCTTTGTTTCCCCTTTTCCCTCAGGATCTCACAAGTGCTGCTGGATTTAACCCTTCCCTTCTGCTGTACTCTCAGGAACCTTGCAGGGAATAGCAGCTTTTGGATGGGGAGGGGGCTCCAGCTTTCCTTCCATTGAGGAAAAAAGAGATTATCATCAGGGTTTTCTGGGACCTGGAACTTTTTGCACCACTTGAAGTAGGAGTCAACACCTCACCCATTGATGGGATTTTGTGAAGAGGCTGCAATGTGCAAATACGTGCAGAAATCGGTACGTGCGTAAAGAAACCCAGGGACCTACAGGGCTGGCAAAACTCACGAATGGTAAAAAGTGAAGCATTTGACAGAGGCAGTGATATTACCATCTTTTACCCACCCTCTCATTCTCTAGGAATGCAGATTTTCTCCAGAAAACAAAAAAAACAACAAAAGAAAAAAAAAAAAAATAAAGAGCTGATCCATGCAGTGGCTGCATGGCATGGAAAGGGTTACGGCCACCCGGACATTGCTGAAGTGGCTGGACCAGGCTGGGTTTGCCTGTGTAAAGGGTAACCTTGGTGACAAGGGGGGGAAAAAAGCCTGGAAAGAGCAGGAGGACCCTTCCAGCTGCAGGGAGGTGCAAGCATTGGGTCCGGGGAGGGATCAAGCCATGGGTTGCTGCCCAGACTCTGCATGGGGCAAGGAGAGGAGGATTTGGGTGCAGGCAGCAAGCAGAGCTGATCTTTTACCCTAACTGGGAGTGTTTTGGAAAGGGCACCAAGCACTCAATGGCCAGATGGCCACGACTCATCCCATCACCATCAGTGCTATGCATAAATCACCTTTCTAAGCATGTAGGTCTGCTTTTTTCTTGATAAACCTCAAGTTCAGCTTGTTGCCATATCTCTCTGGTCTCTTCTGCTGTTGTTGTTAATGCCACCAGAAACTTCTTTATAGCATTTCTATAAACAGCATTAGCAGGAAAACGTTCCTTCTCTGCAAGTGTAATTATAGAGCAGTTGCTGCCCTAAGCAGCCTCTCAGCATGGAGAGGATCCAAAGTATTTCAGAGGCTCAGCCTGCCCCCCATTAGATTCAGACCACCACCCTCCACAGAACAGCATCCGTAGGCAATTACTGGGCAAATGCGAACACCCCCTTTGGATAGACTGCAACAGAATTTTATTTTCCTGTCTCTGGAAACGTGTTGGAATAGTGTTCCTAGAGATGTCGAACAGTCTCCATTCCAGAGGTTTTTAGGAACAGGAATGATTCTTGGGAAAAATTCATGTTGATTTGACTCTGTGCAAGGACAGGCAGGTGATCTAGATGACTTCTGGCATCTCTCCCAGTTCTGCCTGTGGTATTTTTAACTCAAGGAGACTGCTCTGGAAGGGCCACAGCTTGCACTTTACACCTATGGATTCCTCCATCCCTACCAAAGGCTGGAGGGGTTCCCATCTGCACTCTTTGGGATGGCACTGAGGGCCTTTCTAAAGGAACTTTTGGGATTGCTTCCTGAAGAGAGCATGGATAATATTACACAGGTCCTCTATGTTCAGTGCTCTGAAAATTCTCCTGCTGCAGCTTTATTATCTCAAAAACTCCATCTACCTTCATGCCAGTCCTATGAGTTGCAGCACAGCCTTAGCATCCTGCTATGAAAAGCCCCTGTATTGGGGTGAGACCTGGGAAACAATAACCAAAAACTCCCTCATTAGAGCATGAACAAAGTTTTGAATGTTTTGTATTCAAAAAATGAAGAGTTTTGTCTTGGGCCTGCAGTCATGCCCCAGGGGAACGGGTGACCCAAGGCAGTATGGAGTCAAGCCACGCTGGAGACCAGGGGTGGCTCTCAGAGAAGCTGCTGTTAGGGATGGAGATGTAACTTCCAAATACCCAGCTAGCAGATAAAAGTAGTCCTCTATTTCTGGCTGTATCTGAATTTCATTGTCTAAACCCTGAGAGCACTAAATTTCTTTCCACAACAAAAACAGCTTGCTGCTTCAGTTCATTGCGTTGGCCTTTGGGGATCTCTCTACTGCATCATCTCATAGAGTGCACAGAGAACTATGTCGGGGTGGGAAAGTCCACAGAGCAGCAGAGTACCTAGGAATCAGTCACTGCATACTGAGTGTTTCCAGGCCTCAGATCTCCTGTTACTCTCTTCCTCATGAGCTGCTACCGTGTCTCAAGGACTCAGTACCTGATCACGGACTAAATCCCTTGATGGATCTTCTCTACTGTTGTCTTCCAGGATCTTGTGGGCAAACTAATTGGCAACTTAAGAGCATGACAAATGGGGCTGCTTATTGTGGGACCCTGCATGGGAGGCAAAACAAAACCTGTCTGATGCACTTGGCCACTCAATCTATGGACAAAATGAGATCATTTCTTGTTATTCTAAGAAGACCCAACATTCCTCAGCTGCAGAGCTAGCCTGATCTGAAACAATTGTGATGAGAGAAGGTTCAAGGTCACACAGGCCTTGGGAATGTCTTCTCCCTCCAGAGCAAGATACAGATGCCTACTGGGGAAACTTGTCTTGTACTCCTACAGTCAGGCACTAGCAAATATTACTTGATATTTATTGGCACAACAGGTATCTGAGGACTCTTCATATTGAAATGCATATTGGCAGAATGTTATTCCGTACAGTGACCCCGTGCAGAATTTAGAAAAGTGGAAAGGAATGGCAACAAATGCTGTGACCAAAAAGCGTGGCTGAATTTGAGCCATGAAGAGAAACAGTAATTAAGACCTAACAAATAATTACGGTGTTGGAGGGAAGCTTGAGGATGAGCACAGCCCCAAATCCAGATGTTTCTAGTTGCAGCTCAAAACCCACAATTAAACTGTGATTTTGGTCATTATGAGAAGATATTTCCAGAGCTGGGTCTTGCCTTTATTCACCAAAACTACCGAGTCAGCATCAACAAAAAGAAAACCCAGCATTTTGATAAATGTCATCCAAACCAGACCGGAGAGTGTTAGCCTACGCTGGATGCCTCCAGCAAAGCTGGATGCCAACCTGCGGGCAGAGCAGCCTTTTTTGGAGAAAGTGAGGAGAATGCTTTCGGGCTGGCAGCATCTCTGTTCCGGAGAGGCGGAGGGTACCTAAAAATACTTTTGTTCTCCCTTGGGAGCAGGGAGCCTAGGATATGGCCGTACGGACAGGCAGATGTCACTGTGCATATCTCTGGATGCTGGTCCTTCTCAGCCTTGACTGCTGAGGCGCTGATTCACCAGGACAAGGAAGGTAGGGAAAGAAGTTGCAGCTTTCCTATGATTGTCTGCTTGGTCTGCTCATCCCATCCTCTTTGTGTTGTCCTCACTGGTGACTCTAGAGGCAAATCACACCACTGACCTAGATTTCTGGGCAGTGGTATAAGTGTTAATGGCTTATTTCCTTCCAGTCTCTCCAACTGCTGGTGATCCAGCCACCGTGACCTGCTCTGCCTACCACGCCTGTCCTCTTTGTGTATCCTTTTATCCCTTGACAGACTACTGACTTCTTGCCTGTTAGCCTACTGCCTAATTGCTCAACCACCATCATCAGCTCCCGTTGCCCCGCTTCTGGCATATGGCTACAAGGGTTAGATGTCAGCTTTTCCGGGCCTGCTCTGGTGGCATTAACCTGCTGAAGAAAGTTGAGAAAAATGATCTGGGGATTGTCCCTAGGGCAGGTTTGCACTAGCTGAGACGTACCTGCTTACATGTACCTGCTCTGGGATTTTCCAAAAAATCCCAAAGAAGTTCCAGGCTGCATTTTGCTTCAACTTTTAATAGTTTTTCCAAGTTTTTCCTAAGAGAATGCCATCTATTTGAGTGCATCCTGAGCTATGTTTCCGCACATGAGAAACGCCTCAACTCTGACACCCCGAGCCAGCAGTGAATCATCTAATCAGAGTCCAGCCCTCCTTTTAGAAGTTGCTTGGGGCAGGGAAGTTGTTTTCTTGTTTGGCTATACATTATCTGGCACTGACTGCCTGCTGTCTAAATAAAGCATAATAAAATAATAACACACAGATATTCACTGTAATTAATTTGTAATAGTGACAGAGATGCCTTTCCAGTCTTGCTAAACCAGCATGTAGGCTTATAGTGAGTATTTCTGAGGATGGACACCACTAATTTCCAGGCTCTTCCTCTGGCATATTTTTACCCATGACTGGATCTGTTGCATGAAGGTGAGAAATGTCCATCAGTGACCATTATGTAAAATTGTCTGCAAGATTTGACAGACCCTAGAGACACATGGGACTGGGAGGAAAGTGAATTGAGCTTGAGGACGTTGTAATGAAGGGTTTTCAAGACTCATGGTTAGAGCTGGCTGCAAACCAAGGCTTTTGGTTCACCAGACATTTTCTTTTGCATATAAATAAAAATAAAAAGCTAAAGGGGTGGAAAACTTAGCTTAAAGGGGTGGAAAACATTTTTTTTCCCACTCAAGATTTCTTGCAAGCCAAATTTCCTTTGAACCCTTGAGCAGCTCAGTAAAAGGACAGATCATCTTCAAGGAGGGGAGAGGGCCAGATGGCAAGATCTTTGGCCCAAGCATATCTGCCAACTACATCTGCTCCGCAGCAATGTGTGAAGAAGTCTTCTTTTTCATTCCTCACCCCATTGAACTGAAGACATTTCAGCAAACTAGTGGCTGTTTCTTAGAACAAGACAGTCCTATGCTGGAGAAATGCCACGGCAGATTAATTTGCAGCAGCTCTGGGTGCTAAGGCAGCAGTAACTTATTAGAAAACCAGGGCACATCCTCCACCACTCACAAAGCAGGATAGGAGGGTTTAATTCCCCTTATCTTACATGGGCCCAAAGCATGAGTAGCACAGGCTACTGTTGAGGTTCTGTTGAGGCACTTCCAAGAGACCCAGCAGGATGGAGATATGGGTTCAGGACTGCAGCTTTGCTTCAGCATGGTGGCTTTGGTGTCTCACTCAGCATCATCCCTTGAAACTACTTGAGATGATTGACCAGAAATGCCCCAGATGGGCCAAAAGGTTGGGAAGGGGAGGCTCAAACAACAAGTTCACCTGCCTGTCCCCAGCAGTTCTGGTGCAGTATTAATTTCCATCCTATCTGCAAAGGTGATCTGAGCGTGTCTGCAGGTGGCTGCTTTCTCCTGCAGCTGCCTCATTGCAAAGCTCCTGCTGCTGCGAGCACTGCTTGCTCCCTGCTCCAGCAAGGCCAGGACTGGTGTTGACAGCAGGGCAATTAAGGTCTGTGAGGGGGACATCCAGCCCTGCATTAGTGTAACGCTCTTTTCCCATGTCCATGGGGCTGATTTGCCTGCAGAGAGGCTGACTCAGTGAGGGGCAAGCTAAGCTGAGCTGATGCCTGCTTGCGACAGGATGAGACCTCGCACATGCTGAGCGGATGGACTTTGGTCAACAGAGCATCTTTGCAATAGCTCGGTCATGTGTCTGAGCTTGCAATGTGAATTTCCTGGCTTTTTTGGGGGGAGGTTTTTATTCTGCATGTGCAGCCTGGGGATCCAAAGCCCTCTGCCATTTCACAACGCAGCAGTGCAAGCTCTGCATTGCACAACATTTCCCTTCCTCGCTGGGGTTTTGTGCCAATCTGGGAGGGCGGCTTGGGCTTCATGGCTCGTCTTTGGTGGCACAGCTGGGATTGATGCCAGGTGTGGTGTCCGCGAGGAGTCAGGAAGGAGATCCATGCCCTCAAGTATCCAACAAGTTTGTTGGCTGAGGGATAACAGGAGCTCTCATGTTTGCACATCTATTGCAGGTAGTGACTCAAAGCCGGTGCAAAACCGAAATACGAGCAATAGCTAAACAAATGGATACAGTCCAGGAAGCCAATATTTAAAATGCTAATGTGCAAGAGCAAATCGGATATGTGTTTCAAAATGGGCTGAATTTGCCTCTGTGCAAATATCCGGTAAAATATTAAGCAACAGGTCCATCCCTCTGTTGCTGTGAATAGATGCTGATAGTTCAAGATCTGTGGGACTTGGCTGCATGAGTCACCTGAGTGCAGTTTTTAGGCATGTTTGCAAAGATTAGATTGCTTGTGAGATCCACGTGAACTGCAGGCAATCAAAGACCTGAGTGCCCAAATACCGTAGTCAAAACTGTGTTCTCCCTTAGACAAATTTCCACCTGGAAATTGTTAGTTTTGTGTGTTCACTGGTAATTTTTCTCCCTCTGCCTGAGTAATGGCTTTACCATTAGGAATCTGCTATCAGCTCCCTCTCAACGAGCATTTGCTACCAGGTCTTATCATCAGGAAAAAAAATATCTCTGACTGATGCCATTGGGTCTAGGAGCTACTTCAGAACAAGCACTTGACCCCTCTGCTGAATCAGGTGCATTTTACTCCTGGATAGATACCGATAGCTGCAGTCCTTTCCACTGAACTGCTCTCGGTTGTCATCACTTCTGCTCGTGGCCAGCAAGACCTCTCATCAGCAAAACACGTAATGCAAAACAGATATATTGCAGGGTGGAAAGCCAGTTGCATCTTATTTCAAGTAATTAACCAAGGGGTTAAAGCAAATATGCACAGAGAGAGAACTAAATTAATGCGGATTGATCATGCCTGCAGAAAATAAAACTGCCAGGGAACTGATTTCTTGCACTATGTATGATTATTTATAGTGGCATTGTCTGAAGTTGGAGTAAATAATCTGAGAGGGAATGGATCAATGGTTGCAGGTCCCTTTCTGTTGCTGATAGAAATCTGCTCCAAGGCAGGCAAAGTGAGTCAGGGGCAAATTTTTTTTCTTCCAGCTGAAAGTGTGAATTTGTCAAAAATTGCACCTTTTTGCAGGAGGATGCTGGGCTACATTGCCGTTGGGGCCTGGGCTGCTGGACCCGCGAAGGTCCCGACACTCAGAGTGAAACGACGTCCCAGGGGCTGCCTCTGCGGATGGCAAGGGCTGTGAGAAACTGCCCATTTTGCAGCATTTTGAGGCAGGGATAGAAACCTGCTTTGCCATGTGCTGGCTTTGGTGAGCCAAGAAGCTGGGCCAAGAATGCCAATCCCTGGCCGGCATTATGCCCAGCTCCATGGAGGAGCTCCCCTATTTTAAAGGCTTTTCCGCTCTTAACAAAGCATCCATTCCACTCCGCTGGCACCTACAAGGTATGGAGCGGGGAAGGACCATTTTGGAGGCTAAGCAGAGTGCCAGAGCCAGGGGGAGCTTCAGGAAGCGCCTTGGCTGTCCCCAAGACAGGTTGGTGCCTTGGCTGATAGAAAAGTTGCATTATTCTTATTTTTACTATTCTTGCTATTACTCTTACAGTACTTGAGAGTATCACATGCTCTTCAGAGCATCGCAGGAACCGGGAGGCTGAAGAAGGGTTCAGCTCACACAGCAGATTCAGTAGAGCTCTGCTGGAGTCCAAAGCCTAAATCTGGCCTTTTTTTTTTTTTTTTTTGACTCCCAGAAAAGTAAAAGGAAGAGGGGTGGTTAGGTGTGTCATTTCACTTCCTCCGGGATCCTGGTGCACGCTTCGCTGATCCCTGGGGGAATCTCGCTTCCTCCGGATGAAACACCCTGTCATAGCCTTTAGCAATGCTCATATGACTTCCTGGAAGCCCCATAGTTTGAGTGTCTGATGAATTTGTTTAGGGAACGCATCAAAAGTTAATGTTAAATGTGAAGTTCATCCTGCTTTCAGACATACGCAGGACACGTTCCAGGAGACACTATGAGGGCAACTCATCCCACCTGCCTCTGGAGAGAGGGTCTCCCTTCTTCCCCTCCATCCAAATTACGGATTGCTAGGTATCTGCGGTCTCCAGGCCTGGTGCTAATCTGCTCTGAGCAAACAGAGTTCCCATGAGGTTCATCAGCCTTGAGCACTATCCAGAAATGCTCTTACCCCACTCCAGTCACTCTCTCATAGCACTGGATCTGTTAGGCATGGCAGATTGCAGCAGAAGTCATGTCTTCTAATAGCGTGGACAGTGGATCCGTGGAGTCAGAAAGCATAGGAAGAGGCTGCAACTGGGTCCTGAAATGGGCATCTGTCCCATCTTTAAATTCCCCACATTGCATTTAGAAGTGCTGATGCTTTGATTTATGAGCTGCAGCTCGTCTGGCAGGTGCCAAAACCTGCAGCTTCTCCTTCAGCAGCTGACCAGAGCTTCATCGTTGCATTGCTCAATTCCCAGCCAGGTAGAGAAAAAGTTTGCAGTGAGATAAGACTGGTCGACTTGGTGTGAGCTCTGCCTATCCGTTTCCAATAAAACCTGCAAAAATAAAAAAGGCATTCAAGCTTGACTCCTCTCCTGAACAAGAAACTCCAGAGACAGAGGCTTTGAAGGCAGCAGTGTGTAAAACTGTGGGTTGCTACCATCTGCCTTGGCTAAATGGACTCCTTTTCTCACACGTGGTAAGTGGAAGAAATGACTGAGATTTGCATTTTTGGCTGGTGCTCGCACAGAAGTGGCAGGTCTGCGGCTCAGAGCACGGGGGAGGAAGGGGAAGCAGCGAGTGCACCGGCGAGGGGAAGGATGCAGCGATGTGTCACAGGGAGTCATTGACGGTAATTGATGCAGGGTTTAGTCAAAACCCATATTTAATTTATGGCCAGGCGCATCTCGGGTAGCTCTCCCACTGCTTGCTCCTATGACCTATCTCTAAATTTGGTCTTCTTGTGGATTTTTTTTTTTCTCCATTTAATTCACTTGAACTCTCTGTTCAAGTAGCGTGGTTGCAGATGTCTGAGAACCGGCCTCTCTGTGTTCCTGGACCTGGATTTTGCCCCACCAGCTCTGCTCACCCAATTGTGAGAGATGTCTCAGGAGTTTGAGGTTATCTGCGATAGGATCCTGGCATGTCCCTTTCCAGCTCCTTTCTGCAAGCAGGTTTCAGAGGTGTTGAGCATCCTGAGTTTAGTGGTACCTCCAAGGACTTTGGTGCTATTGAAAACTCCAGTCCTGGAGTCAGCGAATAACAGGTGAGGCCAACTAACTTTAAGGGCAGTGCCTGGAGGCTGACCAAGGTAGAAAAAATATTTTGCACTAAATTTAGTACAAAAAATATTTAGTACATTATTTAGTACGAAATAATTGTTCCTTGTACATAAGTGGGGCTGTAGATAGGCCCTTACCATGCTGGATTAACATTCTGAAGAGTTTTATGCTGAGCCTAGAAACTGTGCATTGAAGAGGTAGCACGGGTGGAAGAGGAGGTGATAAGGAACCAAACCATGCCCGTTGTTGAGGTGCATAAATCTAGGGAGCCGCTTGCCAGCTAGGGCCTCTTTGCAAAGCATGCTGAGAGCAGAGTTCATTAGTTATGCAAAGCTGCGTGATTATGAAAATAATGTCTCAGCTAATCCCAAATACCATGTTGCAAGGTCCACAGAGAGGCTGTGTTTAGAAAGATGTAAAAGCTCTGCCTGGAGCCCTCAAATGGGGAGAAACGGCATCGTCGCTCGTCCATGAGCGTGCATCAAGTCTGATCTGATCTCCCAGACGATGCACCACCTTCTTGTCTCCTCCTCCTCTTGCCTGAGGTGTGTTTTGACTCCAGCACTGTGCAGAGAGAAAAGCTTATGTGACCTAAATCAGGTTTTGCTTCTGCTCCTATCCCTGCAGCTTGAGTAAACAATGAGAGGATGTGACTGAGAGCACATACGGTACCTTGTCAACGCCTCCTTCTTGCTTCAGGTTTTCTTCTCCCTTCCCTAGAGATGTTTGACTCATTCTATATTTAGAGAGATGCCTTCCCTTTCTCTGCACTGCTCATTAATCCTCTCTGATCAGCTGAGCCCCAGCCCACATCTGCACCTTCTATCATTTTATAAGGTGGCTTCGCCCAGCTACCTCCCAAGCCAGGACCCTCTGGTGGGCAGGAAAAGGCCTGGAAAAACACAGCAGACAGCCAAAAAAAAAAGAAAAAAAAATGCGGCTCACCTGATTAGTCTGAGTGCCAGCTCCACCCTGGGGTGTGGAATAAACACTGGCAAGTATTTATTCATCTCCACTCAGCATCCAAATATTTATTTCACTTTGTCTCGTGACATATGTTCATGCAGCAGGTCAGATGCTTTTGTGAACATGAGCATGCTTATGTCTGGCAAGGCAGAGGGAGAAAGAGAGCCACTCCATAAGATTTGTTATAAGTACATTAAAATACCCAGCTATGTATTGTCTAGATGCACAAGGATATTTCTGTTTGGGTATCTGGACTTCCACCTATAAGTTTTTCTGAACCAAACATTTGTCCATCCATTTATCTTCAAGCACTCACAAAAATTGTATATGTAAGTGTGTGTTTATGTATATATGCATATAGCTGCATCTACCTACCCACAGTCACCCACGTAGGGATGCACAGTGGTGGATATGAAAATCTGGGTGCCTTGATATTAATGATCCATGAATGTGGTATTTGCAGAAGTGAGAACATGGCACATGATGCCATTTTAAGGCTTGTGTGCACACATATACATCTTTACCTCTTTGTATGTATATCAATATATATTTCTCAGTCTGCCTAGTTATAGTTGCGTGCTGGTATATAGTTGTCCTTAAGGCCAGTATATTCTTGCATAGAAATGGAGATGAGTTAAGCTAGCACACAGTAATAAATATCTCTGTCAGAGAATACATCAGCAGAAACATTTAATTAAAATTTATATGCCTGTCTTATCTGCCTAAATCTATACAAATCCCACATGCCACATGCTGTAGGGGACCCTGCCTATGCAGGGGGGTTGGACTAGATGATCTCTAGAGGTCCCTTCCAACCTTAAGCATTCTATGATTCTATGATATCATCTTCTTGATCATCTTGATCATCTTGTAGTTGCTAAGGAAAAAAAAAAAAGAAAAAAGAAATGCCTTTCAATGACTCATGATTGAAGAAAATTTCCCGCTGATCCAGTGCATGCTAATATGTTTCATCCACTGATATTCTCTGATATTCCATAGGCCATAGATAAAATGTGGAGGTGTTACATGGCACCTGGGAGAAAAGTTTTTCTTAATGGTGTGCACACCTGACCTTTAATAAGTACCCTTTGGTATGTCCCAGAAATATGGTTATTAGAGGCAATGCCTTTGGGACAAATGGTTTGAAATGTTGACCATGTTGATTAGATAAGGGTATTTAGCGAGAAGACTAATTTCCTACCTAAAATGGTCATGATGACCTGAGATGTGATAAATAATGATGAGTTGTTAGAGGTCAGAAAAGGTCCCCAGGAGAAGATTTATTTTTTGTATGTCTTCAAGGAAGTAAAAGCAAGGGAAGTAAGGGAAGTTTCCTGTCAGTTTGAGTATTTTATGGAAAGTGGATTTTATCCAAATGTGATCCTTGGGGCGATCCTCTGTTGCCCTGGTGAGACTCATGGAGCAAAGTTGAAGTGATAACTCAGATAAGGGTCCAATGCATCAGAGAGATTCTTACTCTGGTGCAAGTCTGGTTGCTTTTCAGCTCACAGGTAATTTAGGAGAAGCTGGATCTGTATCAGCTACACTTTTCTTGTTCAGAATACTCTGCCTTTTTGAGAGCAATTTGCAGATGCTAAAGAAGATGCCGTTCTTTATCGACCTCTCTCATTGCAACACCTACAATATGCTTCAGTCTTGGCACTGTAGTGTAGCATCAAGAGACAAGGGAGTGGTGATAGTTCCCCTGAAAGCAGTGGGAGTGATGCCCAGTTTAGATACAGGGAAAGAAAATCTTGAATGATTGACTCCACTGACTGGATAGCGAGCTGAGGTTGGGCAGGTCTGGAGAGTGGAGATTCTGCTCTTCTCTCTGTATTTCTAAGAACAATGGAGCGCAAGGCTCATCTTAGTCAGATCCGAAAGTTGTTGGATATGACACGCAATCCGTCTGATGTCATTCCTCCAGTACTAACAGCTGTGAAGGCCTGTAGCTGTACCTTTCTTCCATAGGTACCCCTACCATCAGTGGGATGCACATGGTTTTGAATTTCCAGCTAGGAAAATTATTTGGTCCTGGAAACAAGCCACTGTAGATTACAATGCTTCTAATTAGTCATAGCACATGTATACCACCTGTTACGTAAAAGGGCAAAGGAGTGCCTTCCTCTTTTTTTTTTTTTTTTATCTTGAAGCTGTCACAAGAACAGCCAGGCAAGCCCAGGAGGTCAAGGGTTGTTTTTTTTTTTTCCAGTCAATGAAATGTGACAGGTTCTGCATAAGAAACAACATGTTTTATCAGATAAGAAGGGGTATGATGGCTCATGCCCTGAAAACTCATCACAGTGCGGGTTGTCACAAGTTTCCATCAGTCTCATGGGAACGGTGGCAGACGGCAGCTTAGAGCCGACTTGTGGCACTTATGTAATTGGGAGATGCACCTCTGAAGCTACAAATATGCTGCATCTTGGGAAATTACTGAGATCAATGAAAGAAGGCCAACAGAAGGTCAGTGACAGAAACCTAGTGATGGAGAAGTCATTACAAGGAGCTCACATCCAGAAGCGAGGCTCTCCTGTGCTCTGTGGCTTGCTTCCATAGTCTTCATCTCAACAGATCCACTAACCATTATCTACAGTGCGTGATCCCACTTCTGTCTAGCATTTGTTTGAACTTAGAGTAACTCGAGTAACTCAGCTCCTGCTCTGCCCTGTGCCAAAAGTGGGCAACAATTTTTTTTTTTTTTAAATGGGAGGTGAAGAAGCTTCTCCTGATTTCCCTCCTGGCTGGTTTTGCTCTAGGAGAGGAGCATAGGATGGCTTTTTGGGCAGCCCTGCAAGGTGGGTATGGGTTGGCCAAGGTTCCTTGGTGGGCTCCAAGTTCTTCAGCGCCACCTACTGCTATGCTAACTCTTGGCTCCCTCGTTCTTCCTCCAGGAAAGGGCCTAGAGGATATATTCAGGCTCATAGGATGAAGATAATTAGTAGAAAGAGCTGTTGTTTTGCTGCTGCTACGGGCTGAGTGCAAAGGAAAAATACATTAGAACCTGAAGATGTCAACCTGGCTTCATTTTCATCACAAATTCATATAAAGTGCCAGAAAAAAAGTAAATGCTTGATGTTTGTTGTTTGACAATGAACAAAAGATAGACAAAAGACGATAACAGAATGTATAGTTTTATTCTTTCTGATCTGCTGCTGACTATGGGCAGTTCTCTACTGTCAGCAGAAAATTACTAAGTGACTGTTGCATTGTCCTGTCAGTGAAGGTTAGAAGGAAACAGATATAGAAAGTGATTATAGCTTTGATTTTATTGGCTCATTTGCTATCAGATCCAAAGCTTCCCTCATATTAAACAGTAAAGCAATGTTGGAAAACCGTTGATAAGGTGTTGCTGAAGTAATATATCTGTTTCTAGGTCATATGCTAATCTCACTCATCTTGAAGAAAATCAGTTTATATCAGTGAATTGCATTGGATTTACGGTCTATGTGTGAAATACAGAACTTGGTTCTCTGTGTAGGAGAACATAGAAATTCAACAGCTCTGTCTTTCCTAGAGATGTCTAATTTAAGGAACAGGGCAGCAAATCATCTCTAGTATTTATCCAGATTTTATTCATGTAAGGACAGTTTTGATGACTACTTGCAGAAACCATTTGCATGGCAGGTCATGCTATGGCATTTTGTGCAGAATATTTCACCTCTGAACTCTCAGGGATTGACAGGAGTTGGAAATACAGCTGATGACTGATTCCAGGCTAGCTCATGTGTTTGACAGCGACTAGTAAGATAACATTAGCTTGCTTTAAATTTTGGTTAGTGAAAGCATTACTACTAAGTGGGATCAACTTGAGGAAACAAGGGTGCGTGTGAGAGAGCTCCAAGTCATATCTTCAACAAAATGTACACGTTCAGCTCTAAATGCCTCTCCTCTAGTCCTTGATCAGGGCAAGGCATCCTGCGTATGGCATGGACTTGAGCCAACATCTTGGTTGGGAGATCCATGAAGAGACCTTGGCATGCTTCTGCTTTGGTTTTCCCAAGGTCTGATATACTCCCAGCATCTCTGGGACATGGAGAACATAGACAATTTTTTTTTTTTTTTTTTTTTTTTTTTTTGAGAAACTTGTGAGCTAAAAGCAGAGGGAGATTTTGGAGCAGAAATTGAAAACAGAAAACTCAACTTATTTAAAAGTTTGCTTGGTACAATGGTAATCTAAGAGCACTGGTGATCTAAGCAGATCTAAATACAACCTCAGGACCTCTCACATGCTTTTCTGGTGAGGATTTTATAAGCCCAGTTCAGCACTGTTGTAAAGAAAGCAGCAGATATTAGAAACAATTAAGAGGTTCCCATTAATGAACTTTCAGAACATAGCCTATCATTTTTGCAACCTAAACACTTCTGCTGCTGTCCTTTGACTGGTGTGGATTAGCCAACCTTCTGCTTTAGATGTCTGGGTAAATCAGGAGTCTCTGTACAGCACCCTGTAGGCTTGTGAAGGAAGGAAGGAAGGAGAGAAGAAAAAAAAAAAAAAAAAAGAGAGAGAGAAAAAAGAGGAAGGACAAAACTCAATGTGATTTCTGCAGAAGTGAATCTCTAGTCTAAACACTGGTTTTGTCCATCACTACTCAAGAGCAGTTCTATTGTCCATCCCTAAAAAGGATACAAGTAATAAGGACTCTTCTCAACTAAACATGACCTCTTGAAAAACTGCGATTTTTCGCTAAATTCTTAGTAACCCGTCTTTTAGCTAATACACTTTTATTGCCACTCCTCGCACACTGAATGGAAGGAGAAGGACATAGTTGTGTAAAATCACCTAAATTCCTAGTGGACATCGCTGAGGTCTATGGATGGGTAATTCTACACCCAAAATGTGACCCCAATCTCTTACTGAACCTTCCAGGGAGGGTGTGTTGCAATCAGCCTTCCCGAGATGGCTTGTAGCTATGTGATAAGATTAATACGTGTTCCCACCCACTTCTGGTGTCCCTGTGTTGCCAAGCACTACTTCTCCCTTTGGCAGTCCTGTGCCCTGGCACGTGCAGAGCTGGAATTCAGAAGTTCATGGCGACCTTGCTGAATCTCTATGATCCCGGACCTACCCATGTTTGAAAGGGTTAGGTTGAATAAATTTATTTTCTAGTGCTTCAGCTTACCAAGATGCGAAACAGCAATAAGTGTTTCTTGGAGATCTTTGTAAAGAGTAATCTGACTTGATTATTCAGGAATTAATTATTCTATTTATTACACATTTTTTTGCTAGAAGTGATTTAACATAAAGGAGTCTGCTTGAGGGGATGGGGTAAAGAAACTTTTTATAGCACTCAGTCAGCAGGATTTGAAGACAAGATACCAAAGCTCTACTCCTGAATCTATGACTGTCACTCCTACATGAACCTAGCCAGGATACTTAAACATGACTGTGGCTCAGTCATTTTTAACCTATATGTAAAAAAAGGTAAATAATACTGAGCACTCAGAGAGAGGATGAATTCCTCATTGTCTGCAAGATATCCAGAAAATCTTGAGTGCCTTGAAATAAAAGATGCTTATTGTTTTCCTCCTTTTGCCTTCAGCTTTTGACCTGAGTACCCAGGCAACACTTTGAAAGCGTCTGTAATAGCAAGTTTGTATTTGACGTATAACGATCAGTATGAATGGAAGGGAATGGCACCTCTGCTACAAAATGCTCCTCAATCAGGCAAAAAAAAAAAAAAAAAAGAAGTTTGAACAGCTCTGCTCTATTTGTAGAGTGTAGTAATGGATATGGAGCTGCATGTACCATAGCATCTAATTTGCTGGACAACTGACTCTTTCTCCATAAATAGTCATGGCAGCTCAGTTTAGCTAATGCGGTCTCCAGGTCTGAGCTAAGAGTGGCCATCATGTGGTTTCTACCTACTGGTGATGACCAGGGGACATTTCTCAGCATAGCAGTTACTTCCTTGTTACTCCAGCTTGAATTAGTCAAATGACTGCTTTGTACCAGCTTCACCCTGACCACCCAGGCTTTCCAGAGACACAGGATTTTCAGACCTGTTTCATTTTCAAGTGATGAGTTAAAAACAGCAAATATTCCCCTTGTGCAAGAAAAGGGACACATTCGGTTTGCTCCCATCCTTGTGGGGTCCTCTCATTCATCTGCCCTTTGCTCTTCACTGAGAGATGTGGTTTTGCAATTCTCTTCTGCAGTTTGGTTTGGTTTTCTTTTTCATGGGCTTTGCAGTCCTGAGTTGATGTGTTGAAGAATCATGCAAATAACAAGAGAGTCTGACATAACCTTGACTCTGTGCATTGAGTGACTTTCATCCTAACTTCAAAGACGAGACATGGCAGAATTGCCTTTTCAACCCCACCTGCATAGTGGTCCTGCAAAGATGTTGCCCCTTGCAGCCTTGTCATGGGAATGTGAGATGAACTCAGAGTAGAGTCATGTGCACGCTGGTGCCAAGTCATCCGATGCATGGGGTTTTCATTTTTATTGCAATCACTGATGTTTAGAACATAATTATGTGGTGCTTGAAACAATAGTGAATAAAAGCAATTAATTGAGAGGTGTGATGTTTAAGTTGGCCAGGGCTTTTTATAGCAGTTCTAAAGCACATTAAGATCCCTGGATGAAAGACAGAGTATAAAGACAAGAATATTATTGTTATTAGTTTAAACTCTGTGTTCCAGGCATGTGAAGTTGCAAGAACCCAAGGTCAGGGTGAAAGCAAACTGCACGCCATATGCAGCAGTGGAATTTGATCCTTGCTGCAGGGTGAGCTGCTAATTAGACGGGGACTTTGTACCACTACTGTCAATGTTTCTAGTCACAAGCTGTTCAAATTAAAGGAGATGAACATGGAAGTTTAAGGCAAGCAGAAAATTTATTGATCTAGGCTGAAAAGCCTTATATTTCTTTTGAGGAATTTCTCGGAGATATAAGGCAAAACAATGATATTAGCAAAGTGAACTCTCGGTATAGGAGATGGCCAGGACTGAGAGGGCTGCTGGAACACTGGAAATCTTGCCTTTCAGATATTAATTGTAAAACATTGAAATTTCTTTCTCTCTTTTTTCTTTCTTTCTTTTTTTTTTTTTTTTTCATTCTGCACTGGATATTTAAAGAAGTCCACAGATCAGATTGGTTCTTCATTTTACAGATGAGAAGGTAAGCACACCCAATCATGGAGTGTGAGTTTAATCTGGGTTGCATGTAACAGAGTTCAATGGCATAGGCTCAGGGATTGCCCAAGCACTGATTTGGAGGTGATATAAACTGCAGTTTCCTTTGGCTGGATTATCAACTGGTAAAAGAGAAGAGTACCTTGTCTTGGCAAGGAACTCCACAGGGTCCTTCCCAGTAGGCCAAGAGATATCACAAAATTCACCAGAGCAGCACTGCCTAAGTGTGTTCACCTGCTGTATGAGGCCTGGCGGGGAGAGAGATCTGCAGAAATGTTGGCAGATATCCTTAAAGTGACACAAGGCATTAGTGTAGATTTCCACCTGTGTGCCTTTCTCTGCCTTGAACCTGTTGGATACACTGGGCATCATGAAGAACATTGGGATGACTTTTAGAAGCAGCAGAAAGTTGTAGCAGTAGAGAGCTGAACTGGTATGAGAGGTGATGAAATGTCCATGGTCGTGGTAAGTCATGGTAAAATCCCCAGGAGAGAAAAAGAGAAAAGCAAAGAGAAAAGCCAGCCCTTGCTTATGGTGCATCCCTTTTGAGCCCTTGATCACAAGACGCATTAGACGCCTAGCCTAGAAATGATTAATCTTAGTGGGAACCATGCTGTGAAATGAAATGTCCATTTGCATATGATATTTCCTCTTGAGAATTATACGGGCACTACAGGTAGAAATCAGGTCTGTGTTCCTGCCCCCAGTACAGCTCCTCTGCAGTGAATGCACTGTCCCTGCTCATTGGGATGCAACACCAGCAGCAGAATAAGCAGGAGATCCAGTCCGGGACCTAAATGGGGAAAGAGGAACTGTTTGGGGAGCTCTGGAAAAATGTCCCACAGCTCCATGGCCACAAGTCATCTGGATCTCAAGTGTAGTATAAAAAATTACTCTTCCAGTCTTGTTGAATGGACAGATTGAAAAGCCCTTCTGATGAATGTCCATATAATTTTCGATCCTGCATGTTGCCCCCCACTTTTGTGCTCTGGATCAGCTCTGTGTGGTTTGTGAAATCTCTTGAGAGTGAAGTTCAAGAAGGCAAGCACAGACACAGCTCCTCCCTGGAGATAATAAATGTGGAAGGATGATACCTTTCTTTGGACTTTGCATGGCTTGTGTCTGGTACAATAGCTCTTCTGAGAATGTCAGATAAGAGCCCTGGTGTGACCATATAGCAGATTGCTCCTGTTGGCCTCCACTTCTCTTGGGCCCATTCCCCTTTTTGCTTAGTATCACTCAAAGAGCAAGGCTAGGCTTTTCTTGGCTGACATTTAAGCCATTGTCTGATAGAAATTCTTTTGTGGCTATATTGTCTTTAAGCATCTATTCAGAACAACACGGTGGAAAACAAAAGACAAGGGTCTTTTCTCACATAATTGTATGCCATTTCAACTCAAAGGTGGAAGAGAGAAGGAGATGATATTGCCTGCAGTAATGGCAACCTTAATTAGGCCTGAGAGGAGGTACTCAATTAAACTCATAATTCATACATTTTATGTTCATTTCTGTTTGAATGCCCTGCTAATTAAGACACACTTCTTGATCAATAGCTGGGCAATTATGATTTTGGGGTTAATGGATCAAACTCTTTCAAGTTTTTCTGAGTTCTGGTTGTGATTAGTTTTACCTTTTCAAGTTTCTGGCTGTAAACGAATAGGAGCAAGAAAAGTTCCCCCCTTTTTATCCAGTGGTGGTCAGGAGAGAATATACAGGGCTTCACTAAAGCTGGGCATGGACACATCCTTGCCAGATACTCTGCCATGGGGCTTTCCAGGAGCAAAGAATGATGTGTCAGTGGGAAATGACTTGGAAAATGATGGTGACTTCTTAGATTTCCACACCATCCTCTTCCCGGTAATGTCAGACAGACAGGGCAACGTTCAAGTCATTTCTGGATGTCTGAGAAGGAGGTGGGTGCCTATAACAACAGAGGAATATGGTTCAAACACAAAAACACCTACATCTAGGTATCTGCACGCAGGATTTTATATGTGAATTTGGTGTCTATGTTTCCATTACAATCAATGGAGATCTAACCAGTGGAGCCAATGTTGTCTAGAGAGAGATTCATTCGATCCAAAAGGGATTCCTGGAGTGGGACTCATTTGCCTAAGCACAACTGGCTAATGCTGGGGTTGCCCTAGAAATCCATACAGGGCAGAAGTGAGAGAATCCAAAACGTAAGGAATTTTCATTACTGAGAAAAGATGGAATTCTTACGACTGGTAAGGTGTCCCTGAATGGCTAAGTAAAATCACTGAAGAAGACCCCATGTAGGAAAGAAACCACTTGAATGATCTAGAAGGGAATCAAGGTTCCTGTGACACTGATGGTGGTCTTCTCACTAGTATCATATAGTAGCCTCGGATTTCATGGAAAGGGTATCAAAAAGAAACACGGATCACTGATGACTTTGATCTTTGGGGAGGAGAACCTCTCAAATCCAGGAATGAGATAAGAAGCATCAGTCCCTCTCTTTCTTTTCTTTCTTTCTTTTTTTTTTTCTTTTTTTCTTATTTTTTTTTTTTGCATTTATAGGCTAATTTTGCTGGATCCAGAAAGTTAGATAGATAGAAGCATACAAAGGCTCACAGACGAGTCTCCAACCAATAGTTTCTTGGTGAATATCTTCTCCTGCCCAGCTGGCTGTGCAGTATGCCTGTGACAGATGCTGCTGGAAAATTAGCAGAACTTCCCAAACTCTCATTAGGACTTAAATCACTGCCAAGATGAGTTTTGCTTTCATAACTTTGTTTTGCCAACGGGGCTTAGACTTTAAACATACTGTGATCCTGCAGCTAACTCTTTTCTTACATCCATTGAGTTTTCTGCTTCTGTGCTACATGGCAAGCCATATGTATACAAGATGGCCCATCTGCAAAATAGAGACTCTTTAAGGGTTGTAAGGGGACGTACTTGGTTATAGAAGAATCTGTCCAAGTAGCAGAGTGGGTGAGAATGAGATAATCATTACACAAGGCAATCATTACACAGATTTGTAAAGTTTAGAGTTCCCTAGCAATTGGTTCTGAATCAAATCTTTGCCTTCTAATATTAACAGATAGGCAAAAGACAAGCAGATGTTATTATTTAAGTCATTCTTCCTGTGTTTTTAAATGTTTAAAGATGAGCGATCTGTTCATGTAACATAACTAATACATGTTCCTTTTTCACAGTTCCTGATTTTTTTTCACCCCATCAGACTACAGAATAATTTGATTATCTTTTTCTTTATTTTTTTTTTTCAGGAAATGTAGCCTCACTGTAGCTTTGCCCTGGGGACTGTAGACAAACACCAAAATAACAAACACACCTAGAAGCAAAACCCAGCATCTGCCATGAAGAGATACAACCCAGGCATGGCTACTTTGGGTGACATAAAGAGTTTCTTATCCAGTATGCCAGGCAACCTGATTCAGCTTGCATTGCTTGTGCTTTAGTGCAGCAGCACCAGCTTCAATGGAGTTACTTCAGCTAATATGGCTCAGCCTAAATACTATTTATATGACAGTAGTGATCCTATTAGTCATCTCCACGAATGAAATAATCCAAATCCAACCACAAAAATGTAATAGTTTTAACCTCCCAGGCTTCTTTGGCTGATGGCTGCTGTTCTGTTTCCACGGGATCTTCATGCCTACCCTTGGGACAGTGCTGCTCCAAGGGCTGCCATGCACGCCACGTTCGATGCAGCCTGTTGAAATCTAAGCTGTGCTTACTCACACATATATTCTTCATTGGCAGGGACACACTTTCCACCACTGAGTTTGCTGCAGAGAGAGTCTGGCTGCTTTCAGGTGGTTGAATATTATTTACTCAAATTAATTGGCAGAGTACTCGGGAAAAAACATCCCTGCATGTTGTTTTTGTTACAGTTCCCTTAAATCACTGCTGCTGGCCACAGTTCTGGGCAACAAGGATCTAGAAAGGTTGCATTTTTATGTTCTTTTGCACATATAAACACAACATCCATGCTTGCATTCCCTGGTGCCAGTCATGGTGCACGGGATGTGCACAAGAAGGGGACAAGAGAGGGTCAATCTGATGCTGCCTCTGCAATTGAGGGGAATGTGTGTGTGTCAAATTTGTAAGAATACAGTGAACAAAAAAAAATTCCCTTCATATGCAAAAAAAATCACTTTGCCCTAGGACTAGGAGGATTATGTCTGCCTTTCATTGAGCAGGGTGGCAATTTTCATGCAGGAATAACTCTGGCAGAGTTATTAAAAGATTATAAAAACACATCCAGAAATATGAAATCCAAGCTGAAAGAACATCCTGACTGGAGCTCAGTGGTGTTTCTTGTAACATCTTGCTTATGTTATGAAGCCTGATTAAAAAAAAAAAAAAAAAGGAATTTCTTTTTTTAAAAGAAAATAAAAAAAATAAAAAAAAGGAAAATTAAAAAAAAGAAAGAAAGGAAGGGAAAGGATGAGGTAGACTCTGTTACTTTAGATGCAATTACTTTGCTGAGATACTTCTGACCTGCTGATAAACCAGATTAAAATCTCCTGCCATAACCTTGTATAGTCTTGTGTCGGGAAGGAATTTCTCCTGCTCTGTAATCATGTTGGTTCCTATAACGACGGGAAAGGCTTGGGCGTTTTCGTGCCTTGTTCTCCTCGTGACAGCCGGTGTTTCACCCTGCGTGTGGGTGTGAGCATCCTCTACCTGCGACACGGGGTTAAGGTGGCCAAGAGATAGTGTGGGGTGGCTCGTGACTCCTAATCCCGTGTTGCGCTTGCTGGGTGATCACCTTGACAAGGGAAGAAAAAGGTCCATTAAAATGTGGTCCAAAGTTGAGATTCCAGGGCAGCAACCCCAAAAAGGGGGGCAGAGGGGGTATCTTGGCTCACAGAAAAACTGTGATTTCTCCTTGAGTGGATCTCAGGGGAAGTTCATGTCTCTAAAAGGGCTTTGGGGGAGTGACTTGGGTTAAAGCTGATGCAAAATTTGCTGTGCTGAGACCTCCAGTGTGACCCAGGACCAACACTGTATTAATATCAGCACTGGCTTCACGCAGCCACGGAGTCACTTGTGTAGGATCAGATAAACATTACTTTTTCAAGGAAAAAAGTGAATGTACAGGCAGTGAAAATATATATTTATATAGTCACTAATGTTTGCTCAAGCCAACAAGAAGTTAGGCATGTCTTAAATACCTCCCTTGGTTTTTTTTTTCCTCTTCCTTTTTTTTTTTTTTTTTTTAAGAGTCACCCAGATCTCATGCAGATGAAGTCACTTTCAGAGGTGACTTCAGGACACAGAACTCACCTCTAAGCTACACTGGACTTTCGCCTTATGTCTATACCAGGTGTTACTCAGCACAGTTTACTTTATATGTACTTGTCGTCTCTTGAAGTACCAGGAAATTAAATGAAACTGTTTTCACACTTTCTCTCCTTCAGTCACTAGAATCCTATAGATTCTTTGCTGCACGCACGCTGCATTTCAAGCCCAAATATGGACTTAGGGGAAATTCAGCACGCTGACTATATAAAAAAAGTGAAACGACTCTCCTCCGATGCTAATTACCAGGTGACATAATTAGAGGGAGAAAGAGAAGTATTTATTAATTTCAGCTCCAGGAGACTGAATGACTGCGAATGTGTTCACAAGAGCTGATGTCACCGCAGATTCCAGGTCCGGGAAATCTCTGAGTCACAGGGAGATGCAGAGCCAGGAAATAAAAGCAAAAGATTCAGAAAAAAAATATATATAGTAAGAGGCTGAATCAATTTGGAAGCTCATCGTAACTTCCTGAGAGAAATCACGAGCCCCAAGAGGCTCAGCCCCTGCTTGAACTTTGTTAGCTGCAATCTGTAGGCTGTGGTTAAATGTCAGCATTTACCTTGCTTGACACATTGGGCCAGAATTTCTGCCCTGGTGCAATTGCCTAATGATAGAAAGAAGAAAGAGGCACATGCTCAAATATGATCCATGGTTTTGGAATGTAAACCAGAGCCTCGGCAGCTTCAGCTACTTGAAAAAAAAAAAAAAAAACAAAAAAACCCTACTCCTGTCTCAGCAGAGAAAGGAGGGAGCCGGATTCATACCGTTCCCCATTAATTTTCCTACCAGCCCCATCTCTCAACATACGGATTAGGACTGGAGGATACTGAGTTCTTTGAGCTCCCAATGACTTCCAAGGCAGCTGGTTTGACCCAGGTCTGGGACCAAGAGGATGCTCTTGACACTCTTTTGGGTGGGCAAAAGCCTGGCTGAATTCAGTAAATTCAGTGAAAAAAAAGAAGAAAATCTGGTAACATTTTAAGGTAGAATTCAGGCATATTTTCAGAGTTAGAAAAAAAATAAAATTCGTGTAGTTTTATTTTTCTTCCCCTTTTTTTCCTACCTTTTAGTGGGCAGGTTTTTTTTTTTGTCACTGGAGTAGTAGAAGAAAATGGAATGTCTTAGAGAGGGGGAAAGAGAAACTGAGGACCCTCATGGACTTGCTGCTCTCCATTAACTATATGGGAAGCATGAAGTCTTTGTATTTCAGGCACCTTTGCAGTGCATTTCAAATCAAATAGGGCTAATGCATACCACAACTAGTAAAAAATAGAAAAAAAATATGTTTTAAAATTTATTTTTTCCTACTATAAATTATTTGTTTTCCTCATGGGATCTTCTCAGTTCCATTGATTCAGGGCTTTGTATAGACAAGTGAGGAACCAGATAAACAGAGAAACAACCTTGCTCTCCTGGGTCAGGAAAGAGGAAACGTCTGTCTGATGACTTCAAGTGAAGCTGGCATGTTTTTGTCAAATCTGCTCAAGACATCTGAGTTTCACTTCACTGTGGGAACTCTGCCTGCGGTTCAAGTTTGCTGTCACTTGCACCATCACTTACTTTGGATGCAAAGATGTTGAAGCACAGCGAAATTTAAATTGTACTTTCCTTTAGAACTGCAGCACTGGGAGAGCTGGAGAATATGAGTATTGCAGGAATCCAGCTCTTTGCAACGCTTGGGTTTTGGTGTCAGATGTGTCCGGTGGTGGAATGGGAAGGGGACATTCACACTCCATTTCCTGTCTCAAACCCTTACTCACAGCAGCACATCATGACTTGCAGCTAGGAGGAAGCTGCCCTTTTAGGTTTCCTTTCAGGTGCAGACCATGGTAGCATGAGACATTTTGCGTTCCTAAATGCCATAGGGTTTTTTTTTCTCTCTTTAATTGATTTGGTCTCAGATAAAATATTCTCTGAGCCTGGAGAACATCTTTTGCTCCTGGGGAATATGTATATGTAAAATGAAGAGGGGTGCTGGGAATGTGCGTGAACAAATTTAAGGGGGAATTTCAGGATGGTCCAGTTTCCCAGAATCTTTGAGAGAAAAATTTCATAATCCCCAACCTCTCTGAAATCTGAAAGTCTCATAAGTCGTTTACCAAAAACTGCACTGCACTAGTGCCTTCATGTTTCGTTTTTGCTTTACCATTCCTAGTTTCATTTCTTCCAAACTGAGCTTTCTTACGGGTAGATTACAACTTTGTGGAGATGCTCAGTGACGATTGCTTTGCTATTGTTATTGTTAGTTTTACTTTATAGAGCCCCAAAGTAAACATCTACGAGAAGCCCAATTTCTGCGCTAAAGAGGCTGAGACCACCTCATGTGAAGGAATGGGAAGATATTCTCCAAGAAATCCAGGGACACAGGCAGCCTGGAGGTAAATGGGTTTAGGCCTCTCTGTTATTAGACCAAACCTTCCCCCTTCTCCCAAATGCCATCGCAGCTACTGCACTTGTTGATCCTTTTTTTTTTTGCATATTCCTACGGCTTCATGGTCTGGACAACCTACCCTCCCTCTAAGTCTAGAGTGAACAAATACAGCTGCATCTCACATGCTTCACTGTTTAGTCTCCTGCATTTTCACTACTGGATTAGAGGTCTGTCGTCCTCATTTTGCTCCTTTGAACTCTCTTCAACCTCTCTTGGGGCTTATCTCTACCTCATGCCAACTTCTGATATGTTCTGCAAAGCCTTGGTTCTACAAGGCCTGACACTGGATCAGGCAGTGAAGGCTGTGTATTATCTTGTAAGCACATGTGGAAATATAAACGCTGATTAATAAAAAAAAAATAAAAAAAAAAGAGAGAGAGAATTCAGATGTTTGCAATTTCCTTTTGGAGGTAACTTTAAAGAAATTTTTGGCCCATTTTGAAGCACAGGGAAACAAGGAGAAGCCTCAGTTCTATTAGATTCTTCATCATATTTGAGATATTGGAAGTAATTTTAAAATCACTCCAGACGGTGATCAAAGCTATTTTCAGGGTAATTCCTCTGCGTCTCAGTATATTGCTGTTTACAAGATGGTTAACAATTAAATGTCAAGTTTTGCATAGAGCTATCTGGTTCATTAGTTCCATATGACCTCAGATTGCTCCAGTAGTTTGGCCACACAAAAATCCTAGTGTAATCTTTCGCTTCTGTAGCTCAGATGAAACAAAGAGTCATGGAAGGCAGTAGCAGCATTTCTTGTTGCTATTTCTGGGAAAGGGCCAAAAAGACGTGCGAGGCGGTGCACAGGTGACCATATTGCTACATGGTGGAAAGGTGAAATCACGACTTGACTGAACACAGTTGGTCATCTGTTCTTCTAAAAGTAGCAGTCATCCACAAGGGGCTTTGCAAATGCTTTTATTTAGCTCAGAGGACATGCATATTTCCTACCATGTGTACAATCAGCACCGATTAAACTGCTCACTGAGCAGAAGTAGCTCAAAAAGCACTAAAGACCTGCACTCCTCTCCAACCTCACCAGGTCCTTTGGGCCTTCCAGTGACAGTGGGTAAGGTACTGACTTTCTGCACTAATACAAATTTAATTATTTTGTCTCTGTTATGGGGTGTCAACTACCCCAGTTCAGTGTTTAAGGGCATTCTAGGGCCATAGAGTTTTAAAGAGCCACTTGAGTGAAGACATGCCAGGCTGGGAGCAGCAGTGTCTGGAGGAAGGAGCTAGAATGAGGGCAAGATGGGATGAATTGTGTCCTAAAAGGGACTTTTTTTTTCCAACTCATTTCCAGAGAGGAGCATACAGCCCTCTGTGTCTACGCTGTTTGGTGGGATTCAGGCCCACACTCAGACACCTTCCCTTTGATATTTAGGTTGTTGGTGTTCCCACCTGAGCCAGATGTTTGAGTTTCCAGGGAGTCTTCAGAGATCTTGGCCAGTCTTCTGGTGCCTAGACCTGCTGTCACCTTAGTCTCTATCCTGTCTGGTCTTCAGCTGCTGCTCTAAAAGAGCACATGTCCTCTGTGGGTTTTGTCATTTTTGTCAGTTCTGAGCAAGTATCTTGGGTACTTTTAGGCACTGCAGATGGTGCTAGACAAAGATGTTTAAGCAACTATATACTGATTCAGAATAGTCAGTGAGATCTAGAAAGCTATTTCTAGACTTAAATATCTAGGCGTATTTGGGTTGTATCCTCTGTGGTTTCCACACAGGTGCCCTTGTCCTCCCACATGTGTCGCGTCACATCTGCAAGACCTTTGCAGATGGTGCAGGCACCCAAGGGCGTCTCCAATGTTACTAGATGCCTCCACAACATTGAATCAAACACCTGACTCAAGCTCCTGAATTTGAGCCCAGACGGTCCAAAAGACAGAGAGAACCAAAAGCAGGACTTCTGAGCTTGTCTGGGAGAGCTGGTTAGTGGGTTTTGGATGTATCAAGTAAAGGAGAGGACTAAGAACAACAAAAGAATGCAGGTATTAAAGAAGAAAATAAGGACAGGAGGGGAGTGGTTTGGAAGGAAGACAAGAACTACGGTATGCTTGTGCTTCCTTCTCATTTGACTTGTTCCTTGTTTCCTGTTTCAAGCACTTGTGCTTGTAGCACTGTGGACCATGGAGAAAACTGAGTGGTTTGGGCATATGTTTTGCATTGCAATTACAAGCTGCCTTCCTGGTGGCCTAAAAAAAAGTCAAAAAGAAGACAGAGCAGAGCAAACACTTTCCATGGCTGGCTGGCTTTCCCACTTACCAAGGACTCTTCATTGCTATTTAATGGTTCTGTAAAATCGTTAAGGCAGCACTAAAGTATAAATTGGGCAGCACTAAAGTATAAACTATAAGCATGATGCTTTGAGACAGGTGTGTTATACAACAGCTATGTTTTAAAGACAGTGAAGTAGAACCTGCTGGGCATAAAATTTGAAATCTCAAAACAGAAAAGTGAAGCAGAGATGAGGTTGAGGAAACATATCTTGATATAAGACTTGCTCTGTCTGGAAAATAGGCTTTCCCATCCCTGACTTCCATTACACAGAGAGTCAAAAATAAAGGAATACAACGTATTTTTGAGAATATGCAGGTGAGGAGGCCAGTACATTTTATGGGACTTGCGGGCAAGGTTTTGGCCTTTCTTTTGCACCTACAGATTTCAGCAAAATTGCCCAAAGACATTTGGGGTTGCTGGTGGGAATCACCTGCTCTGATTTCAGGAGCTTGATTCACTTACTTAATCTTGCCCCAGAGAACTAAAGAAATCCATGTAAGGCTGGCAAATATGACCCAGGATCTACCAAAGGGAAAATCATCTCTGGGATTCACAGTTGAGGCCAGACAGGTCACCTCAAAAGGCACTGGAAATCTATGTTTACATGACTTAGAGCCTCATCAAACAGTCAATGGAGATCAGGAAATAATTTCTCTGAGTAGGGCAGGTATCTCCTTTAGGATGAGATGAACTGTGCTGTAACAGCCCTTTGACGATGTTATTCAGCGTTTTGCAGTGAAGAGGGCCAAGGATGTCCTGGAAACACCTCTACTCTCATTAATTGCATCTTTTTAGGTAAATTTCACCCCAGTCTCAGGTGATTAGTGCTTATTTCCAATTCAACATGGACTGGTTCTCAGTCTACCTCTGAGAAAACCAAGACAAATTCAAAATACCTTCTACGCTGAAGCAGGAAGCCCTGCAATGCCAAGGTGGATGGGTGAGGGCAAAACTGAATTCCTGAGCTCCTTTGAGTATGGAGGAGGGTGTGAGGCTCAGGAGGATGTCATGGAAATCTGGATAGCTCAGACATGTTTTCCCCACTGTAGAAGATTTCCCTACAATAAAAGTGGTAGAAAAGAAATCTAAAACCTGGATCTACAGAGATCATGAGGTATGAGATCTCCATTCAGACTTAGCTGCCTACTTGCCTTTACAAATATAATCTAACTCACCTTCACCCTAGGAGAAATGAGGCTGCTCAAGCTAAGGTCGATAGACTCTGTTAGGAAAGCTATTAGGAGCATGCTCTGAGAGCTCAAGGAATGGCCCAGGCCTGCAGAAAGGCAATTTCTGCTATGAAATGCTTTGAAGGCTGAGAATCCTGACCTCTCTCAAGCATCCCGTGAATTTGGAAAAAAAAAAAAAAAAAAAGAAAGTTACATCTGGCATTTAATAAAATGCAGCTCCTTCCTCCCAGCCCCAGCAGCGTTGCTTTCCTTAGTCATCTTGGCTTGCCTGGACTTTTGAAAGTGGCAGATGAGAGTCATTTTCATAATGACCTGTATCCACCGGCAGTACCTTTTCTTCCAGTAAAAGCACAGCACATTTCCTTTGTTTCCCTGCTCACTTAGAGACAATCACATTTATCTGCTCACTGCCTTTCAATGGCAGGCAGCTTCTAATGGGTTTCTGAATGAGGGCTGCACCCCCTGCCCCACTAATTGAAATTCAGCGCACAGAGTTACATCGGTGCAGTGCAATGGCCAAGAATACCAATGCGCAAAGCTTGGAGTGTAGCGGGAAGGGAGAAGTTACAAGTTTTTGGAGCTTCGTAGCAAATGTGACTGGGATATCCTTGTGCATTGAAGCACTGCAACATGGTCAAGTGCCCGAAATCCTTGTCTCAGTGTCAAAAACTATTGAAAGAGATGGATACTTGTCCCCCTCCATGGGGTTCAACGGTGAGGGTGAGCTTAGATAACTCAAATATTTGAAGCTTTTTTACTTAATGCTGGGTAGTCCTTTAGTTCTTTCTGGTTTCCTTCTACCTAGAAGGAGATATGTTTCCTGTGGGTCTTAGCAGCTTATCTACTCATGCTGTGCAAACATTTCCAATACTTTAGAAGATCTCAGCTGGCTCTAGGCACTGTTGAGTGAGCAGTTTGGTGGAGCCTCAGGTATCTATTGATTGCCACAGGAGATCAGGTACCCAGATGACATGGAGATACCTGTACACAGTGAAGGGTCTGGTGTTTGAACCGAGGTAAGACCTGCGATGTCCCAGAGTGAGCAGGGGATCCATGTGGGACTGGTGCATATAACAAAGGACTGTGAGAGATCCAGCAGAAGCTGGAGGATGGCAAAAATGACACTGGGTGCTCGTGTTTAGTCAACTGAGTCCTGTCCCTGTGTCTTATGCTCCCTTCTAGCTGACACTGCTTTGTGTCTTCAGAAAACCTTGCCTGCTTTTGAATTGTCTCCAGAAGCACATACCGGCCTGTGGTTTGGAGGATGAGGTTGTTGTGGAGTCATGTTCCTGCTCTGCAAAGAGCAGCCTGCAGGAACCCAGGACAACCAGGTGACCGCAGTAGGTCTTGCTTTCAAAGCTTGATTTTGGGAGGTACATGACCAGACAGCTAGCACTGTTTGAATCCTCTACAGTCCTTCTGCTACTGAGCTGTACTTAAAACGGGACTGGGTTTCTGCCCATTTCGGTGGTGTGGAAGGCAGGGATGAGGTCAGTTTGGGGGCAAATCTTATAATCATATGGGGGTGGCAATACTTCACTCCTTCCATCCCTTTTCTAGCAGGAACATAAGCCCTTTGGTAACAGGAGCCACGTTTCAGCCTGTTTGGGCTGCATTTGGCACTGCTTTGCTATATTAAATTGGTTCCGTTTGCACACACAGGGCAATCTGGCTATTACTAAAAATGAATAATTCTGAACAGTTTTGTTTATTTTGATCCTGAGAGAAGGCACCATCTCCTGCTCTATTTGCACATAGCTCCTGCTACAAGGAAGTCTGATCTCAAGCACAGTTTCTAAGCAGGGCTGTAATTCCAGGCTTGATAACAATAATAAACATGGCAATAACCCCTCCCTAATATAGCGCTTGGCACTTCTTTTCCTGTACAAATATTAGTTCCTGTCACTGTCATTCTTTGCATGCTACCAAATCCTGGCATTTGGAAATGGCAGCAGCTTCCAAAAGAGCCTTTTGTGCAGTAGAGATCATTTCCAGTGGACTGCACTGCAAACTGCAGTGTTGCACTTGGTCAAGGTAGCAACAGGAAGACCGAGTCCTCGTGCATCTTGTGATTCTGAAAAGAGAGGGCAACACTGCTGCAGGACTTAGCTGGACACAAATTTCATCTCATCCTTTTCCCTTGTGTTTCTAGTGAAAAAAAGTGCCTTGCTTAGTTCCCAGAAGGTGCTAAACCTGCTGGAAGTAAGTCTGTTAACCCTACAACACTGCAGGACCCGACAAATATTTCTTCCCAAATAAGTCAAAACTAGGTTGGAATATTAGCATTTTCCAGATTAGCTATCCCTCCTCAAAAACACATGCCTCTGCAAAGACTTCATTTTGCTATTTCTAATCCAAGGGAAATATTTTTTTAATTCCTGAGTTTAGTAATTTTCTGTTCAGAGTCCTTTTTGGGGGTAGAGGGTGGGGTTGTTTTTCCGTAAGAACTAACTTCAGTCATTTAGAGCTGTCATAGATCATCTGTGCTCTGATTTAATTGTTTTAGGCTCCTTTTTCTTTTTTGCCAGGCACTGTGTTCACTGTTCTCATTGGATGAAGATAGTGCACGGTGGGAATCAGTGTTCTGGGTGTATCATGAAAAATGCTCTTCATACTGGGACGTTTGTAGAAGCAGGCCAAAGACATCGAAAACAATTCTTATGAAGTCCCTCTGTAATAAAAATAGGCCAAGCATGAGATCAGCATGACCAAAGCAAAATCTCTGCCTAACAAAATAAAACAAACGGATTCAAATCGATTTAACCAGAAATGAAGTTGTCTGTTACTATTTCCCTCAAGGCAAAAAAAGTAAAATTGGGTGAATATGTGGGCATGCAAGTTCATGGACAAATTGCGGAAACCTTCAGTTACATAGAAATTACATATTCCATGAAACCGTTTCCCAGGAAGGGGTAGGTATCCTCTAGCTGACAGAGAGATGGGATTGGTCAGGAATGCTTGATTTTATGAATGTTCAAGATAAGTTCATGACATTTCAGGAGAAAATTCAAGAAAGCCTCCTTATCCATAAGGAAGAGCATATTCTCCGTTTTGCTTACAACATGAAAGGCAATAGGAGAACTAAAAGAACATCACCAAAGACTTCCAGGAGATGGACCAGAATGTGGGGGCGCAGAGAAGGGCAGTGAAGAAGGAGCGAAGAATTTAACTCGGGAAGGTGAAGAAAGAAATGAGAAGTGACGAGCAGGGAGGTGATTTTTCATAGCCTTTCAGATGGGATTTACTTAAGAGGTGAGTATTGCTCACACTTGCTCTAGAGGCAGCTCTTTTCCTGGCAGGAGTCACAGCCATGGTTTCCCCTTGGCTTTACTGCAAAGGAGCGCCTTGACCTCCCTGTGAGGCAACAGAGGAAAGACCAACATTTTATCAGCCACATACATTATACTTTAGACTCGTGACTATGGGGATTTACAACCTTCCTTATCAGACTGTATGTTTCTCATCGTGTAAATTGATAGACGGATACTGGGCACAAGCTAAACTGCTGGAATAGCAATTACCTCTTACTTAGTACAAGGAAAGGCAATGGATTCTTTTTTTTTTTTTTTCAGTGATTACTGATATCTTGAATGGCTCAGGCTGAGGTGTGCTCTTTTGCGTCTTTACGTTATAGCTTTACACTAAAGATAGACCAGCTAATTAACAGATAACAGTGCATGAGGGCAGGCTCGCTGGCCCTCTCAAGTGCTGTTTTCAAATAATCACAGACAGATTTGCGGTCCAGAGAGGAGCACTGTGATAATTTAATCTGGCCTTCATGCATATCAGACACCAAGTGATTCCACCCTGTATTTTCAGTACCCCAGCAAGGTCTTTGGGTCAGCCCTCCCTGGGGTTGTATTTGAACCTATGCCCTAGAAGAGGAAAGACCTTTCTTCCCAGAGGTACTGAAAAATCAAGAAAAAGGCTTGAAGTATTTCCTGACCCCTAATCCAGGATGCAGTCTTCTGCAAGAGGTCACAGAACAGCCTGCACTATAAAAAAATTCTTTGTAAAAAGGAAGTAAGGGGACAGAGCTTTGCTTTTCCTTCTCTTGTAACCCCAGATACAAGCTGTTCATCCCCAAGAGGACGAACATCTGCTCAAAAGCCAGTGTTGACCATATCATCCCTGCTGGCTGCATTCACATGCAAACACGGTTTCCTTAAATGTTGTCCTTGGTCAAAGAGGCCAAGAGCAGATCAGACCTGCCTCCCAAAATTTGTGAAGATATGGGAACATCCTTGAAAGCCCTCTATGCAGCTCTAGGCTGTTTCCTTCTGTTTGAACAGCATCAGGAGGCTTCCAGTGCTCCTGGTGAGCTCTGATCCCAATGCAAGTCCCAGGTAAAAAAACAATTTGGGGCAAAGCCATGTGAAAGCAGGAGACAACATTTGGGCAATTGTATTTAGGTGGCTGAATTGCACACTTGATGTGAGCAACCATCTGAGCAGTTCTCTTATCCCTGGAAGATATCAGACATTAAAGTAGCCTATTTAGGTAATTTGTGCCCGATTTAGGTAAAACACCCCATAACCCAGACACAAATGTTTCTCCCCACTGACTATGGAGAAAACTGGCTTGGGTGCTGATAAAGCTGTCTGGATTTAATCCACTGAATCTCACCTTGCACCTTAAATAAAAAGGGATGTTCTTCTATAAAGTGGTCCAGTTCAGCTGGAAAAGCAGTGCTGAACTCAGCAGCGAGCTGATGAGATGGTCGCGTTGACCCCACCTCAGGTTCCAGCCCTTGCATCTGTGAATATTCACTACAGAGTGGCAAAAGCACAATCTTAATGGGATTCAGAGAGGTTTGCTTGTTTCGCATCCCAAAGGCCGGCTGTTTCAGCCCATTACACCCACCCTGATTTAGAGTTATACCCAGGACTTGCAAAGCTGAGCAGTAGGCACCAACAGCAGCAAGCTCATTTCTTGGTCTCTACACGTAAGGCTGGAAACAGGCTTAGCGTACCAGAGAATAATAGCGCACATTTGTACAGGGAGAAAACAAACAAAGAAACAGAAACAAAATCTAACATTTACACTCTCCCCCAAAAAGGCTCTTCTTGTTCCAGATATGCAGTTGTGTGTTTGATGATGACAACTGTGTCCATAGTTATGGCTGCTTTAGGCTCTTTAAAGAAAAGGTTGCTGGATTTGCCTTGTGGGACATGTCCCTTGAGTGATATGGTAGATCAGATTGTACATGATTTATACACTTTCTAAAAAGATCTGATAAAATGTTGTCATTCCTTCCCACACTTACCACTGGCCACTCCAGCTGGGTTTAGGTCCCCAGCTGTGCCACAGGCTCTGTATAATATTGGGCAATCAGCTCAACTTTCATTCCCATAATAAAATGCAGAAGTTTAGAACATCCCAGCTCGGTATTTATCTATCTGTCTTCTCATTACACTTGGTCCCAGGGACCACAGCCTACAATTCTCACATATTTCATTGTTTTTTTTTCTTCACAACAGCCCTGTGCGGTAGGAATGGTTATTCCTGTGCATGAGACACCAGAGTCAAGAGGAACAGTATCTGAAAGCTCAAGAGATATTTAGGTGAGCAGCTTCCCAGGATTTCAACAACAAAGCCTGGAAGCCCTTGGTAAGTAGAAGTTCTGTCTGGCTGACTTGCCCAGACTTGAAATAATTCTCTTTTAGAGTCAGGTGGAGAGGTATTACAATAACAGAGGAGAAGATCATGACAAAAAAACTCTGCCATTTGAAGGGGAAAAAGGAGAAATAGTTTTCTTCCTACTAATTTTATTTTTCCAGCTTACTAAAGCTCCACTTCAAATTAAGTTGAGCCTTTATTTTCAGAGGCAGCTGAGGAAATACATTTTCAGTTGAAAAACAGGCGTTTGCTCTCTGAGACAGACTTCTCCTTTGGGGCTGGCAAATCTCAATGCAACTCTCAGCACTGTCCTCATTTAACCTCTCTCAGAGCCAAAAAATGCTCAAATAACTGTCTGCTTCATGCACTGGCCATTAACTTGGCTAACACTGATCAGGCAAATTAATTCCAGTGAATTTAAACAAAACCTTCCTGCGGCGTAGACATCTAGTTAGGACTTCCAGCTTACTGGAAAAAAAAGTGGAAAAGATAAACAAGTTGAACCAAAAGTTGTCTCAAAATGTGTTGGTGCAGATGTCTTGGTTGTGTGAAGTCTCACCGGGTCCTCTTCAAGGAAGGAGCTTGAGCAGTGTGTTGTCTGCACCAACATGCCCTAAGACACCTTGAATTTCCAAGTTATGTCCTGAAATCCTCTACTGGATGCCTCATTCCAGTGATGATGAGTTAGGCCAAGTGAGGAGGGCTGTGAAGGTCTTTTCTTCTCATCATATCAAGGATGGTGAGGAAAGGAGCTTTAGCTTTTTCTTGCATCTTGCCCTACTGTGAGTTGACTCCTGGGGAATAACAGGCAAAGTTCTCTCATGCCCTTTTTAACATATTAATTGGACACATGATTTGCAACTAGCACAAATCTCCTTGAGAGACAGTGACAAGTCCTGCAGTCAGTATTTCCTTATTTCACATGAAATCTCTTGAAATACACACACAGGGATGTGCGCATATGTATGTGACAGTGGATGGGTAAATAGGGAAGTGTTTTCCTGTAACCAAGACCGACTAAGTATAAAAGCAAGACAAGGTTTGTAGGTATAGTCGGAAAAATTAGCCAAGCTTTTGAGTATATAAGATATCTGAGGTCGGGAGAAAGGCCTATATGCCCAGAAGTTCTCTGATTCTTCTTATCTCTCTGCTTGTCTCTGAAAAAAGACGATTAATCTGTATATGGATCTTTCCTGGTTATGCATTTGCATCCATGTATGTATATTTGTACACATACTTATCTATATAAAGAATGAGACAGGATAAAAGGAAGTTAGCTGAGCTGAATATTTTTAACTTTTAATCTACCTAAGAAGTCAAATTAAATCTCTTTAATGACCCAAAGTCCTGGTGCAGTAGATTCACCTTCAGTGCAAAGGATTCCTAACGACACTCACATTTTGTGTAAGGAACTTCTTTGCCTTATGCTTCCTGCAGACCAATGTCTAGTGCAACTCCAGGCAACATCTGGTACAAACATCTATTTTTGTGCCTATTTAATGCCATCGAATGCCTATCTAGTGGAGGGAAAAGACTGTACTGAGACTTAAACTGAGGATCTGATGGAGCCTGCAGCAACAACTGTTCTATGAGGGTAGAAAATTCAGTGTAGGATAGCACACTCTTAGGGCCTGGTGCAGAAAGCTACTGCAGACATAATAAAATGGAGGAGATAAGTTATTATCAACACAGATGGCATAGGAGAACATTCCCAGGGTTTGGAACTGCTCCAGCCATAATCCATGTGCAACTTGAATTTGAAATCCTTTTACAAGAACAGCAGCCGTCGCCACAGCCGAGGAGAGCAGACCACAAGAGGGTGATGGCTACGTTATGACTGGTGCTCCTTCTCCTCCAGCACCTCACCTTGCACTGGTGGTGGCCAACCCCACTGCCATTTACCTTCGGTTTTGCCTAGTTTGCTGACGGCTTTTAGGTCACCATCTGCCTCAGTGTCTCCCTGGACAGAAGAAGCCCTGGACAAGCTGCTGCACTGAACCAACACCCCTTAGTGAAATGAAGCTGTGACAGGGCATGATGCCATCTATAACAGATGGGCACGAACAAGTTATCACTCCTAATGGAGGCCTCGTGCTCCACAGAAGTGTCAGGCTTTGTCCAGGATGTCACTCTCTGGCTGTTCATCTGCTGGTCCAGCATTAAATGAGTTATCCCAGGACAGAGTAACCACTGTTGTGCTTTGTCATCTTCTCAAGAGCCTATATCTGCACCCACAGCACAAAACTCTAAGGAGATGATCTCCAAATTGAAGAGTAGCTTTGCCTCTTCCCTCAGTTCTGCTCTGGCTTGATTTTCTGCAGTCTTTTGCAATCCTTCTGTGTCATTAATGCCACCATTCCTGACTGGACCTACCTGGTCCCACAGCTCCTGGGACCATGGCTGGAAGCAGGCAGGCAATACTGGCTCTTATCCTCCATCTTCCCTGAGATGCAATAGGCAGGATAAGAACAGCCAACCTTAGGATCAAAGGCAGTTCCTAAGCACCAGGTTAGGGAGTTCTGGTACAACTTCCCATCAAGTTAAAGAGCAGGGAAACTCCCCCTTGCACGCATCAGCTTTTAAAATGATGCTGAATAAGTTTAAGATGGGGATTGCATTAGGGGATGGACCATGGAACAGCTCCTGGAAATCATTTTACTGCCATGTTCCTGGACACTTAACGAATTTAGGATTTTAAACAAGCAGGGCTGAGAGCTGGGTAAAACCTGATGGTAGTACCAGGCTGAAGGGGTTAAATTTATCCAGCAGGAACCAGCAATTACAGGATGCCTTTGCTCTGTTTCCCAGCTGTTTTCACAGAGCGTATGTTGTTGTCTGACTCTACTGCAGACAGTCGGGCTGGGGCAAAGTCAACATTCCCAACCAGGCTCCAAGTGGAGCCTCTCTGCTTAGCTGGGCAATGCGCTCTGCTACACCTGCAGTGCTGGCTAAATCCCTCTTACCTCTGCACTCAAGCTCTGAATGGCCAAAAGAAACACAGAGTTGCTGTCAGGTAGCTGTACTAAAGCCCGTGACAGGGTCAGTCCGCCGCAATGATTTTTTTAATGAATGGCTTTAAATGATCTTGTGGTGTTTTTAATTTTATTTCCATTCTTGCTGGCTGATCCTGCAGAGGAAGGGATGAATGGCTACTTAATTCTGAATAAATCGGCTGGAAAATTCACAAGATGCATGTAACTTAATCAGACTAGATGGGCCCTTTCTAGCAGATGTCTGAAGCCAGGATCAGATAAAAATTTTCAACAGGGTCCGATTTATGGTCTGACCTGACAAATATTCATATGGGCATGAAAAAGCTTTTGAAGATGGGCCATGGAGCATTGCAGCCTTGGTCACCTTGGTCACAAGCCTCACTGCTTGCTGCATCTCAGAGTGGTTTGATATTCCAGTTGATTTCAGCTCCAGGGTGATTTTCTTCAGTTCAGTGAAACCTCAGGTTTGAAGCTGAAGATGTTTCACACACTAGACTGGCACCTAGTACCTAAGGGTCCAGCTACACTGACTGTGATTGAGTTTGGTCCAGACTATATGCAGACATAAATCAGTCTGATAGATTGAAGCAATTGCTCATTTTACTATCAGCAAAAGGATCACTAATGAGCAAATTTCTAATAGGCCCAGAGAGTCTTGCCTTGCAATATGAAACCTGTCCTCTTTGTTTGCTTTAAAACCTGCATTTCTGTGGTTCCAAATGCCACAGGTAACCGAAGACTGTGCTGCTTACCATTTTAATCATTCCATGTGCACGCAGAAATCTGGATGTGGATCACAGGCATCTGAGGACAGGGGAAGAACAGAGGGCAAAGGGAGCATGCGGTTACAAAAGATGCGTTCCCTTGCAGCTATAACGCAGAAAGCTGTGTTGCATAATTCTGGAAACCTATAGGAATATGTATGAAAGGAAGCATTTCATGCCTACACAAAGCAAAGAGGACCTCAACTGTCTCTCAGTATTATCTGGAGTGTGGTTTTTTTTCCTGGTACAATCAACATTGCCTGACTTGCATTGCCTTTGGAAATATATACCTGGAATGCAGCATTCACAATCTCGCATGCACTGATGTATCCTGTGTGTCTCTAACAGTAACAATAGTGGCTGAAGTAGCCTGTCGCTCTAGGAAAATACATTAAATCTGGGTAACACGTGGAGATCACAAAAAGGAAAAGTGTGATGCCTTGTTTCCCTTGTGCGACTGACAACGTGTCTCTGCGTAGACTGTTTTCCTGTCTAGTTAGGAGAATGACTTAAAAACAATTGTTGTCTTTGCAAGTTCCCTTGTTTATATAGGTAAATAATGATGCTATTCATGTCTTATCTAGTGTTTTCAGCTCCTGACCTCAAAGAGCTTTAGAAAACACAGGGAGGAAAGGGTGAGGACTCGGAGCTGGCTTTTTGCAGATGGGGAAATAGAGGCATGGAGAAAGAAAGTGACTTCTGCTTGAAAGTCCTCAGCAGCCACTGGCCTGAAAACTCAGCCTTTATCCTCAGCTACATGCCCTGGCTATGCTGCTTCTACGGAAATTTGTTTTTCAAAGCACCTGTAGATGCCCAAGTCCTTATGACTTGGCTGGATTACTGGTGTTTTGAATCTCCTTTGCAGCCTAGATATCTGAGTTTTATGGGGATAAGAATTTTATTGCCTGCTGTGGGTAGATGTGCCTGAAGGAGCACTGAAAGACAGACTCATATGAATACCAGTTGGTGGCACACACATTTAACCCCAAATCCCTGATTTCAGAGGTTTTCAGATGGATAATTGCTATGAGCTTGTGGTTACTTACACAGATTTTGACAGAAACTAATGCAAACAACAAAAAAAATAGACTCTTAAAGAGGGAGAGCCAACAGCAGCTTGCTGGGGCACTGGGCTCTAGGATGTCTTGCCATCTATTTTTATCTTTCTTTATGTGTGTTACATCAGAGCCCAAATTTCCAGAGAAATACTAACACTATTTGAGTTTGTCTCTGGGCGTAGCTTCTAATCTTCTTAATGGTTTGGGATAGGAAGTATTTAAAATGGATCATTCTATGGAATAATCTCTGTGGATCACTCACTCATTATTGAAAGTCTGACTTTCCCAAAGACACTTACTGGGTACAGGGAACAAAGAAACGTCCAAAAAAAAAAAAAAAAAAAAAAATGTAAAATGAAGGATAAAAGTGCTGCTCTCTTTTATACAAATAGTTGCATTTTCCATGTTGCATTTTTCCCATTTGCTGCTCTGCTTGCTGAATCAACATGTTGCACTAGCATGTAAAGAAGAGGCTGAAGGGGTTGGTGACATTGGCCAAATAAGCCCATTCCACTCTTTCAACAGCCTTTTCTCTGTCTCTGCAAACAAGTGTGTGGAACAAATCTCTGAACCTGGAACTCATTGGATCAAGTCAAAAGTCTTTCTCTTTCGATCTTATGGCATAAAGCCCAGGCTGTCCTCCAGGAGATCCTTGCTGTTGGTAAAATGCCTTCCAAGAGCTAAGCCTGCCGAGTCCCTTTAGGGGGAAAGCTGGGCCAGAACTGCAACAGAAACAGCCATCCTCAGCTGTCATGGCCATTGCTGCAGTAAAGATTGTATCTCGAGACAAAAGAGGGCAAGAAGAGGATGTTTCTAGGCAAACAAGGTCCCACACGAAGAGCTACTTCTAAGTTCACCCCGAAGTAAAATGATACCAACGTGTGCAACTGATAAATCCTCATCCTCTGCCACCGAGGGCTGAAAATAACTTGTCATCTCTGAATGTAGAAGCTAAATAAAGCTAGACCTGATCAGTGATCAGTGCACATGAAGACACCAGCAGGTTAACTGAAGAAGCCAAAAGCGGGCATTAGACGCCAGGAAATGATGATTTGGAAAAAAAGAAAAAGGTGGGAGTGGGGAAAGGAAAATCACAACCTAAAAAGCTACGAGGCAGGTTTGAGCTGGCAGAGGAGAAACGAGGAGAATTTCATTCTGCTGATTCATGGATATAGACAACTGCTCAGCTGTGTACTGCTGACTTTGCTGTCTGTTTACAGGGATTTCCCTTCTATCAGCCATGGGGCAGCTGAGCCTTAGTGAAAAGAAGAACCACACAGTTTTATCACATGCCAGTGGTAGAGGCAGGCTGAACAACGAGCTGCTTTCTTCCAGCACTGAAGAACGATCTTGAGTCAGACAGAAAACAACAACATCTTAAAAACACTCTGTTTCCTCTTCTGGCAGTAACTCTAAAGGGGTCAGGCTGTCTGGGAACTGCCAAGACAGAATTACTTGCTTAGGGATTTTGGGTGCAAAACCTCAGCTCACAACTCCCAATTCCCAGAGCTTTTCAAAGCCCGTGACATGCCTTTGAGTGGAGGCAATGCTCACCAGACCAGCCTCATTCGCGGAAGATGAAAGGAATGATGCCATCTTTTTATTTTAGTGCAAATAAATCCCATTTCAGGAGGCACACTCTAGAAAACTTGACTTTCTGCAAAAATATGAGCAGCCTGGGATGCACAACGAGGGGAGCTGCTCTTCACTCTCCAGGGTCTTTTTTCTTGCCCTTGGGTAGGGAAGCAAATGACTCCTAATGCAATTTCCCTTCCTAAGCCACGGCATGAGTATGAAATGGCATGGGCCTGAGAAGCTGTTCCATGGGTATGTCATCAGGACTGTACATTAACCAAAGTTTCTTTCCTGTTTAATTTTCCAAAGAAGTTTTCCAAAGTTTCTTTGCCTCTGTTTAGTTGATGACACACTGTTAGCCAAATCTCAGGACTTTTATGTTCCTGTGAAACCAGTAACATTAAACAGGGCTTAGCCTTCCCAGTAAGAGGCCAAATCCCCCCTCCCTTCTCTTCTCTCTTTGGAGCAGGGAATGTCTCCTTGTGTGTGTAAGATTCAGCTCAGGGCAGTTTGGCTCAGCTGATTGAGCCCGTTGCTCAGGCTGCAGGGTGCGTGACTGCTGCTGTGTTTGGCAACCTCTTCAACTGGCTCCTTCCCCAGCAGGGCGCAGAGGATGTGCCAGGAGGGATGTGAGATTTCACACGTCCTCGTCCCTCACGGCTCAGGGGAAGAAACGCTGCATTTGCTCAGACCCCATTTGTGGGACACATCATGAAGGGATGGACAGCAGAGAGCATCCTGCAGGCTGTCGCCAGCGATGGTTTTGAAGAGGGGAGGTCTCAAGAGAAGGGCACTTTTTTGTAGTCTGAGCCATAATAGATTGGTTGCAAGTATTGAGCAAAGCAGTTTTTCAACACAACATGTAAGAGCTGTGCTCTACTGCTCACTAATGGTCTCAAGGGATAGCCGCGTGGGTCTCCTACTGATGTTCATGGACTTTGAGCCCCTGCGAAACTGTAACACAAACAGGCTTTATCTCAGCAGATGGACCATAAATGCCTCGATTTCTTGGTCACGGACACATTCATGGCTGCTTCCGATTGACTTGGTGGGATGTCTGGCTGCTGCCTTTCCCTGGAGAGGCCTGGACCATGCCAAGGGGCCCAGCAGGCTTCTTACGTGCCATCACCTGATGTTCAAGCTCCTGGGGTGTAGCTGGGGCTGTAGGGACACATGTGCTTGTGCCCCCATCTAGTGGTTGTCCCCAAGCCTGCAGCACATCCCCTCCTCTTCCTCAGGTGCCACTCAGCTTGAGGGTGAGGGTGGGAGGGCAAAGGGACTCTGATGTCCTTGGTCTTGAGGTGTCACCAGACTTGAGGCTGTGCATGTCCCTTTGCAACGCAACTTTCTGACACATTTCCCAATGATAAACTAAGCACACATAAAATTCGTGTTGGGCAAAGTATTGAAACCTGATAGTCTCCTATTCTTGTCCAGGTTCCCAACACCTGGCGAAGTTCCTGGTCTAGTGCTGGAGAATGTGTTGTTACATAAAGTCCTTCATCTTGGATAGAATTCCAAAGAAATTAAGGGGAGAAAAGACTTTTGTGCTAAATCAAGTGCTCCCTAACACTCTTGCTGCTGACTTGCTTTTGTGCAAGAAAAGATTTTTTTTTTTGAATCTGTTTACAAAACAAAAAGTCACCCCAAGCCACCACCATATGGCTCTCCAAATTCGAGATTCTTCCCAAGGCACAAAAGGAATTTTCAGAGATGACGTCATTTGAAGTGGAAGTGGAAGCTGTGTGTAAATGTTTGGCCATTCTGTCAAAGATTGAGATGCAAGATAATGTGAATTTGGTGACAAACATAGCTGGAATACCCTGATGAACCTGGGATATCCAAACAGTCATCTGCTTCTCAGACAAACAAGCAGTACTCGTCGACTCTGGTGGTAACATAAAGGCTATTTCCTGTTACAGCATTATCTCAACACTTTTATCATCTTTTCTGTATTTCCTCCCACAACTCCTTAGTCAGCCAGGATGCCAGCTTTATTCCTGTTTGTGTGATGGGAAAAGGTGCGCAGAAAGCCTTACCAAAGATCTCAGAAGAAATAAGCAGCAAAATAGGGAACCAAACTTTGATTTCTGCTTGCCATTGAGTTGTCTTAGCATATCCATAAAAACTCCCCTTATCCCTAGAACCCAACAAGACAGAGAGGTCATGACTGAAGGCCAAGGAGCATCAGTGCACTGCTCAAATACTTCCACCTATTGAGGTGAAATCATGTCTGTCATCATTTTGGTCTTTTTTTTGCAGTTTGCACTTGGATGATGCCTATTGCACTGCCTGGAAATCAGCTCCTAAAGATGTGGTGGCAGCAGCTGGGAAGAGAGACCAGGAAGTCCTCTCAGGGCATTACCTGAACTGAGTTGTCCCCAGGCAAATTTCCTTAAGTGGTTACAGAAATGATTTCTGATAGTGACTTAGAACCTCTGGGAAAGAAATAAAAGAATATTTTTCTTTGCTCTCTGTCTCTTCCTTCTTGGTTTCCCACACTATAAAAACAGCAAGCTCCTGCAGAACTTAATTTTGCACAGTGAATAAATGTATTTCAGGTGCATCCCATTTCTTGTTGCATTTTTTAGAACACTCCTAGAGCGCTTTTGGAGGCATAACGTCATTTCTACAGAGAGAGCTCAAGTTGAATGAAATCCTTCTGATATATGACTGCTTATGTTATTAAGTGTAACTGCTTGTGTTAAAGGCATGCTGGTAGGAGTGCATCAGTGGTGACTGTCACTTAAATGCAGTGTCAAGATTAGTGCTCAGCTGCTGAAGGTGGGCCTAGTGTTACCCCTGATTTTTTGGTCTAACAGCTCAGGGCAAAGCAAGCCATTAAAGACCATTTATCATTTGCATTTTTTTTTTTTCTCCCAAAACACTACTATTAACTCTTTGGTGTATTCTTTTTGGTTGTTTTGAAGTAACCTGTCCAGGGACTTGTCCAGGAGCTCCTCTGCTTTCTTGGTGTAGATGTTTTAGGGTTTCTGCTGCAAGATTGCTCTATGCAATACCTCATCAGAGCATAACACCAAAATGGCAATTCCAGGATGGGCCAAAGGTCCGCCTGAATCCCATGTCCCTTCTCCAGTAGTATGCAGGCTATATGCAAGCGAAACGCAAAGCAAACACACAGTGATGCTTTCCAAGTCAACTCTCCAAGACTTCAGCGATTCATGCCAGAATAAAATGGTTGTGGTTAATAAATTATGGTGTGTTTTCCATGTGAAGTGCTCCCATCTGCTACACTTTATAGCACAGTTTAACTCTGTAGGGATCAGGTCCACTTGCTTCTGTTTGTTTTGAACCATTATCTGCTAGTTCCATTACTGATTTCCTTAAGAAGAAATATTGAGCAATTGTTCCCTTTTCACCTCTTTCAGTCCATTTGTGATTTCTAGATGACTCTCTTCCCCTACTTACAACATCTCATTTCTAGCTGGAAAACCCTATTCCGTTTAATTTCTTGTCATGCACAGTTCGATCCATAACTCAGACCTCCTTATCACTCTTTTTTTGTACATTTTCCAGATCAGTTGGTCTTTTTTTGGAGTAAAAGAATTATGCTTAATATTCAAGATGTGGAAAGGAGACGGATATTTGAGATGTCTAGCCTTCCTTCTACTTTACAAACAAGGTAAGCACCAGTAGCACTTGTGTGATCTAGGCCGAATATATAGAAGCTGGATGTCAAAACCTGAGTCTTCTTTTATATGGAGAAGCAGTCCCCTCTAGAGGTGATTCACATCAACCCTAGACAGAGGTTCAAAACAGGACAAACAAGTCACTCTCCAGAACACTGTACTTTTCTCCACTAATTGTTAAGGAAGTTTGGTTTGACTAGTTGAGGCTGAGACATTCCAGACTTAGATGTCTTTTGCTGTCGAGTCACATCTCACCGAATAAGGTCTATCTGAATTGAATTTTGCCTTTCTTTCTGACCCTTTTGATTTCAAGCAACCCTGATCTGCTCTGTCATTCTGTAAACCTTCAGCCTAACAGCGGATCTATTTTCTCAGCTCTAGCTGGCAGATTTTGTGTTTATTTTTCTGATGTTTTGGAGACAGATTTTCCTCCAAGTATAGCTCTTTCCACCTTTTCTTGACATTCTTTTCTTTCACAGGATTTTCCACAAATCTGACTTCCCTTCCCATTCCTCTAATGTCATTCTTCCCCATCCACCTTGAGTTGTCGCCAGACCTCTTGTCCATTTCTCCAGGTTCTCGCAGGAGGAGATTGGGGTGATGATAAGTTTCTGCTACACACCGTTTACAGGACTTTTTCTCCCATCAAAAGCAAACAGCACTGGATAATGTCTGCCAGAGGGATACTTCGAGTTAAATCATCCAGTCACCAGCTTTTTCAGGCACGGTAGGGAGAAGCATAACTTGGTGTATCCATTTCAACAGTCCTCCTAGCTTCCGAGAAGCCCTCTTGGCAAACACTCTCCATTTCAAAGAGTAATAAACAAGCCCTCTTGGATGTAGGTTGGTTTACAGTGGGTCTGGAAGAGAGAAGAAAGGAGACTGTTTTGCAAGCCCTGCAGCGATTTCAGATTTGATAAACTCACTCTTTTCCTTTCCTCTCCCTCCCTCACCTCCCAGGGGTACGACTCAAGTATTTATGAATGCAAATGCTTCTTGGGTCAAAAGAAGGTCAGAAAATGCTGTGAGGACAGGATAACACATCCTCTGTTCCACCAAGAAACATATTGCAATCCTCTGTTTCACCAGTGCACATATTGCAACACACAAAAAATAGAGGCGTAAGTGCCCCATTCTCACCCTCCACCCTCTCAGCCCATCTCCCCCTTTGCTTCTCCAGCTTGTGTCCCATCCTGGCTCACAGAGGGCTGGGCACGTTGAACTCATGGAGGCTGAAAAAATCAATATCAGAATGATCTGCTGAGCAGCCCTGGAACTGTGTTTCTAAAAATGGCCAGGGTTATATAATATTAGGGGGGGAGGAGGCAGAAAGAATGGAAAAACACCAATAAAAGCTAATGCTGCTCTCATTGGCCCTGACTCGCCACGATGACAGAGAGGTTTCTCTGGAGATGCACAAAGTCACTGGGAGCCCTCCGTGATCACATGTGTGTGGTGCCAGTGCCTTTTGGAAGGGAAAACACAATTCTCTTTGCTGCCAAAGGCACGATGCCAGGTTGAGGCATTGCTTTGCCTCCTCATTCACCTATGCAAAATCCTCTTGAAGTTGCTGGGGATCATTTTGACTATTATTTTCTTGCCTTTCAGAGCTCAGTGTAAGTAGTCAAGGTCTGGTACCCCTGAGCAGAGAGCAGTCCAAGCCTCTTTTTGTTGTTTCTCTTGGTTGCCACAGTCATCCCAGCGATTAAATGAGGTCCCTTCATGGCACAAATAGTCCTGTGGGCTCTAGAAGGCACACTGGCACTGTTTGTATTTAAGGCAGAATCCAGAGAAACACCTCCAGATTCACGCCGTCTTCCCCGTCCTGTACAGCCCAAACACAGCCCTATGTAATTCCATTTTTCTAACTGCCCCGGGGGTGATGGCATCTTATTAACTAATTGGCCCTCATGACAGTCCCATGTTGCATCTAATTCAGGCCAGGGGGAGGGAAAAGCCAATTTCCATCATCACCCAGGGAGTCAGTGGCAAATGAGAAGCATGGATATACCCTCCTCAGCTGGCACGTTTCCACAGATCTCCCTTCTGCTTACGGTGCCCTCGGGCATCATTCAATTCATGCAACAAAGTCATAGGCAAATTTTTGAGACCCGGGCCATGCTCAGCCCTCTGCATGGATTTCCTAGGAAGTAGTGCCTGGCTGCAGGATATCTGTACATTAGTTATTTTTTACCCTGAGTGAGCAGCAGCCTCCTGATCTCTAAGTACTGATCCTATTTATATCTGACTGCTGTGCTAAGAAGTGTTGTACTGACCTAGCTACCCTCCTTACTGGAGATAATCTAACTTATCATCTTGCTTCCTGCTTTTAAAACTCAGGAACATATTTAAGCACTGGCACCTGGAAGGACACTGTTAGTAGTTGCCTTAACAGTTGCTTTAAGAACTAGCTTGTAGGGAATACAAGAAATCCAAATCCTTCCTTCCCTGCTTGTTTTCTGATGAGCAATAGCTAACACAGGTCACTCAATGCAACTGCCAAACCGGGCTGCACTTAAGACTGCCCTGAACAGAACTGACACATGTGTAAAAGAGTCTGGAATAGCAGTGGCTGCTTAGAAAAAGGTGATGTAGAAATAATATGGAAAAACAAATACAACTGATAGAAATCATCCTCTTTAGAGGTCAAGCTACTAGGGGAAATTCACCTTCTATAGCAAGGAGTTTCCCCCCATCCCTTCTGCCTCATTCAGCAACACTGACCAATTCTTGCAGAACGTTTCCTTATATGCATGAAAAGTAAAGATTTGGGGGAGAAGAAACTGAAGACCATATCCTGTTGTATGAAAAAAACAGTTTAAAATTCCTCAAGCATCTTCACATCTTCCATTTCTCAACTGTGTACTATCACAACCTGAAAATTCACTTAATAGATTATCTGATGATATATTCAAGAACATAATCCGTACCTAATCGTGTGGGCACAGATTAAATTTACTTGCAGCTCTCATGGCCTCTATAAAGAAAAGGATAATCAAACGTAATACATTGGGTGTATTTCTATTAAAACTCATGTGCCTGCAACTGTCTGGGTTAGAACATGTCCAGGCTTACTGTAATGCCATTCCAAATTAGACCATTTTAAATGAAACAACAATCATTGCTAATGCTGCTGCATCATGCTGGGCTGTCAGATAGATCCTGGGGCTTTAATGCGGTGTTATATGTATATTTATACCGTTGCCCATACTTCTTTAATTAGGAGATGGAAATGTTAACCAGAGACAAAGAAGAAAATGACAACAAAGGCAGATCATGCTTCCGTTCACATCGAGGCGTTCATTGCTGACAAGATACAGCTGCATCAGCCTTTTCTTTTTGGGTTGTATTTGGCTGTTAAATCCTATTGATTCATGTCAGTAAAATGTCTAGAGCAGTGTCATTTTCCAGGGGAGACAGAGGGGCAAAGTTGGAGGGCTGTGGTATGCCTGCTGTCACTTCTGTTGGATATTGAGGCTGTACTCATGGCACCAAGCAACACTGTCTAGATTGGGCAATCTCATGGTTCAGGTTCGAAAGAATTTTGGAAAATCTATCATCTGGTATGGGGCAACCTGGAGATGGCTCTTCCTGTTTGGCATGGGTCAAAATTCTTGGTGCTCAGCTGGAGGAAATCAGGGCATTACGGGGGTGAACATCCCTGCAGCCCTCTTGGCCAACCTTTTCAAAGAGCTTCATAGATTCAGGAGATGGGACTACAGCAAGCAGTCTGGATGAAACTTGTCTCAGAACAATTGAGGCTGGTCCATCTTCTCTTGGCAGAGTGTGCCAAGTGATTTGTAGTATGTAGTGGTAGGATAAGTCTGAGATCTGGACTTTCTTTTTATGTTGTTTGCTGTGAAAATGGGAAGGGAAGAACTGAATTGCAATGTCTTGACAGTACATCCAGCCACTGACCTGCAGGCAGGCTTGACTCCAATCCTCATACTGAACATCTCTCAACTTTAAGATATGTTGGAGCGGGAAGCAAGCATCATAGTTCATGACTGTTTATGATCTCAGCCCTGGACCTTCTTTTCCTTTGTATGCTTGCTAATATAGTGACATTGGTTGTAATGGAATGAAGTGCTCAAGAGGCACTTCACAGATATGCAGTGCTTGCCCAACAAGTCATTAAGTCCGATTAAACTGTGATACCATATTTTGCAGTCCACCTGGACTGGATTCACTGGATTTTGTAACCAGGCCACCAACAGAAGTATAGGAAACGACCACAAACTGAAACACCAAAAGTTCCACAGGAACTTTAGGAAAAATTTCTTGACCGTGAGGGTGACAGAGCCCTGGAACAGGCTGCCCAGAGAGGTTGTGGAGTCTCCTTCTCTGGAGACCTTCAAGACCCGCTTGGACGCAGTCCTGAGCCACCGGCTGTAGGTGACCCTGCGTGTGTAGGGGGGTTGGACTAGATGATCTCTAGAGGTCCCTTCCAACCTTAAGCATTCTATGATTCTGTGATTCTATGGATCATGCTGAATGACCACTACAGTCTTTCTTCAAAGGGTCTGTCATGAGGAGGAGGAAGAAGTGAGGGAAATGGAGCACAAGCATGAAAGCATGCAAACAGGTGTTGACCCAGAAAGCAGCCGTCTGTACCACCATAGAAAACCGAGGCTCCTGTAAGCTACAACAAACCACCTCAGAGCATTTTGGTGAGAATAGGTGTGTTCTTAGAAACGGAAAAAAAAATAAACAAACATGCTCTATCCCAAGAGACATAGCTTGTTTGGCAAAATCCCCGATGCAGTTGCAGTTAGGCTAGTAGTGCTTTTGTTGGCCTAGTTTATATCATTGTAAGAGGAGGCAGAATTACCTCAGCAGCAAAAAAGCCCTTTGTCGGCACGTTGTTGTGTCTCTGCAGGCTTAAGTTTCCAGGCAGGTGGGAGGTGAAGGTGGGGTAATAAGAGGGCAGCAGCCATCTACTCCCACTCCTCCACTGCAGTGAGGGTAGATCAAGTGTTTTTCTGTATTTTATTGTGGATTCTTCTTGCTTTCGCCTGGCAGTCACAGCCGTACTGTGACCAAAATGCCACTGGCAGATGGGTTCATCAAAGAGGGCACAGTGTCTGTGTAGGGCCTTCTGGGTCCCTCTGACTGCAGACTCTTGATGTCTTTGACCCATCACATAACAAACCCTTATTCACACTGGGCTGTCCTTGTCCTTAAGGGAGACATTTCTACTCCAGCAATGAAAGTGTCCTCTGGTGCAGACATATCCTGCAGGTATATTACTCAGAGATGCAATAGTGGCTTTGTGGACTGGAGACAGAGGCTGATCCAAGATGACCTTGTTAGACTTTAGACTTTCCCAGACATCCCATATACCGTAGTTTTCCCCAGAAAACTTTGCGCTTGTGCTATCAGGATCAGAATGGCCAAGGACAGGGACAGATTGTAAGGTTGTGTGGATCAAGCTTCACACTGTGGATACGAACTATAGGGAAAAAAGCTATGGAAGCAACCTGAAAGTAGAGCTGATTATAGTTTCATCATGAAGGATCATCATGTTAACTATTACAACCCTTATTGAGCTCTGAAGCTGGGGACTTTGCAAATAGTCATATTTTTACTTTCTCAGGGTAGTTCCTTTATGGTAGTTAAAATAAAAGTTGTTGATTATCTACAGAAGCTTCTACCAAAACTAGAGCCCAAAGTGTGGTTGCCAAAAAAGGCCATTTTAACCAGAAGTCTACTGTAGACAAGACCTCAGTTGTGGAGTCTTAAACGAGTTTTTAGAGCCCCGTAATCATGGTAGGAGGGATACTGCAAGCCTCATGCTTCAAGGCACCATACATTCTTATGGATATTTATGCACCTCACAGTATTTATGCACATAATTATGTTTCTATGAACCCTGCTTGAATTTCCAGCCAGTCTGAGATTTTTCATGCTTTTATTTTTCTTGTCAAGTGTATAAAGTTCCTAAGCTTGTTTCTCCAGTCTTGAAGAACTTGATGTTATTTTCTTGAATTTAACTGAGTCAAATCTGGAGGTGTTCAGTTATGCCAAATCCCCAGTGAGGTTTAATTTGAACTAACAGTACTAGCATACCATTTGGTATCAAAGTGGAGATCAGGAGAAGAGAGTGGCTTTTGCCAGATTTAAAATCCATGAGAATTACTACAATACAGATTTAGAACAAATTTTATCTTTTGACAGATTTTTTTTATATTTATGTTGTAAAACCATGCAGTTTTGAACTGCTTCCTATTCCCCAAAGCATCCACAAAGTAAAATAGAAAATTGTTTCCAAAGAAGAATAATTATAGCTTGCATAACACAGTCTTGCACTCAATTACAAAGTCAAATAAACCAATCAGGACATCTTGCTTGTACAAACAAAGTCTGACTTCATTTTGTTCTGAGTTTGAAAGTCCAAGAGATTTTACCAAACTTAAACAATCTCTGTCTTCTTCTGCACTCTCTCTTGCTAAAGTTCTAGCCCAATATTGAATTCTCAGGCTTTAGGTAGAAAAAACAAAAGTAAAACTATCACAGTTTTCTCTTTGCACTTATCTGTGATTTCCCCAATCGCTAGATGAGTGTGTAGATTTACAGATAAAATGTGTGGCCGACTCTCCTTCTTCAGATCCAAGGTATGATGTGATGTGAGAACAGATCTGGGGACAGTTTCCACAATTTTCCACACTTTGGGATTCTGGAGGACTTGCCTTTTCCCCGCTGCCTGCCTGGGAAGCAAGTGGCCATTTCCAGATAACTGAACCTCCCTAAGGTAAGCAGAAGTAGATAACCTCTCCAGATGTTACCAGCACTTATTTTCAAGTAGGAAACTACCAAGATAGTTTTTTGGCTGTTGTCCTTTCAAGGAAGGTGAAATGTTGGCTGCTTGCACAGTCATGTTGGAATCCTGTAGCACAATCTACTGTGAAGATAATCTAATCTGGGTTAAAAACAACTTCTATTTGGAGTGATGATGAACACTTATCTCTTGTGTCTGCAGAACAAACACCATCTTTTGCAGATCCCAGGATCATTTACAAGGCAGGAAAAAGCTCCATTTACCCTCTCTCCTTCCTTTCTGTGAAGGTAGAAGACCACAGGCATCAGAACTGTGCTAATCCTTCCATCCTGGGAAGGCAATGTAAAGACCAGATTCAGTTTACTGATAAAGACACCCTGGGTAGGTATTTGCACAGAGGCATTTTCATGTGAGTTGGGTCGCCAGTGGAGATCTGGTTAATACAGTTAATGAAGTCAACAGAGTCTTGGTAGAGATCCAGCTAGTTACATGCAGGTACCTGATGTAGAGGGAGTTATGTCACTCTCTAGAATATTGACCGTGTTGACTAGATACTTGATTCAGTTTTCTAAATACAGATACCTAGGGAATCAGTTGTGTGCCAGAAGTGCTGATTTTGTCAATTGTAAAGGAAACCTCAGTGCCTAGCCCAGGTGACTTTTACACAGAAGGAATCTATGTCTGGTTGGTTTGATAAGCTCCATCATAGGATACCACAGTGAGAAGTGTGATAGCTGAAGCTCTTTAGAGTGAGCTATCTCTAGTGTATAACCTTGACAAACATGGAGAAGGACACAGATAGCTGTTCATCCAGCTTTTTGGAAAATGATAGCAAGAGTTTTATCTTCATACTGAGCTCCATCTGAGCTCCTATTTTTTTCTTTGCCTCTAGATTATTGGGGATAAACATCTGTCAGTTTTCTCAGCTGTTTGCTCTTCCTTAAAATCCTAGGAAAAACAAATGGGTTTTGAATATTCCCAGGGAATGCCAGGGAATATGCTCAAGAGAAGTAAGTCTGAGCTGGAAAATTTTTGCTGGCACTAGTTTTACATCCTGGATAGTTTAGTGGAATGTTTATTTCCAGATGAAGAAATTAAGGCAAAAAACTACCCAAGAAAGGCCCAGACACCGTAGACACAAGTGGTGCAGTGCCCTTCCAAATGCATCTGGATGTCCTGGTCACCACAAACACACCTTGTCTGCATGCTGGGACACAAGGCTTGCATGTGTCTGGGCCAGAAGCACAAGATGATGGCCTGGGCAACCAGAGAATCAGGACTGCAGGGCACACAGCACGTCACTACAGCATCAGTACAGCCAGGGGTCTTGCCCAAAATTGCTCATGCTCCTCTTTGAGGCTCTAACAGTGTTCAGAGCTGGTCAGCAGGTGGATTGATCCAAAGTCCTTCATACCAGTAGAGAGTTTTGTGGGCACAAGTCAGATAGCCGGGGAAAGCAGGAAGGGAGAACAATTTATTGGATAGAGACACCTTGCCAACCTGACATTTTTGGCTCTCAGTTTTGTAAGGCAGCTGAAAACTCAAGGCAAGTCAGCTACGCAAATTCTAAAGAAAGCCTTTCTCACAGGGAGCGTGTGGATGGAGAGATGTGGCCACCTTTGGTTATTGCTGCAAGGCACCTATAGACTGGAGAAAGCTTCAGCTAAAGCCAGCAGTGTCAAGGAGGGTTAATGCAGGACAAGCCCTTGTCAATCATTTGTTGTTTCTCCGCTGAAATTTCACTGCAAGTCATTGCTTAACCATAGTATAGCTGGTGTTTGGAGCATAGAACAGGAATTTATTTTGCTTTGGGCTTGACTTGAGAATAAATTACCTTAGGGTGGACATGGAAAGGCCGTTTGGTACAGCATGTCCTTCTTAGTTGCCCCTTCACTTTCCAGATAAGATTCAGAAAGGAACAATAAACAAGAGTAAGCCCCATAACCCCCCCGCCTGATCCCCAGGGCACGTGGTGCTCTCACCTGGCTCCTACCCCACACCAGAGATTTCTGCAGTGAGTTACAACAGCTTTAGTCAATGCCTGTTCTGCCCTGAGCTGCTTGATGTTATCTGAGTGCGAGGACAAGGATGGACAACTTTTTCTTGTGAGGGGAAAAGCATCAGAGATGTTATGAAGCATATTCCTGGCGCTTCCCCATCCGTAGTGGGTGGAATGATCTCAAAATTCAAATATTTTCATTTTTTTTTTTCTGGTTCCTTTCTTCATGAGGTTGCTAAGCCTTGCTGGAGGGGATTAAAAAGATTCTGGACTGGAAACGCCTCAGTCTTTTGCAGACTCCCGGCTCCTTCAAAACTGTCTCTGTGCTTGGGCCGTGGCCCTACTCATCTATCAACAGGGCAAAGCACGTGTCAGCTTTTCCCATGAGCGCAGTGAAGCTCCCTTCCCTCTGCCTGGCTCCAACTTGTTTGAGGTCAGATTAAAAGCTACATAAGCCTCGTGCTGCCTCTGCAATGCATAGCCGAGGGCTAATGACACTAGCCATAGGCTAGTGTTGCCAGCTACGTGCTCCTGAGCAAGCTGCTTGTCTCATTTCTTCAGGAAAGTTCTACATTTGTGGGTTTGTCTGGTTTCCCAGGGTAGAGATATATATATGTCTGAGCCTTCTGTGTGTGCATGAGTGTGAGCAAGAGAGTGCTTCCACCCCAATAGCTTTGGACCCTGAAGCTATTTCAAACTAAATTTGACAGGATGGTAAAGACTGCAAGAGCATTCAGTTCTTTGGCGTTTCATGATACTAGGTGACCAGGTCAAAGAGAGAGAATCTAATAATATACCCATTGATGGAAGGACCGTGCTGTGAACTCATCCCTTGACAGGCAGAAAAATACAGATACAGAAAATCCAAGTGTGAGCTGCAAATCAACAAATCCAAGTGAATTCTGTCATTCAGGAACAGCTGGTTTATCCCCGATTAGAATTAAATGGGTTTAAAAATGCTAAATTAAATGCACTTTCCCTCTACTCTGCTCAGCTTAGGATCTGCTAGAGCCAGAGATGGTTTCAAACTTTCATAGATTGCCTTTCACAGTAGTCTACTGGTTTTGGTCTACAGCTGTCCGTTCGACAGAAACGCTGCTGGTGCATTTGTGATGAAAAATAAGTATTATTAAAATTGGTTTATGTAATTTGCCTCCCTATCAATTGTAGGGATCTATGCAATGCTTCACAATTTATATAAATAATTTACACAATTGTACATTGCTTCCTTATTGGACCAATTCAAGGAAGATATATTTTGAAAATTACTGCTTTTGCCACTGTGAAGCGATGAATTGTCTCCATCCTGCTTTTGGAGAGAGAAAACACATGGATAATTGCTAGTAACAGGTTTGGAAAAGTATGCTGAAGTAATGTATGGAGTCCTCAGGATAAGGCAGGGGAGGTAGGAAGTCTATATAAGCTAGTAAGATCTGATGGACTTCAGTTTCATGGGAAAGTCTGGAGAAGCAACAGAATAGTTCAGAGACCAGGAGAAAGGAGGACAGCACAGTAGGAATGATTTTGACCCTTCAAGGTAATAGCTTGCCAATATTCTCATCAGCTGCAGAAGAAGAGCTGGGAGATTCTGCTGTAAATTTTATTTTTCACCCAGGTGCACTTTTTAAAAAAGTGAAAATTAAGTTTCTTTGGGGGCTGTCAGGGTATGCATTCCCCAACAGGTTCTGGAGGACCATTGAGAAACGCAGCTTGAAGCTTCATTGCTGAGAATTCTGCTTGTTCTCTTTCTTCTGCTAGGCTGACCAAAGACAGAGCTGTGGGGAGCTGGAAGACCACAGCTACCTACCTGGCATCCTTCCAGAGTTTCTGAAGACTTGTGGAACCAAAGCCGTGGGCTGGTAAAGTCATTTAATAAGCAAAAATACAAGGAATCCTTGGAATTTGATAAAGAGCTTGGGCTGTCCCAGTGAACAGCAGAGAGCAAAGCAACTTCTGGAGCAGATCAGTGATCTCAGGAACAGATCCATCCATGCTGTAGAGAGGTACAGGTATTTCTACATGTGATTTAAGAATCTGTGTGTTACATCTAGAGGGGTGAAAGGGAGTTACTAGTACTTCACTAGTAATTATCTGATAAATGTGGTCATTGGAGAAGAGGAAAATGCTCCTTGTCCTGGCATTTATTGAATTCTTCCCATCCTTGATTCATTATCTTCTTTGTCCGTCTCTTCCTTTTGGGCATCTCACCTCTCTCTGGATGAGTCTGCCCTGTGAATTAACAAGCACAACCACCAATTTTCTTTTCTGGGCTCTCCTGTGTGGAAAGGGATATTGCTGAGTATGTAGCTCCATCTACTGCCATAAAGGGAAATGTCAGTCAAAGACTAATTAATATCAGCTTTAATATGAATGTATTTAGAATGATGCAAAGCATCAAAGCAATGGAAGAGAGTCCAACAGTGGAAAAGCCAGAAGAAAAATCGCTCTTAGGGATTTAAGACAGGATTGACTTCTGTTTTTAATGATTAAAGAGGTTCTTAGTTGGTTTAAATCAACCATCTGATGATTTTTATGTCTGGATCCTCATCTCCAAGCTCCTTTTTGCATGGGAAAAGTTGTTTCTAAAACCCCAGTTGCAGTTGCACGTCACTCCGGGAGTAATTTCCAGGAAATGCAAGGCAAGCTTTGAACAAGTGTTATGCAGAGGCAGGAAAACAGACATTTGCTGGAAGCCCAAAGCTTCATCCCATTCTCTGAAACATGCAGGAGAAGGTGACCACTCATTTCAGTGGCAGTGCGACTCTTAAGGGACGCATGTTCGATTCAGTTGTGGTCACTAATAATACTTGTATTGATTGCAACAAAAGAAGAAGCCAGTCTAATTTTGCAGAATCCAGGGATAGTGCTCTGGTCACCAGAGACAATGCCAGTCTTTCTATTGACTTCACGGGGCACAGGGTATGGCTATGAAAGCTGGTCTTGTGCTGCACAGAAAGGGAAGGGCTTTGGGAATGCATAGCTGCAGGGATTAATAATGAACAAAGAGCCTTTAGCTTCTAGGTCACCGCTCCAAGCCCCTGCCAAGCTGCTGGTGAGTGAATGCTTTTGCCATCTGTGCAGTGGCAGCTGACAAATGAGTTTGATAGCTCTCACCTCACTCCTGGTTGGAAAATGTCCACATCATTTGGGAATTGGTGCCTCTTCTCACTTGAGCAGAGAAGTTGAGGATGAGGGGGGTGTTCTTGTGAGGCTGATCCCTTCCCCTCTGTGTGGGACCTGTCTGCAGGGAGTATTGTCTTTTGGTGAAAGACACCTAAGTTCATTTGGCCTGCCAAAGCTCCCTCTGTGGGTCTAGGACTGCATATTCCCACTCAACCTTGACCTAAAGGTTTCGAGTAGTGATAAATCAGATTAAATGAGCAGTTGTAAAGACATGTACTCTTGACCAATCTATGTTGCTGGACAGTCCTTATTCCTCTCTGTCTCTGCCCCAACCAGTCACATTTAGCCAGAATTTTATGTAAATCCTTGCATGTGTGGTGAACTCTGGCTGTTGGCCTGTGTTGGTAGGAGGCCGGGAAGCAGAGCAGCGCTATGGCTGGTAGCCTTTGAGCTGACATTTGCTTTGCCCTCATCAGAGACACTCTGAACTTCCATTTCATAGGATCATAAGGTTGGATGGGGCTTCTTGAGAAGGTCTGTAGTCCAGCCTCCAACTCAAAGCAAGGTCATCTTTGAGGTCAGACCAAGTTACCTGGGGCTTTATCCAGCGCAGTCTTAAAAACCTCCTGTCTCCTATTTTCTGTTTCCAAATTTTCTAAATTCTTGTCTCTCAACCTCTTGGTATTCATCTTTATTTGCAGGTAACTGGACCCTTTTCCTGAGCAATCTCTCTTTGCCTTGCCCATTCTCCAAGCTATCCTGCTCGTCTTGTAGGGAGTTGAATGTGTGCTTGGAAAGGAATACTGTTCTATGTTGTTATTTTTTAAGAATAGATGTTAGGAAAGAACTTCATAATTGCATCATTGTATCATCTGTGCCCTGGCTGGTAAGATCTGTGGCACAATTAGGTGGCAAGATGGGACCTTTATAGAAAAAGGCCCATTTATCACAGTTTGGGACTGACAATACAGCATGCATAATCTGAACCACAGTATTGCATGAGGATCTTACCCTTCAGCATCAGCTTTCATGTAATCCCAGAACCTGACCCAAAATGGAGTGAAATGGGAGCTTTCCAAAGCATATTATTTCCCTTCCATCTGTCCCTGGCAAGCTAAATGGTACCAGTAGCTAACCCAAAAAAGCAGCTACTCTCCCAGCCACCAGAAGCTCCCAAAGTCTGTGATTTGCACAGCATTACCCTAGCACCTTTCCTTAGCCTACTTTTTCCTTTCTAAAACCTGGTCACCTACATTCCCAAATCTGAAATGGAAAATTATTCTAGTGAGCTATGTGGGTCTGCCTGTGAAGTACTTTTCTCACCACAACCTCACAAATGCTCTATTTATTTTAAAATTATATGATGCCACAGAAATAGGGACAGGGCAGGGTGCTGCAGCAGTGGAAGTATGAAACAATTGCAAGCAGCTCTTTGACATGGACTTTGGGTCCCCAAATTAAAAAAAAACAGCACAAGGGAGTAGGCTGGCTACTGGTGAAATCCCCCACCGAATTGGTACCCAACTGAACCATAGTGAAATTTGTTTTTGCTTAATTTATTGAGCTCTAACACTTAGCTATTTATTTCATATGGTGCCAAGGTGCAAGCAATCCTCAAAGTGTAAAATTACAGTCATGTCCAGGAGACAGACATCTCCAGGAAAGCTGGAATGGAAATTTCTAGGAATGGAATCAGCCCAGTTTGTGAGGGCTTGGAAGGGAAGGCTAGTTTGCTTCAGCTTCAGGTATGAAGTGATTCTGGTCCTGGTTTGAATTGCATTATAAATAAATGAAAAAATAATTAAAAAAAAAAACACTTTATAATGCTCTGTGGTTTCTTATTTGAGGGAAAAATGGATGGCTTGAACTGTTTTTCAGTCTGGATTTACCGCTCAGTCTGTGTTACAGAGCAAATAATAATCATAAGTGGCTGGAAAAGAGAAATGTATGTTTTTTGAGTATTTTTATAAGGATTAAAAAAAAAAGAAAACTCCATGTGGTTTTACATGGAGGAGCAGAAACCTGAAAATTTATAGAGAAAAATTAATACTAGAAATTAGGAACAGGAAAGGGCTAATGAAGCAATAATTGCGGCACATTTCAGAGTTCAAAAAGTTCAAAGCAGCCCTCTCCTTTCTTATGAAGAGGGCATGTGTATTAAATTTATAAAGCTTGTCTCTCCGATGAGGAGAAACTTCTCCCTTTTGCCTCATTTCCTTTGGAGACTGACTTAAGCAATTCTGCGAGCCCCGTGAAAAGCCATTGAACCAGTTGGCTGGTTTTGGTCACGCTCGGCAGACACGGGGATGTCTCCCAGGGAGTTACATTCCCACAGATTTTCCCTGCAAGTGACTGGCTAGAAAGGAGACTCTCTACGGGCTCGTATGAGCCCCTGAGGGTGCAAGGCAAGGCGAGCTTGCTTGCTGCCCTACAAGAGCAATGGACAGTCAGTCGCTTGGTTCAGTCACCTGCCCACAGGTGTTTAGCCACAGAAAGCAGATGAGGAAGGTGTCTGACAACTGGGTTCCTGTACTGTCATCAAAATAAGTTAGGCCACCACTCACAGAAAGGATTTATTTTTTTCCCAGTGAGTCTCCCTCAGAGTCACACGGCTCCAGGAACATGGACTTGACTCCTGTTCCATCTCCCTCGTAGTTCACTTCTCTGTTCCCTGAGATCTTCTCAGTGCTGACTCAGCTTTGTCCAGGGGCTCGAGTCTCAAATATTTCAGTCATTAACTTCCCTCTTAGGAAGGAGCAAAAAGCAGCAAAGAGCTGGCCTGGAAGTTTGTGTTGCACATACAGTGGATTGAGGAGTCTTTCTCAAATGCTGACTGAGGTGGGAACACTGCAGACACAGCAGATCTGAATTTGGTTACAATATAATTCTGGACAGTGCATTTTTGTTGCTAGTATTTGCTCAGCTTGTATTGCATTTTGCCATCCGGCACTTTCTGCTTGGGCTGACGGGGATTTTGCTGGCATCATAGAATTAACCCATGTCATATAGGCAAAGGATGGTGGGCACCATCTCCAAAAGAAAGTCCAGGGGTCTCATTGCAGGCGACCCTTCCCGCAATGAGAGTGCCCTGGGGACATTTTTCTCCAAGGATGAGAGGTGAGAGGAGTCCTTTATAAATATATCACTGCTAGCACATTTCCTGCAACTTGGGTTTAACCTTCCTTTTCTTGAGTCAGTGAATATCTGTCTGTCTGTCAAACAGGCATTTTGGCTTCTCCTCTTCTGCAGCCCAGAGACTTCTTGGAAAGATTCATCATTAAAAGATCCAAGCTGGGCTCATTTCAAACACAGTGAGAAATAGAGTGTGAAGCAGCAGTTTGTGTCGGTGGATGGCAGCACCATCTTGCGTTCACTTCTGCAGAGGACACAGATTCTCTTAACCACTGAATGGGCTACCTAATCTGTCCCATTCTCAATCTCTTTGGCAGCTCTCATGAGAAAAATAATAACTACTGGCAAACAGTGGATAAACACAAGGCAGAGACATAAAGTCTAGGACAGACTTCCAAACTTCCTTTGTGCCCAAGATCTCCAGCCAGTGTTTTTCTTTTGTTTGCACACAAGAATTTGTTAAAGATGTGTCCCCCCTCATATCCCTGAAACACTTCACCTTCACGGTCAGTCCTAGCAGATGCACTCGTGGCAGATCACTAGATCCACCCTTTGAACTCAGGCAATCTTTTCTCACCCTGTAAAGTTTCCATGCATAGAAGCTGCATTACTGGTCTGATGGGCTGTATCTGGACCTGATTAGCACACGCTATTAAATCCAGCCTGCAGAACCTTCCCGGAAAAATCATGTAGTGAGCTCTTGGAACAACTAAAGACTTCACCAGCTCGCTGAAAAAGAGACTTTGCTCAAAAAATGTTTCCCCATTTCTGACCTCCAATCCTCTGCACAGGGAAAGCACCCCCTTGAGAGAGCCAAGTCTGTAGCAGATGGCCAGAAAGCGGGGGCACTGCCAGACTAAAAAGCTCCTAGCAATTTTTGAGCATATCGCTCTACACCATTTCTAGGATGCAGTCAGCTAAGCGCATCATTCTCTGACCTGGACCTGCACTAGACATTTGCAAGAAAAGCCACATGACATTTGAACAGAGTTAAAGTAACGACAGATTTGCTGTGCATTGCAAAACATGTAAGTCATAACTGCGTGTCAAAACAGCAAGAAATCAGAGCCCAAGGCTTGGAAACCATGATAAGATTGCATTATTATTGTGCTTTTCATGCAAAGTGGTCTGAAAGTGTACCCACAAACTCCCACTGTGGACCAGACGCCTCTGGCTTTGAACACATACACTGTATATAAATAAATACTGGTCAAGCATGTGGGGAAACATTGTTGGATGCTCTCCACATTTGTGAAGTTCCTTCAAATCTGTCCTATTTCTACTAAGATTCTCCCTAAAACCATTCCCACCTCTGCCAATTGGCCCAGCGCAGGGACCATTGCCTGTAGGCAGTTTGCTCACAGCCACCTTGCTTTTGGAGGCAGAGAGTTTTATAGCATAGAAACAAATTGCTACAAGAGAACTGGTCCCAGTATGTGCAAATATATGCTGGCATATTTAGTTTATTAGTGTGGATGGTTCTAACTACAGTGCTATGGACATACGGGATGTTTTTATATTCAAGGCAGGAGAAGAAAGACGGATGCAGCAACAGAGGAATGGACCCCCCCCCCCCCCAAAAAAAAAAAAAAAAACAAAAAAACAACCAAACAAAAAAACACCAGTCCTGTTTCAGGAATGACTTAAAATGACTTTATATCCATCTTCTCTACACTTTTTCTCTGCACTTGCCTCACGGACTGGTCTGCAGGCTGACAACCCCTGAACCAACAAGGAGCCCATTGCTTGGGTAACCACTGAGGCCGCATGCTGTGACAGAGGAAAGCATTTAAAACACAGATCCATTGCAACAAGCAAAGGCTGAATCAAAAGCTTGGAGGCAGTATTGCTCTCAGGTTGCAGCGCAGAGGTGATTTTCAGGCTCTCCAGCCTGTTTCCTTCTTTGTCCTAAAATCTCATCCTCAGAGAAAGCTTCCGCAATAAACTCATCCGTTTTCCTTTTTTTTTTTTTTTCTCAAGAAATTTAGTTTCACTGCAGCATCTGCCAGTGGTTTCATTTTTTGGATTTGGTTTGGTGTAAACGAGGGATTTCAGGATGCGCCAACGGGGGACATGCTCTCTGTCATCTGCGGTAAGGAGATGACTTCTAAATGACAAAGATGTAATTCAATAGGAAGGCCTTGAGGAGGGCAATGGAAATGTTCAGAAAGGCTTTGAAGATAAGGCTGTGGGAGGATACGGTCCTAACTTAAACCATGGAGAGTGAGAAGAAGGGGAATGAGCAGCTGGAAGGAGAGGGTGCATCCAAATGGTTAATGCTGGTAGGGATCAGGGTTGTGTCGCCCCTCTTACTTATAGCCGCAGAGCCAAACCTGAAGGTTTTAGCTCTGACCTGCCCAGTGTCCCCCCTTTAGCACAAATGACTCCACCAGCTTCTGCAAAAGTTGGGCTTACCTTGTCATTTTTAGGTATTTTTTAGGCACAACCTATGTATTTTTAGGGAGAGAGAAGACAGCCTTTTCTCCAGCTGTGACACTAGCATCATGCTGTTCTGTGGTACTAGGAACTAGAGAAAGGGAAGAAGGTCTTTTATTTTTATAGTCTGGAAGCATTTTATAGCATTGGTGCAACTAGAAATATACTTTAGTCGTGGCCCTCCTGTATTAGAGAGCTTCATCATCTGGCAGTTCCAGATGATGTGACTATCCTGCCACTCTCAACCTCGAGTGGAATCAGCATCTGTAAGTGAAGTGTATATATATATATTTGTACACACACATATATATACCATACTCAGACACTCTCAGTGGCCAAGGGTCATGATTTCAGTCCCTAAAAAATACAGATGGATTTACTATAGCAGAGAAATTACTGTCAAGTAAGTACTGCGGATATTCAGTCTGATTTAGAGACATGCTCACAATTGATATTCCTTTGTATTTACTTCTCATGTGCATTTTAGCAAATGGGATTGCTGGCAGAAAACTCCAATCATAGCTAATTAAAGCAACTCATCAGGAAAGCAGTTTTCAAATCTGCAAGTACAAAATATGCTAAGCGAGGAGTGTGCTCTAGGTGTAAATGTCGTCCAGGGGGGCGTCAGAAAAACTGTTGTGACTTACTCAGCAGAGCTCTTCTTCTGATCAAGGGGACCAATCAGCAATCATAAATCAGCAGCATATCCACTTATTGTACCTTTTTTTTTCATCAGAAACTCTTAGAAAGAGCTTCAATACGAGGTCCTGAAGTTGGAAGGTCATGGAATTCAAGGTATTTCAGACCCAATGGCATCAGATCAAGGTTCATGTGATCTACACCTCCTCTCAAAAGACCCTGAGTTTGTGACAGGCACAAAGTGTAGTTTGTGGAAGAGCTACTAGTGCTTCAAGGGAATCGGGCAGTTATCAAACATCAGCTGGGATTTGAACAAGAGGGAAAAATCACCATCTCCTGACTCCAAGATCAGAGAGAAACAGAAAGAGAGGATGTGAGAAGATTATTTGTCACATATTCTCTGTTGTAGCTAGTGCTGCTCTTCATGTTAGACCAATTTGTATGTGCAGATATTTGCTGCCAAGGAAAACTTTCAGTAGTTGAATCCTCATTGCCTTTGCCTTGGGTAGGGCCACTTTGCTAGGCATGTGTGACTATACTGGCACTAAAACCCCCAAAAGCCTCAGATCCTCTTAGGATAGGACTGCAATTATTAAAGTCGTCTCTGTATCATGAAGTGGGAGTATTATATGGTAGAGAGTAAGACAGTAGGTGGGTATTGCTGCATCTGTCCTAGTCCTCAAAGGGAGTTAGAGAGGGGTTTGTTTAGGGCCAGTACAGTAGCCCTGAATACGGGTTGAGATTAGTTTCTTTGAAGGCACTCTCTGAATTGCACTGGAAATGGGTTGACTGTGAGCCAGTTGTGTCTTGGAGAGCCTTCTTTCATGCTATTGTTCGGTTTTAAACTTGTCTGTTTCTTCTTTTTGGATCTGACTCAGCTACAAACACGGGCGATCTAATTGCCATGTGTTTTGTGTTCTTTGCTTTACAGAAAAAAGAAAATCTCCGAACTATCAAAATAAAGGCTAATGTAGTTAGGTCATTAAAAGGCAGATGAGTTCTCAGAAGAGATGTCACCCTGTATACAGAAACATAATAAGTTCATAAAAAATTAGCTGCCAGACCAGGTTTCAGAGTTGCATGAACCTTGCCCTGTTTGTATGCTCAGATTGAAGCCAAACAAATCTCTGCAGTCCTTTTGTTTTATGCAATTTTGAGCTTGAGCCATTTTGAGGAGAACAGCTTTCTGATAGACAAAATCTATGGATGAAGGTACGCTTGTACTGAGCCTCAAATCATCATCCAGCAGAGCACTACAGAGGACCCACAACACACGTGAGCCTGGGATCTAGGATTACCTCTGTGCACAAGAAGGGTTGTAAATAGGTACATGAGATATGAATGACTGAACACTGGGAATTCATTATATACAGATACAGCACATATAGTTATTCCTGTAAACATACTGCTCCTTCTAAAAATAAGAACTGCTGATGAAAGTTGTTGGCCAAATAGGTCTATCTAGGGCTGAAGTGTATTGTGGACCCAGAACAAGCTGGTGAAGGGAAGATTCTTCGTAAGATCGTCACATAACAAAGCTAATAAAGTGTAAATGAAGACAGCTATGGCAAAAGAATAGGCTACAAAGACAAATGATGAAATGTATGCACACAGCACTCCTCTAATAATGTTGCCTGACAAATGAGTTGGTGACAATTAAAAGTCTGTGACAATTAAAAATCTCTGCATAGATAATTCATGAACAGAAAATAATATTTGTTGTTTATTTCCCTTCCTCTTCTTCCCAGTGTGAGTGATCAGACGTTGGGCATGTTGGTCTGGAGTTTCTGTTTTTGTCAAGTATTAAATGCCATGTGCAAAAAAGTGAAGGCATGATTTCTTAAGTACCAGTTATGTTCCACAGTGCCCTTGTTGAGCTAGACATACAGATATGGATAGATTCTGTTTGTGCTACAGAGTTTAGAGAAACAACATTTTTCCATATCATCCAAGGTGTTTTTACATTTCCAGTTTCCACTTGGAAGGACTTACGCATCTAAATACCCTGCAAAATGAGGTGCTGAGTTATAGTCAGATATCGAAATTCTACCATCACCAAGAAGATAGTCTTCCTAGCCAGCTGGCACGTCTGAAGGCTTTGAACCTGGGAAACACTGGGAACATAGACAGAGGTGGAATTCAAGCTGTCTCTGCATAGCTTCAATAACTTCAATCCTGTTTTGACTTGGTGGTCTGAGTGTCCAGGAAGTTTATGTGGGTCACAGGCTCTTCCATCAGCTAAGCAGTGCTGGAAATGTAACTGCAACAGACCAGCCAGGCACAGGGAAGACACACGAGAAAGGACATAGTTAACCAGAATTCAGATGAGATTTTTCAAGCCTCTAATTTTTTTCCTTCACTGTGTTAAAAATCTGACTGTGATCTTCTGCATTTCCATAGTGTGTCTGTTCTGTTACCTTTCTGTCACTGCATATGCTTAATGCTAGTCTTTTGATTTTCTCTGCATCTTCGGACCTTGTTTATAGACATCCATATTTAATGAGATTAAAAGAAAATACTGAATAATTCATTTGAAAGAGCAATTGAACTGAAGTGACCTTTATGTAAATAAAAATGTCCCTTGCCTGTGTGCAAACACTTTAGCCCTTGCAAAGCAGGGAATTCATTTCATCTGTTTAATTCACAAGTGGCTTTTTTTGTTTCTGTTTGCTTTGTTTTAAATAACTGCCTAATAGCTGGAACTGGCATTGTGTTCCTCCTGCTGACTCACTGGTTTCCCAAAGCTCTGTAATGAGTGTGACATCTTTAAACACCATGGAATATACTGTTTTCTTTCAACCAGACATAATCTGCAGTGATTCAGCTCATGTAAAAGAACCATGTGGGTACAAGTATCCCAGCTGAATACGTCAGCCTCGATCCCTCCAGCCTCCCCGCCTTGCACCTGACCCGCTCTGCAGCTCTAATATTTACTACGGCGATCAATAAACATGCACAGTTGGTGGCTTGCCTTTGTTTCAAAATCATGTCATGCACAAGAAGTTTGGCTGCGTCAAAATAGCCTATATTCATTACTGTGAATCATTCCAATTCTTGCCTCTACCAGGATATGAAGTGTATTTACACCAGCAATAAATGATAGCACATTACTTGGAACTGCGAAACAGGAACAAAATTGCATGTGCTAAAAAATCCTTAAGTCACTGCTTGGTAAAAGTATCTAGATCTAAACATTGTGCAAGATTTGGAGAGCAGAGGTTAATTTTGTAATTCTGCTATTTCCTATATAATCTAGGGTAAGTCTCTCAATTGTGGCAACATCAGTTCCTTCTCTGTAAAATGAGGACAGTACCAGGTCATTTGTTTGGTGCATTAAGACTGAGCTCTTCAGGAAACAGGCTATTTTTCCCTCTGTGTTTTTTCAAGTGCTGAAAGAAAGAAGGGCTTTTCTTCTGGTTGAGGTTTCTCGATAGCACTGCAATATAAATAATCTGTGAATGTTCTTGTGTTTATGTGCAAACCCTTTTTCTATTTGTGTTTTTTTGAGACTGAGTGTTTACTCAAAGGGAATGTCTATGGAAAGTTAAGTTGTCAGGAGAATTGGTGAGAATAAATATTCATGAGAATACTCTCATTGCAAGTGCTTTTGCGGCCATCTGTAAAAGCGTTTTTATTATTCAAACAATGCTGAGCTTTTTGCAGATAATTTGCCAAATGAAAAAAAAGAATTTTTTTTCTCCTCTTAAAGAAAGCTGATGCTGTAGTGGCAAAGTCAGCATTGCTGTTGTGTGATTTCATAGCCCGCAAAAGACACGAATATCAAGGAAAGAATCGTGAGAATGCTCCTGTACTTCCATGAGAAAGCCATGTTTAAAATGCTATTTGGAATAAAGAACAAATAAAGCCACCACCTGTTTGTGACAAACAAAATGACTAAGACAAACCAATGATTCTCAGCTTTTCAGATAACTTGCTCACAGCTAGTGTTCTCTCCCTCTAGTGTCCATGTTTTTCATCACCGTGTTAGTAGAGCATGTCTAAAATCTTACAGCTCTAGTCTTACTACACCTCTTATTTAAAGAAAACTTGTCACCTCTGTTTTACAGGGAGGGAAGTGTAGTGCAGAGGGCATCTATATCTATTAATTTCGCACATAAAATCTTCAGCAGATTTGGGCAATGAATTTACATCAAAATCCCTCCTTCACTGCCATAATTGCATAAATGTTTTCCTTGTTAAACATCCTGTTCCTTCTTTACTTTACTCTTTGGAGCTGAAAGAGAGGAAAATATGGGAAGAATCCCGCTGTTCTCAGAGGGATTCTTTTCTGGCACAGGTTTTACTGGCCATGGTTGGGGGGCGGATGGGTGCGTGCTAGAAGGTGTGTGGTTCTGAACAAGGTATGACTTTTTCATATTATTTTTTCCTGTTCCATAAGCGTGTGTGTACTGTTTAGTTTTTCTCACTGTTACTTATCATCATCATCATTATCATAATCATTATTATTTGCTTATATAAGTCTGCAGAAATTTTTATTTGCTACACTGTTCCATGTTCCAGCCTGTCCCTATCATAGATTCCTTCTGAGGGACATCTGTTGGGAGTTCTGGGGCAAAAATGTGGCCTCCATACACCCCACCCTTGAAAGGGTTAATCTGCCTAAAAGTCAGGGCTTTCAAGCCTGACTTTTCAAGCCTTTGTTTGGGGTCTCTTTTCCTTTCTCCTTTAACAGGGACTTTTCCAAAGCATGTTGAACCTGTAGCACATTTGGCTAAAAGCAGCCAGCTGGTTGCTTCACCTTCTCTTACATCACTCACCAAATTCTTTACAAGTGTCATAGGTGCAAAATATAGAGATTATTCCCATCAAGATGGGAATAAGGCAGGGAGACAGTACCCAGTCATTATGCCATGGATGAAAATTAGGGCTTAGGACTCAAAGCTTGAGAGGTGATTTGGCAATTGGGAAAATCTCTGATTTTGTACATTTGGAATCCGTGCTCTGTTTAGGCAGTTGTCACAGTGGAGATGAGACAGCACGAGCCCAGCATATTTCTTACATTTTCTTTCTTCCTTGCAGCAGCAAAGCTGAATAGCCAAGGAAATCCATGTCCCTCTGAAGGAGGCATCTCCAAGAGCATTGGCGTTTCAAGGGAACATGTCAGGTATGGAATCAGCACGGCGACCTGCCTGTTTCTCTGCATGGATGCAAGTCCTCATGCATGTCATGTCTTTCTGTGTGTCTGCAAACTGGCTGTGTTGCTGGAGTTAAACCAGCTCAATGTGCAAATAACAGGGAACTGGTCTCCAAGAAAATTCCCTTCGGATTTCAATCTATCTTTTTGGCTGACATGACCCTTTGGGGCAGGTAGTCAGGTACTGTGAGGTTCATGGATAGAGGGACATATGGGTTTGCAGCAGGGTCTTCACAATGCACTCAGTTCAGAATGACTTTGTGCATATCAGACTTGAACCAAAATCAATAAGGATGCATTTCATATATGGTTTTATATCATGCCCTCTCTCAGACTCCAATATGAATGTCACATGCAGCAGAGTGAGTTTCGATGCAGACTTTGAATTTATAACCAAAAATAAACCTGCTTTCTCTACTCTGAACAAGACTGGCTTGTACTTCGTAGCTCCTGTCCTTCTGTCTTTCTCTTTTCCCTTTCACACATCAGCTGCAAACATCTCATTTGGCTGAAATGTTAAAGGCAGGCTCATTGCTAGCAGTTCCAGGCTGTTAATTCAATCAGCTCTTGTATCAGCACTAACATAAGCAAGTGAAAAAAAAGCTCTTGAATCTCATCACCTTGTTAAAAAAACGTATTTCTGAAAGGATTATTTTATTTGCTTCACTAGGTCTTATAAAGGTTTGTACACAGCATTTAAACTATTATTATTTACTTTTAACAAGCTATTTATGTCCTACTCTCAACTGCATAATCAATACTGCTCTCCCATCTGTTCAGAGATCCTGACCTCAGCAAATTTCAATTCTCCACTGACTGAGTAAAAAGGAAGGAATAATTTAAATGCAATGAAGGAGTGAGAGAAAGTGAGGCTGAGAAAGACTGATGTGAACTGAATTACCATGTCCAAAGACCGCCAGGCGTTCGTGATCTGTGGATTCATATTCTAACCTTCCTGAAGACAATTCCTAAAGCCTAGAAGGAAGATATTACATCTGGTAATAGATGTAAGTGATGGTAAGTTACTGTTGAATATTTCCATAGACATTAAAGCTGCTTAAATGAGTTTATTTAAAAAATCTTTTATTGTAACTCTACAAGTTCTTAAGATTTCAAGTAATCAGTTTTCTTGGAAGAAATTGTTTATATTGAGTGTTATTAGGTATCTAAGTGTTATTCCTAGATGAGGACCTCGCAATGATCTATGAATTTTGCTAACGCACAGCATAAAGAGAGCTCTGTTAGAACAGCTTTGCTAAATCCAGTGTGGACAGTGGTCAACAAGCCCCTTGGTGACCTTGTCTGTGTAGCCACTCTGATGGCTCTGATAGCTTACAGTTTAATTAGATAGATTGTGATCTCCTTGCTGTGATCCTACCTGGGACAGGATTCATCTCTCCAGTTTCTAAATTACTTTACTGTAGGGGTCTACACGTGAGACAGTTGCTGTGGTCCTGTGAAGGTCAATGGAGACCTAGTCAAAAGAGCTGATGAAGTTTAAGGGGATGAATTATGGAGATATTGACTTAAAGATGAGTTGACTTGTGTGCTAAGTTTCTCTGACAGTAATAACTAGGCCTCAGTGACTATAGAGGGAGCTGAGGTTGCACTCATTCAGGTACAAGCACCCTATACTCTTGCCCTTAGATAGTCACAGATCTGATTTCTAGGAAATGGTATTCACTCTTTTCATACCTGAACTTTACAGTGTGTCACAGATTTTGTCAGTCTTCCCTAACTTTAGGTACTTGAAAGGTTTTTAATCTAAGCTGGGCATGCAAGCATCTGGACATTGTCTTTCAATCAATTTGTTTTAGTCATTCTTTTGGGGATGAAATGAATGACCCTCTAGGTAGGTCTCGACCGACTGCAGAGGGAAGCTACCGGACATGCTAGGAAAGATCTCAAATTCCAGATGGCTAAAGTCAGACAAGAGAAATCAGGACTGTGCTATCAGGAAAAAATAGATTCCAAGGACGGAATAATCAGCTTAGGTCTACAGACCCTTAAGAAAAGGGATCTTCTTAAGGAAACCTTATATATAAACAAAGAATTTCCTGAACACCTAACCTAATAAACGTAATCTAACCTAACCTAACCTAATAAAAACACTTTCAGTCCTGTTGTTTCACCTTTCTTTTGCAGTGCTTGGCCAAGGTCACACTGTAGCAGTGATATCCAATAAGGACGTACAAATTAATAAGAAATCTCTAATCAAAGTATTAATCAGATATTTGGGTCTGATTCTCTGGGGCAAATAGTCATACTAAGGACATCAAGAGTTAGACCTATGGTAAGAAAAGCTGGTAGAAGCCTTCTCTCAGCTTTTTCAGCTTTCTGTCCTGAGTGGTTACTCCACATATGTGTGTGAAATTGCCACTGTTTTTAGCCAAGGCACTTAACTGAAATCTAAGGCAACAGCTCAAATTAGTAGGTTCAAGCCCTGCTTTTGGTGCAGACATTGCTATTTTTCAATAAAACTTGCTGTGGTCTTTTGTGGACACTTTCTATTTTTTCTTTTCTATTTGTCCATCCAAGTAACATCAAGGAAGTGTTTCGTTTGAAGGGAAGACAGCGCAGCACAAAGAAACAGTTAATGTTCCTCTTCCCATCTGAATTCTAGTGTCACTGGATCTCCTGCAGAACTAAAATGCATTATTAAGTTTTAGCATCCTCTTTTTTAGAAAGGTCATTTTGTGTCACTGCTGACTCCTACCTCACTATCTTAAAAATGCCATTGTGGTCTCGGATTTATTATCCCTATGATAACAGCATGCTCCATTTTCCCCATTCTGTCAATTTTTTTACTCTTTTCATTATGCCTAGTATGACTACCACCGACTTGATTTGCTGGGTGGATTATTATTCCTTTTGAATGAATGTTTCTATTTTGTCCCCGTTTCTCCACTGCTTTGGCCCCATGACATTTTGGAAGGGGAGAAGAGAAGCAATGAGATGTTATATCTTGAAGAATTTCACCCTAGTGGAAAATACCAATGATTTAAAATAAATACACTCTCTGCGATATCACATTACCCTGCCAAGCTCATGTACAGCAGAGATAAAATGGCTTTTTTAGAACTGAATTTTCTTTCCCTACCAGCTGAAGAGAATATCAAAGTGCACAATTTAAAGGAACTATTAGAGAAAAGGTTATACATAATGCTATCAACAGAAAAGAGCTGAAAATTAAATGGAAATGATTACCACAGAATTCATTTTCTTTGCTACTGGGAAGCTAACAACAATAATAAAACGAATATAGAAGTGAAGGCTAAGACACTCCCTCTGATGTCTGAATATTTCATGTTTACATTCCTTTAAGAGAAAGGGTCACATCATAAATTAAATGTAATGCTTAATTTTCACTTCCCATGCAAATACCATGTGTTCTATGTGATTATAAAACAATGTTGTGGCTCTCTGACTGCCACATGAAAAAGAGGTTTTGTTTAGGCAGTGAAGCAGCACTCATACAGAGTGACTAAGGGCTATTTCTCAGACAGATCTGAGTTGCCTCTGGGAACAGAAACTGAGGCTTTGTTTTATTTCACATGTGCGAATGTAGAATGAGAAAGAAGCATTCCCATAATCCTGCTTATCTGAGCATCTCTAAACATACACTAAGCCATTTATCTAAGCCTCCTGCATGCTTGAGTTTTGGAGGTAACATCATTATTCTAATAGGGAAACTCAGGCTGAGTGGCTGACTCTAATCTGGCTTGCTACAAATCACTCACACTGGGGTCAAAAATGGGTTTAAAATACATTAGTTACTACCCAGAGCCATACTTAGATTCAGTTACTGAATCTGCACTGCCCTGAAGATGAAGAGCTTCACCCACAACATTGGCATGGAGGCATGCTCTGTTCAGGTAGGACACTTATGGGTAAAGTAGATCCCAACCAATCACTGTTTTCCGAGGACCCTGACAATTTTCCTAAGAGCCCTTCAGCTCCTATATAGCATAGGGCTGTGGAAAAACTCTGCAGCTTTTGGGTGTCCTTCATGTATAGCAGAAGCCAAGCTGCAGGTAGCCTACATTTGTGTGAAATCCAGCCATCCAAACAGACGTGCAGAGGATCTTGGGTTGGAAATGATTAAGCCCTGCTTCATGAGACTGCTCTTCACTTTGTAGTCTAGACTGGAAGAAAACAAATGCTACTTGTATCTTCAAGATGAGCAATAAGAATATGGGGAACTACAGGGCAGTCAACCTCTCTCTCATCCTTGGGACTAGCATGAATTAAAACCTTCTGGAAGCTGTTTCCAAACCTACTAAGGACAGCAAGATGAATGGGAATAGTCAGCATGGATTTATGATAGAATAATCATTATTGACTTACCTATTAGCTCAGTGAATGAGGAGAGCAATGGATGTTGTTTATCTTGACATCTGTCAAGGCTTTCCACATTGTCTCCCGTAACATCTTTATAGACCAACTGATGAAGTACAGACTAAGCAAATGGACAGTGATGTGGACAGTCCCCTTTGCTATTCCGAGCCCTGGTTACCAAACCAGGACTGTCACATTAGATACCAGAGTGCCATGATACTCACAGCACATTCATTCAACACCAGTCCCACAGCCAGACGAGGCAATTTTATGTTTTCTTTATTTATAGTCAATACTCTATCTATCTGACCTACAGATATTCAACAGTCCCCAACAAGGTGATACATATATATACACAGGACAAGACTCACCTACCATTCTAGACAGTGAAAAGAGTGAGAACAGCCATGGTGTCTGTCTAAGAATGGGATGAATCATGCTCTTAGTTTCTTTCTACTGAAAATAGAGGAAGCCTACATGATTATTTTGAGTGCAGCTAGCTAACTTTCAGCGAACTTTAAATATGAAGAACTAATTAGTTGATCTGAATCTCCTTCCAAGACAGCCTTTGCTCTGAACAGCCAAGAGGGACAGAGTAGGAACTATTTCCTTGCAGAAAAGGAAAAGTCAAAGTCTAGTAAGCCATGGGAGATATGTATAGCAGAAATGGGAAATCAGTCTAGGTCTGCAGAGACTCAGTAGCACCTCAAGCATGAGATTACCTTTCCCCTAAGACACATCTCTGCACGTAAGTGCTGAATATTACTAGTTCATAGTTTTCCTTCAACTCAACTCCAATAAGAGATCTACTGCAACTGGCTGATCTTCTGAAGAAATTTCAGAGGTTTTAAGAGTTTGAAATAAGCTTCTGCAAAATATTTATAGAGGTAAAGGAAGATTTCAAGTAGAGTTTTACTTTGAATTTTTGACTCCTTAGATTCTCAAAGTGAAACTGAATGCCCTCACCTAGACTGAAACTAAAGACAGTTCTCAAAGGAATATAAATCTTGAGCTCTTGCCTCTCTGGTCACCAGTGCAAGGCTGGTAAATGGGAAGAGAACTGCAGTGTCATCTGGTCCATCTTAATGAGAATGTAGCAGAAGGATTAAGAATTTGCTTCTTGAAGTTTCTTAGTGACTGCAGAAAACATGTCAATGACTCATTTTTAGATATCTCTTCTTGAAAGGCTCTTGACAGTGACAAAACATGAAGACATTTCCGGTCTCAAGGTCAGACTACTTCAGTAGGTCAGTGCTGACCAGCGTCCCAGCTAGGGCATGTAGATCTGCTCTGCCTTCCACTGGGCTCACACCAGCTGCTGATGGTGATGGAAAATACAGCCACAGATTTCCTTTATCTGGGAGGCTGGTAGTCACCACAGCAAAGGCTATTAATTTCTGATGGTGTTCAGGACATGAGTCATCTTGTGCTTCCTTCTTGACTCATATTTAAGGAGGTGCTACTTTAGCAACTGAGTGGCAAAAGTGGAAAAAGAAGTGAAAAAAATATATATGTGCTGAGATGTGACATTCTGTCTCACTCCATGAAGAGCAGCTCAGCCAACTGAATATAGATGCTTAGTGTGGGGTGACCTGAGTTGCTGTCTGGATGCCTCTGACCCATGGAAGGGCTTCATTTGGTCGCTTACACAGAGGTGCCCTTGGCTATTGGGGGTGATAGGGCTGGAGGTTATGCCACTCATTATAAGTGGGACTCATGTCCTCTGCAGAGGAGCCTGGATGTCCCCCTGGATATCTCAGGATGTCCCAGTGATGCTAGATGACTAAAAGTGAATATCTGAACAACATTCCTGTATTGCAGACAGCTGTATTCACATATCTGAATTGGGAGATGAATCTAGATTTAAGGCAGAAATACTTTAATTTATGTGGGAAATATGGAGGTAGAAACAGCTCTTCTGTCACCCAGGGGGCAAACTGGAGCTGTCCATTACTTCCAGTCTCTGACTCTTCCATTCTCTGAAATCCCTGCAAATCCTGTGTTTCAGGGGCAAAAGCAACTCTGGGATGTTACTGGTGTCTTGGAAGGAAAACAATAGCAAAATAACAGTCAAAATCATTGAATGAAGGAAAGTACTGCCTAGAATTTTACCAACCTGTAACCTGCTTCTCTCCTTCTTTCCTCTGCCTATGCTTCATCTTCCACAGCTTGGTGCTGTTTTTCTTTTTCTTTTTCTTTTTCTTTTTCTTTTTCTTTTTCTTTTTCTTTTTCTTTTTCTTTTTCTTTTTCTTTTTCTTTTTCTTTTCTTTTTTTTTTTTTTTTTAATTTTATTTTTTATTTTGTATATATTAAGCCTGTATAAATGATAAAGGCCTCTGACCTGCCTGTTACCGTATGGTAGATGAAATCCCAGTGTGCTCAGGTAGTCACTGAACTGTTAGCACCATCATTTTGCAGCCAGTGATAATTACAGAACAGCCAGAAATGCATTAATTCATGTATTTCATTAGGCCTGCTTGAGCTGTCTTGTCTGGTACAATATGGGTTTGTTAATTTTTTTTTTTAAGAGGAAAAAAAGGGGTTTGCGCCTCCTCTAGTCCTTACTCAGATGTGTGCAAGTCTCACAACACCACAAGGGTGCAAGGTTTTGGTCACGTATTGGTTTTGATCTCACGTAATATATTAGCTAAGCTGGTATCTCTGCATGAGATGCCAGCTGTGATCTCTCTCTCAGATTTTCAGCAGTGCAAGTGCAAATATCAGAGAACAGGGAAGAACGTATGTACCTGCAGGACCTGCTGCTTGGAGCTGCACTGATAGGCGAGGACTTTCTGCTATCCCCACATTTGTCACAGAGATTGCTGTTGCAAGGTGTGCCCAGTAGTCCCTGGGCAAAGGTGCCTTTCCTGTGGAAATGACTCTGCACGAGCAGTGAAGGGCATGGTAGGGAAGGGATTGAGCCTGGATCTCTCCCAAGGGACAGACACATCCTAATCCCAGACTGTTGGCTGCAGCCTAACAAACCTGCTATGATCCTGAGCCAAGAAACCTCCTCTGAAGGCACCTCAGGTGCAGGAGTGTTAGAGACAGGGCTGCTACTCATTGGCAGCTCCTCCTCAACTGGAGCCATGTAACAGCCTGGACTTTAGTATTGTGAATGCCAACAAGGAGGAATTTGTTCATCTGTAGAGAGGAACAGCAAGACAGGGGAAGAAGCAGTTGGATGGTGAGGCCTCCCAGACCTCGAGCCGAAGCAGGCAGTGACGAAAGTTGGACGCTGGTGTATGCATGTGCTGTGCTGGGTACCACGGGACTGTGGAACAGGATTAGCAAGTAAATAACTCAACCCTTCACGCTATGTCATTTTTGCTTCTAGGATGAGGGGGAAGAAAAAAAAAAAAAAAAAAGAAGAAAGAAAAAAAAGGCTATGAAGGTGCCAGGTTTAGCCAAGGCAACAAACGTTTCTGTGAGCATCTGGGTTCCTGCTCATTTCCGTGCGCATGTTTGACTTTCAGCCCCTGTTGGCTCCTATCTCTCCAAATCGCTTTCACCACAGGAAAACGTTTGCTGCTTACCACGTCATTCTCATCGCACCGCAGACCCAGTTCAGAGGGTTTTCACGCGCGCTCGCAGTGGCTCGTACCCACTCCTCCCCCCGTCGTCAGTGGGTTCCTCTGTTCTTCTAGCTGATGACACCTTGCAGGGGGAAACAGGCCCCTCCTCTTGTGGTTTGCATCAAATGCAATGCAATAAGCTCAGCGTCGCATCTGCTTTTGTAGTTACTCCGATGTGTGCACCCGCACAAGCCGTTCTCACTGGCACTGAGATATGGGGGTAGGACACCTCTTAGCTCACTCCAAATGCCTAGAAATGCTACCTCTAACGTGGGTCAGGCCACCCAGGCTCCTTCTGTAGTATGTGGACACAGTCAGGCTCTTGCTGGGCTTGGCTGAACCATCCTTGATTAGGTGTTGAAGGAAGATGGCCCAAATTATCTTTTACCTCTGATTGGCTGTCTCCTCACATCTGGCTCTGCAAGCACTTGGAGATGGTAGACCGCTTATTACAAATCTTTCTGAGAGTAAAAAGGAACATTTTACTCTTTCCTTGGACAGTTTTGCAGAATGTCAAATCATTCCTTTAGGTACTAACTTGTCATGGATGAAAACTACAGAGATCCAGAGATTTCAGTAGAGCTAAACACAGTCAAATCTATGGACAGCTTGGCCCTACAAAACATTTTGTGGAAAGAAGTAGATAGCATTTGGCATTTGAATTGCTCCTGCAGTCACAGAATAGGTACAGCTGATGATCTTTTATGGGTTTAAAATTAAAATATGGGTTTAAAATTTATGGGTTTAAAATGATTTATGGGTTTAAAATTCCCTTGGGGAACATCCCCAAAAAAGCACATAGTAGTTTTACCCACTTTTCCCAGCACCTTTGATCTTTGTCCCCTCTCAATCACTTTGATGCTCGTTTTCCAATTGTACACAACATTTTATTAAACTGTACAAACAGCACTGACATTTTAAAAATTCACATTAACTCTTCTAATTAAACATGATGACCAGCTGCACAAACTTTAAGCACAGATCCCCCCTGTATTTTCTACAGCACAAAGAGTGATTTCACAAAAATCTCTGAGCTAACTCTGCTGGGGAAATCTTTTTTAAGGACAATCAGTTTTTACTGTCGACTTCAAGCAGTTCTGCTATTGGCCCTGTAGAATTTGGTGCCTACCGCCACTGAGATCAACATCCAGGCAGTGATTGCACAGCCTACAAGACAGGGATCGTCTCATAGGGACATCCAAGTCAACAGGTTCCCTGTGTAGCCCATGGAAGTCAAAAAGGCTCCTTCAAAGGCTTTATGATTTCATGGGTCATGCTTTAGAGCTTCTCTTCTCCACAGACTAGAGGAGTTCATGCAACAAAGCTCTGAATTTGCACACTTCAGTTAGTGACTAACATCAGCCAGAGAGTCCACCCAAGTCTGAATTATTACAGAATCCTTTGATTTGGGCTTTTTGGGGGGTTGGGTTTTGACCCAACATTTACCTAGCCTGTCAGGGACAAGCAGTAACTGGGTGCTTCCAGATCTCTCCAGCCTCAGTGCATCTTCATTTAAGAGGGTACCGCTATGAAAGGATCACAACTAAGATTTCTTGTTTGTTTCTTTGCTGATCTACATTTCCACAGACTGCAAAGACAGCAAAATATCATGAGGTGGAAGGAGAGGGTTAAGCTCACACAATGTGTGGTCCTGACCTGTGGCTGCTGGGTGCCACTTGTTGTCTTATTGTCTGTGTTGCATGCCAAAGAGTTGGTACATCATCTAGGGCAACACAAAGTGTATCCGCTGTTGGAAGGACAGATAACCTCCTTCCAAGTAAAACAAGCCAATGAAATGACAGGAAGGTCAATCTTATGATGAATGTCAATTTTGAACAATGATTTAAGGAAACTTCTTCCTTATTTCTGATGCTGTTTTAGGATAAAACCACAGAAAGCCCGACCCAGCTTTTACTCTGAACGATTCTGCTCATGTGCAAGTGGAGGTTTCCAAGCCAATATGAAATCTCCCCAGATGCCTTCAGGCCCTGAGCTCATCCCTCATCCTCCAGAAAGAGGTGGGAATTGCAGGAATAAGCACCATCATCCCTGGAAGTTGGAATATATATAGTTTGACTGATAAGGAAACCCACTAGTTGTGCATACAAGTAAAGGGGAATGGGTTATGCCACCTCCTCCTTTTTGAATGCTCTCAATTACAAAAACACTCAGAAAAGAGAGAAGAGAGACCAAAAGATACATGAAGAGGCTTTGTTGTTAGTGAACAGTGGTTGGCATCTGCTACAGACTGGAACAAGCCGAAAGGTTCCAGGCATGGTACAAGCTTTGGCTGATGTGTTTTTCTGGTGAGTCCTTGGTAAAATCCATCATGTACAGTCTTCAGTTGACAGTGTTAACTCAAGTCGTTACAGAGAATTCCTTTAGTGAGGAAAGCCCTGGGTAAGGCAGATCTCAGGAAAATATCTTCTCCATTTTAGGGTTCACAAAAGAAAAGTTGTTGAACATATTTTGGTCCATGCTGTTAATCAGTGTTCTGTCAGCACAGGACAGTCTGGGTTTTTCATTTAGGAATTCCTTGTCAAAATTGCTACAGTCACTTGGAGATTTCTTCAAGAGAAGGAAACAAAGAAAAAGAAGAATTAAACCACTATTATCCAAGTCTCCATTAAAATGGTACTGCTCACCATAAGCAGTTTCCTCTGGCTCAGGCACATATATGACTCACCAGGGCCGCAGGAGCTCAGCTAAGGAGACACATTGACATTTTCAAAGGACACTTTGAAAAACTTAATTTGTGCCTTAAACTGTTTTCAGCATAAATACAGACATTTGTCCACCTTAAAAAAAATTAACTGCATGAATCCAAATAGTTCTGGAGGTCTCTGATATTAAAGACTTACTTCTGGAATTTGGACAATGTCCTTAAATAAAGGGGTTTAAAATATTACTGTGGGCTCCGCTTTGGTTTACTTCTAGCACTCATTGGAAAGTATGAACATTTGGGAATGAATGATTGTGGAAATCAATGTGTGAAAATGAAAACAGTTGCATATTTACCACTATGGGTTTGAAAGGAGGCTCCATCTTTCTTTCTTCCAAAGCTTCCCAGTTTATTTCCTGGAAAAAGGCATGTTGGCGGATGTTCCCTTTTGCTCCAAGTCTCCTCTCCGGTTCTCTCACAAAAAGCTAGGATTTTGAAGACAGAGAATTACTTTCCTCTTTTATTTGTAATGCTGTATCGATTGGACAGTTCTACAAGATAGACTCTTAGACTTCACACTCAAGCAAGGTTGACACAAGTGTGAAGACTCTTTTACTTACTGAATTAGTGGTTGAGGAACCAATTTAGATTCTTAACATGCCAAAATTGAGAGATTTCAGCCATATCTTTCTTTTAAAAGAGGAGGAGGACAAATGTGTGCAGCCAAGCTGAACCTTCAGCATGTGTGTCTGCATATGCAATGGCAACTACATATGTGAAATCTCCGTTCTGCATCTGCAAGCTTTTGCACGTAGCTTCTTGCAAGAAACCAAAATTCATAGCTAAAACATGAGCATCCTGTGTGGAAATATTAATCTGGCCTATGTCAACTTGGATTAATTTTCTATGCCTTTAGATGTCACTGTTTAGCGCTTGACCTACAACTTCCTTTATAGTTAAAGAGGAAAATCATTTAACCTCATCCCAATTCAATTTAACTTCTTCCCAATTCTCCCTTCTGAATCTCAATTCAGATAGTTTGTGCTTGCTGCAGACTACAAGCCCCATGAAGGAATAATCTTGGTAAAGCTATGAAAAAATTACAATTGGAGGCATGTGTTTTCATCATTAGCTAAGTCTGAGCCCACTCTCCACCTTAGTATAGCCTGTATTGTCTTAGACACTTTCATGGTGATGCTGGAGCCTATTTGGCTCCAGAAACAGCTCAGTAGTTTTTGGTGAAGATTACAGGAGTGCTAAATGCTTCTGCAGTGCTTGTATATGGCTGTGAGCAGGATGTAGTATTCAAACATTGCTGTAATGGTGCATATGAATAGTGAAAGGTCTATCTTTAGATCTGCAATATGATGCCTGGGGCCTCTGGACTAGCTGGCCTGGAGAGTGTCAGGTCCTAGCTTTCTCTAAGGTCAGTGGAGATGAATGGTTGCAACACCTGATAGGTGGTGGCCTGAATACAGCCAGTATATCCTATTTCAGAATTAAGGGAACATTTTCAAAAGCTAGGTCATCTTAAAATCCCCTGTGTTATGCATGCTAAGAGTTTTCCGCTATGCCACTTGGGCATGCGAAAACAAACAGCAATTATCACCCAAGAAAAAACAAATACACGTGTCTAATGCTCAAAGTAGCCTCAAATAAATCTGATATATACACAGTTGAAGGCCTATTTGAAAAGAAACAGGTATTGAGTTTTGGTAAACTTTAGCAAGATGAATATTTAACTCTACAGGGTCAATGACAATAAGAATATCCCATAATGGAGAAAACTTTTTTTTTTTCCTAAACAAAGAAGTGTAGTGAATGATATAAAGATGATTACCATTTCTAATCCTGACTAGCAGACACGTAAGTTGTTTGTGTAGGACGATGGCACTGTATGTCTCATAAACAGATACCTCAAATCTCTGTCCGCGGTGGTAGGTGTTCATGGAGCAAATGCTTTCATTATTATCATTTCATAATGATCTCTGAACCTTCATCTCTAGTTTGAGAGCCATACACAGGAAGGTGACTCACTTTGGTCCTATCATGCTAGAGCTGTTTCTCTGAACAGAATAAGATGACCGTTCTGGTAAAAACATGTTAGATAATTCTTACCTTCACCAGAATGTCCTTCGCATCCTTGTCAAGCCAGCGAGGGTAAAACGGGTTATCCATGCGGATAGACTGAAAAAGCTCCTCTTCATCTTGTCCGTGGAAAGGAGATTGGCCAATAAGCATCTCGTATAGGAGGACACCAAATGACCACCAGTCAACAGAGGAATTGTACTTCTGCCCCAGCAAAATCTGCCCAAAGAAAGGAGTGACAAAGGCATGAAATGTATGACACAAGTATTTCCACTTCAGAAATGTGGACAGGCTCTGATCCTCCAACAGCTGCTTTGCATGGAGAGCAAAGTGCTTTTCCCAGCCCAAATGGTGAGTTGGAGTACAGCATCACTGAAGTGGGTCCTGCCCACAACCCGTGGTGCAGATGTTGTGGTCCAGTGTCAAAACAATCCTAAGTATACTTTGCTGGTTACTTTTAAGTTAATTTAACAAATCCTTGGCTACCACAGAAGTGAAGCAAGTCTTCTTTTGCTGGCTCTCTAAGTTATACCAACGGTTCACATCAGGCTTGTGAACTCCACTGTTGAAAAAAAAGTCAGATGCCTAGGTAGCCTTTGGGGACTGATTTAACTCAAAAAAAAAAAAAAAAAAAGTTGTATTTCAAAATCACAGGTTTGTCAGTGTGAGGTTGCATTGGGAATGTCAGTCAGTGGAAATGCTGTGCTTCTATCCCAACAAAATCTGTCCCAGGAAAAACAGGAGAAAACGACTGCCGATCTGTCCTCTCAATATCATCTCATACACTGTTTCTTGACTGTTTGGTTCATACACCACCTGCATTGCTTGTAAACGCTTTAGGATTGCCACCTGGACCCTGGTTCATCTCTCTTATCATCTAAAAGTGATGTGTCTATTCAGGGTCTCTGTATAATTAATGGGGAACGAAGGGCTTTTTACATACATTAGGAAGGGTGGGATGACTTGTCTTCTGAAGATGTTTCCCTTCCTGTAAGTCTATAAGATTTCATCTGATGCTTCATTTTTAGGTATGTCGATTATATCTCTGGTATACACGTGGCATTTATTAAAACAGGGCCTTAATCACAAATATCTAAGTCCAAGCTCAAGTAGACATGAATAACAGATCTGTCTCCAAAAAGAAAGATAGGATAGATCCTACTCTTGTGTAGGGCAAAAGTTATATGGATATAAGGGTATTCAGATAACTTTAGAGATATTTGAATATAAGGGGCAAAATAAGCAATATTATTCACATGCGGGAGGAGGAGTAGGGGGACAGGAAACACCAACTCTCTAGTATTTTTCCTCTGTGCTGCTTATAAAAAAGATCATGCCAACCTTTCCTTCTGAAAAGGCGCACTTATTTATAAGGCCTTTTTTTTTTAAGTATAAAATGTCTAGAAAATGAAATTGAATGGTTTATGACAGCTTAGGAAAGTATTTATTAGTTCTACATTTCTCTGAGAAAAAAAATAAACTCCAGAAATTTTATTTCAGGTTAACATTTCTTTTTTTGTCAAATATATATTTTTGGAATTCTAAAATTGCTTGTCTACTGATCCAAGTCCCCTTATTTGCATGGCTGTAGCCGACATGCAGCACCTGTAACAAATTACAGTGCTAGCAGCTGCACTGAAGTACTGAATAAAGTCCTGTGCTTCCACCTCTGACAGGAGGGATGATCCATAAACTCTAGCAGAGCTTTCAATTTGGAGGCAGAATGTTTTATAAGTACCCACTGAATCTCTCAAATAAATGATGTTGTAGAAATAGAACATCACAGCTATTTTAAGCTCTCTCTCTTCTATGTAGTAAAGTGGATTATCAGTTGGCTCTGTTTTAGGATGAGGAAAAAAAAGTGTTGTTTTTCTTTTTAAATAAAAGAACATTAAAGTAGAATATTGGAATTAGAATTGGAATTAAAGACAGTTGCAGTTTGATTGCAGAACACACTTATGCCTGCTTTTAAGCAACAGAAATCTCACAGGTTGAAGAAAACTGCCCTAGTGTCTATAGTGGTGTAACCTAGATCTGAACCAAACCCTTGGAGTGCAGTAAAAGATCAGTGAATTACAGTGGAGAAGAAAATAGCAAAAGCTTTTAAAAGCTGTCTGGCAAGCAGCGATATCCATCGTGAAAACACTAAAATCAGGGAATGGAATCCAGAAAGGTAAATAAATAGTTTGGAGTGATGTTCAACATGATATATAGAGGAATTCCAGGTTCTCTGAGCCAAAAAAAATGTTTTCTTTGGTCTAGTTTGCCAACTAACTGGTCAAACTCTATCCACAGTGAGATTTGTCATTGTGTTATTTCACCAAGAAAGGCAGTTTGTGCTTTTCTGGAGGGATCTACTCCAAAATATCTACATGCACTAAAGCAAGAAAATGAGATCAAGCCCCTGTGCAGTAGAACATGGAAGGGATGAAGGCGAAGGGCAAAGCATCTTGCAATGCACAAACTGGTGTTGGGACTACCCCGCCTTATTGCTTGGGGCACACAAAAACCACATGCAGCTTTCCTCCACCAAATACCAGCAGATTTCAACTAAGGAAGGAGAAGATCACATGTTGGTACGTCCACCCTGTATGGAGTTTTGGAGACTATCTCCGAGCAAGCCCCAGCCTCAGGTCCTCATGCACAGCACAAATACCCTGAGTCCTGAGGGCACAGCAGGGCCTTAACCCAGGCTATGAACTCTGCCTTGCCCTCATTAGCTCAAGTGCAACCTGGAACAATAATCTTGCCTCCAAACTTAGAACCTCCTTCATCTGGAGGCAACTTGTGGAGACATGTCCTCCAAAGAGGGATTCATGCATGAACATCAGGTGCTCTGGCACCTTGCTCAGTCAAAGCAGAGACATTGGTGCCCAGGGTAGCACAGGGCCCAGAGTTAGCAGATCCAGGACTAGCTGTCCTGCTAATACATCTCCTCCAGCTACTGAGGAAACAACATAGGTGCAAAGGAGGGAACAATCAGGGTGTGCGAACACCCTTGTGTTCCAGTCACCTCAATCCCTTCTACATGTAGCTATGAGTTACTTTTTTTTTTATTTAGATAGACCTTTAAACTTGTACCTAATTTTAAGATTATGCCTCTAATGGCAGAATCTTTTCAGAGCACACAGCAAGCTCTGGGAGATTCAGCTCTGGGAGGACTTTTGTTATGTGATGAATGTGATTGCAGCCAGACAAGAATCTTTCGGAGAGAGCGGAAAACCTGTGCTCACTACTGTAGTTCCTATCCAAGCATTGGGGCATATCCCAGAGGGGAGACAAAGCCCCGTCTCAGACTTACCATGCGCCCTGCCTCCCTCTCCATCTAAAAGGTGTTTACTCAGTAAGGAGAATCAGCCTCAGGTGAGCATTCTGTCCCACCTTTCCCTATTTTCTAAATGAAGATGAGGCAAGATGGCCCAGAGCATTCCATCAGCTATAAAGGAGTCTGAACAAGGAACTGAGACATGGAGGCCTACTAAGTAACATGCCTCCCATTCCTTGTACTGTTTCTGTCTCTAAACTGCAGGACCTAACTCTTGGAGATGCTTCTTCCACGGCCCAAACTGAACTTCCATTAAGAATTTTGTGTCTAGGTTATGTCAAACACAACCTGCTTGGGGCCCATGGCCAAGTTCACAACAAGAGAATTAGCCGCATAAACGTGAAAAGACAGCAAAGTGGGCCCTGAAGCAGCCAAACTGAAATCCAGTTGGAAATTCTGCCTAGAATTGCTCAAAAGCAATACTCTACATTCTCCACCACCACTGACCAACAAACATCTCTTTACATGTGTCCTCTCCCTCAGTCACAGAAGTTTGCTGACCTCCCCAGGCCTCACACCTACCTCAGGAGCAATGTAGTCAGGAGTCCCGCAAAAAGTGCTCGTCTTTGCATCTCCAAACATGTTCTCCTTACACATCCCAAAGTCGGCAATTTTGATGTGCCCCTCATTGTCCAAGAGCACGTTATCTAGCTTCAAGTCTCTGTGGAGGAAGAAAAGGACAGAGAAAACATCCTCCTTTTCAGATACAGAGACACACAGGTTAGTTTAGCACAGTCCAGAATTAGCAGTCCTTAACTAGCTGTCTGCATCTGCACAGTGTCTGTGTGTTTTAGTTAAAGAGGGAGGCTCAGGACTAAAGCAGAAGCTGCTATCTGTTGGACTTCAATACCTCTCTTCCCCATTCCTGTGCCTCAGCACAATCTTGTTTGTTGGAGAAGACTTTGCCCAAAATACCTGCTAAAAGCAGTGTCCTTGGAGGATGTAGAATGGTGAAGCTAAAAGGTGTCCTGCTCAGGATGAATTTTATGCTCTAATAAAATCTGGAGCAAGAAGTGACTTGTGTGTCTTGCAGAAGGCCAGAACAGCCCGGGACATCAACCCCCTTTTCACTCCTGCACTGTGCTCTCTGAACCCTGGGGATTTACAAAGACTTTTGCATGTATCTGTCAAGTTTTTTTCAGAGGTTTCATGCTCTAAGAGCTGCTGAGGAAAGCAAAGAGTCTAGAGAAAGAGACAAAAAGAAATGTATACAGGAGGAAATTGAAGTCAGCTCATGAATCACAGCCACTGATGGAGAACAGAGAGTTCCTCATGTGGCAGCAAGCTCTGAAAGAAAAGTAAAGCAGACAGAAAGAGGCGGAAAAAAGGGAGGCTGGCATGGTTTCTGTGCTATATGGTTTATATCTTAACTAAACATCTTTATTTTCAGTGAAAGAATGACCCAGAGAGATGTTCATATTAATTATGTCCCACCTCACATGAGATGTGGGAAGCGTTTGGGTACCTGCATCTCAGAGCACCCACGCTTCTGCACTGCCTAAGCTGTGATATCAATCACTGCTTCTGTTCCCAAAGCACCTTGACATAACATTTTTTTGTGCCCACAACAGAGGAAATAATTGTCTTTTCTCCATCTCACTGATTCACAGCCAGCACATATTTTCCATATGTTGGGCAACAGTTCAAACCATTTATCTAGCTACCCTCCTGGCAACAACTGCTTTAGATTTTTCCTTTTTTTTTTTTTTTTCAGAAGTGGACTTGACCATCTGACTCCCTCAAAGAAGATAGTTTCTCAGGCATGATGCTCCTGAGATGATCATCTACAACTGCAGGAAAGATGGCTGGGTAACCTCCCGCTATCCAAAGCTTCCTAGTTCAGTTTGGCTAGGTGCTGATCAGACAGTGGCACCTTGTGATGTCCAGACACTAAACTGCTCTTACAGGGCAATTGTTCCTTGCTGCCAGGTTACATCCAAAGAAAAAGTGGAAGTCATTGATTAAGCAGAACAGTAAATAGAAGAACATAGAGACGACCACACTATTTGCTTTCCAAGTGGCAGATACTCATGTTGCCACAGTTTCCAGATGGAATAACTTATTCTAGTCACACCATGAAGATCAGTGTCTGTCTGCCAGCACTGCTTTTATTCATTTGGAATATTGAAGAAAAAGAAATCATATACAGTTCATTTCATTGTTTTGATGAGTCTCAACTCATGGGCTCCAGGGGTTGCACCAGTTTCTGCCAAAACTCGGGGTTATTTGTTAAAAGTTAAGCCAACATTCCTGAACATGGGTGCATGAAGCAGAACAGCTGGACTCATGACTGCTACCATATCACATGGAATACAAGGAATGTATACATAATACAATAAAAATGAATACAAGGAAAATAATTTCTGCTCACTTTCCTACGTGTAAATTAGCCGTGAGTGATTTCTCAACTGATCTTGTGATCGCTGTCTCCAGTGAAAAAAAGGGAGAAGGAGTAGGACTGGTCAAATCATTTCTGTTGAAGTTTGATATGGAAATCAAAGCCACGCTGACTCCTGGGAGTGAGCTATTCCTTCATATCATCATGCTATCCAACAGCCAACTGCCCCATTTTAGCCCACATGTCCCAGCAAAAGCTATGGCTCCAGATTCCCAGGATCTCTCTCGTCTCACAAGGAAATAGGTCATATTGATGGGACACATATTCTGACACAGACCATCGCATGGCAGCACCTTGAAACTGAATCTGAACTCCTACACACCGCTGATGTAGCAGTTTCAAATAAAAATGTCAGTTATAATCAAAAAGTGATGATAACAGACCTGTCAAGAATTCAAAATATCCTACATATATTTTTAAATGACTTTTCTAAGAATTCTGAGTAACAACAACAGATGTGGTTAAGTGATTCAGGCTCTTCCAAAACTGTTTCCCTTTAGTCATCCAGGACAATGATTAGAGCCAGAGACTCACTGAGACCCCAGAGATCATCTTAGCTTAATGCTATTGATATTGATCTCATGTTTATGCAATCACCATCATCGTTCAATAAAGACTATGAACTGCTCCCACATGAGTACTAATAATGAATAATAAGGAGAGTTCATATAAATCAAAGCTTGAGTTTTAAAGTGAGAGTAGATTGTAAACAAGCAATTCACTTCCAGCATTTGTTCTAATGCTCATCCTACGTGAGAAACATTGAAATAAACTGGTTTCAGTTTCAGCAAACATCGCTGCTTCACTGAGGGTTTTCATTTGTTTCTGACAACCTATTTGCTCCCTGATTTTACAAAAGGCTGTAATGTAATAACTAACTTTCCCGAGGAGAAGAGTTGGACTAGGTCTCCCCAGAAACTCAGTTACTGCCTTTATGCATATAAAAACAGACCATGATCTGATGTGTAGCCCCTACTGCTCCCATCTTGTCTCTCTTCTTTTATATAGATCTGAAACACAATAGTTGTGCATTAGATTAAAGCATCCATGCATCAAAGCTCCTAGGGAAGTCAAGTGGAAGTTTTGGATTGGCAATTTTACAGGAGGGGATTTTTCCTCTGCAGGGTTTGATGGTTTCAGTACTTATGGACTATGTTCATGCCCAGAACTCTGGGACAAGAATCCTCTGCTCTAGCACAGTTGCCTCCAGCATCTAACTGAGGCTCTGCTGGCTCAGTTTAGCTGGTAGCACTTCTCCAACACAAGTTGATTCATCATAAAACAGCTCTGATGAACCATCACCTAAAAAGTCCATTTCTTTCTACTTACTACAAAGAGAGCTTGGGGTGACTACCTCAGATTCCTGATGTTAGGAGTGATGAATCCTAAACCATGAGCTAACCAGAATTCCCAAACCTTCCTATGGATCCACTCACAGATCTGCTGCCAGATTAATATATATTGCTTGTCACCACTGTCACAGAGTAGTTAGCATAGCAGACAAACAATTTTTCATGATTAGCTTCACCTTATATACCTTAATCCATGAGAAGCTTAAATTGAGTGCCTATGCTGGCTGTTATGTGAATGACTCAGTGTTAATGCACCAGCATCAGAGAGGTGCTTTAATGTCGACAAAAACAGAACTGAATTCTCAAGAAGGGCTCGAAGTTGCCTTTTTTCCCCACATTATCTCTTCAAAATAAAACAGTCAGACATTGTAAAAACAAAATCTGCTTGTAGCAATACGACTAAGTACCCCCAAGGAGTAATCGGTCAGGTACAATCGATACTTGCAGGGAAAGCAGAAAAGGTTCAGCATATTAACAGTGAAGAGTAAAATTACCTGTATATTATCCCTTTGGAATGGAGGAACTGCAGACCACATATGATTTCAGCAGCATAAAACCTGAGTAAAGAAAGCACGAGTTAGAACAGATGCTTCCAAACATGCCTTTTCAGCTAGAACTGAAAATACAGAAACTAGCAGCCCTCATGAGGAGTCCAAGGAGCTGGGACAACATTTGTCAAAGCTGGTCACGAATTCAGGAGCCCAAATCCCATCAAATATTTTGAAGGCTTCGAGTAGCTGTTCTTTACTTATCCATCAGGTAACTGATGCATGATGTGAGATTTCTGAAAGTGTGCAATGCACCTAGCAGCCTAACTCCCACTGAAACAACTCTGGGAAACGTCTGGGGCTCAAGAGCCTACTCATCTTCAGGGCTTTGAAAAACTGCGCTAAGCAACTAGCTGTGTTTTAGATGCATAAATATCTCTGAGGATATGTCTGTAAGTGTCCAAGGATGTCTCCAGATTAGCTCTGAGGTAAAATACCACACCTCCTAATTCCAGCTGTCTACCTTAAAAGATATTGTCCATGTAGCATGGAAGGCAAAATCGTGGTGTCTGTGCCTCTTGCTTAGTTACATAGTTAGTGTGCAAACTAATGATTTACAGTGCTGCACCAGACTGCAAACCGCAAATTGCAGTTAATGCCTCACATCAAAAACGCAGCTGTGATTTGCCACATGCAGTAGCCACTGCATGAACCACAGAATGGTCCTGGCTATGGACAGGCAAGTGGATAATTGGGATTGGAGAGCTCCCTGGCTTGTCAGACAGCCTTCCTTGGTGCCCATATTTATGACTTGCTTTTGCAATCTTACCCAAGATATGAACGAGCTGCTAGATGCTTGGTGGTCTTTCTGCAGATTTTTTTTGAGCTTTAGGTCTTTGTTTTCACCACATTTCTGCTTGAGGGATAAAGTGCATTGTGTTGCAGAGAACCAGCACAGGGCTGAAGCACCATGAAACAATGAATGTGCTCTGACCAAAAGCTAAGGTAACCACAGGATCGTATCCCCTGTTGTACTGTAAAGTTTGATCCCCTAGACTTCAGTGCATTGGCCTGCGGGCTTAATTCTAAACATGAAAATGCTTCCAAAAAATCTTCACATTAAACACTGGTTTAAATGAAGGGGGTTAGTTTTAATTATTAAATAAAAAATAATTTCTACAGTGGTTTAAATATTGACTTTCAAAATATCTTTTGCTCACAGAAGGGTTTTAAAAAGAACATTTTAATTTATTCTAATTCTCTATTTATTTTAATCATAGCTAAATAAATTTTTAATCCTCTGTTGGTGTATTAATTTTTTATTTAAATTTGCCTCTTGCACTTCTGATAGGTTTTATCTTTTTTTTTTTCTTTTTCTTTTTTCTTCAAAACTCAAAGGGAAAACAATTTTTTTGTTTTTCTACCAAACAACAGCTTTGCCTTTGGTCTTTGGGCTGGCAATCTCAGTTTGAGTAGCTTAGCTAGGGGCTACCCAGAGTTATAAAGCAAAAGCTGTGTGGTTTTGGAGATGGCTGAGAATACATTTGTGGGATTTCTTTGGTGGTAATAAAACTGAGAAGGAGGCTGAGTGATGGTGTCATTCCTGAGACCTGCACTTCTGGATTGAGTATCCAGCCAGTACAACCCTGGAGCAACTCTGTGTGAATTACTTGTAGGTAGTTCACAGCAGACACTTATAGGTTGCTTCAACATGATACTCATCCACCTAAGTAGTCACACTCAGGGCTTTTTATAGTCACTGGAGACCGTGCAGACCTCAGTTAGGAGGCTGCTGGCCTACAGAATGATTCTGCTTTCACATCCTAGTCCATTTCAAGGCAAAATCATTATCCCCAGTTTGCTGATGGGGCAAGGCTCAAAGAAGTGAAGATTAATCCCACAGGACAGCGGTAGAAGGGGAATAACAAGAGCTCTAGTGCCCCCAGCTTCCCCCTTTGCTTCTGCCATGCATGGGACTTACAAGTGAAACAGCAATAATATCATCTTACATTGCTCTGGGAAGGTCAAACTTATGACAGCTCTGGATATGGAACATGAGGTCTCCTCCATTGAGGTATTCCATTACGAAAAAGAGGTTTTCCTAGAAAAGGAGACAAGATGACAACTATGAATGGGGAAGGAGGAGAAAAAGTGAATCAGTCAGAAAGAGGAAGGAAAAGATTGCAAGTAGGGCTTTGGAAAGAAAGCATTTTCTCTCCCTGATTTCTATTTTTGCTCTTTGTTCTCTAACCTCACACTCACACTCACACTCATTACTTTGATTTGCGCAATGAGCATTAGTTAACTTTATGAATCCACCAGCTAGTGCCATTGTCCTTTTTCTTAATCGTCAAAGCTCAAGATGCACTTGAAGGGGATCAGTGACCCCACAGTGCCTCTGCAGCCGAAGCACAGATCAACAAGCTTCCGAGGTGGAAGAAATATAAGTGAACCCCAGTTTTTCTGGATCACAGTCCATCCAGTACATTACCCATCCAGTGGACGTACCTCAGGCAGCTGGTACCTGCATTCCTAAACATCTTTATATGTCTGACTATTTGAGACTTAGTAGTCAGATGCAATAAACTATTTCAGCACATGCTTGATTTGAAGACTGTTAAATGAGGCAGAATTTAGCCTGCTAGTGGTAAGATTCATGAACTACTCGTGTTTCTGGATATCCATTCGGCACTTCATGTTAGAGAAGATTGAAAAAAGATACAGTCCTTGTTCCCAACTGCACACAACCATTAGTTGTTCTTCCAGGGCCATAAAAAACTCTCCTGCTGGTAGATAAGAAGGATGGAGAGATCCCTCTGCATTGAATACAATTCCAGTCCTTGATGTACACTACACTGATCCCCTTGTTGCTTTGACAGAGTAACTTCACCACCAGACCCACACTAAATCTGAAGGTCTTCAGGGTATCCTCAAGTTCAGGAATTCCCTTTGTTGGCTGTTTCCCATCACTGTTTTGCTAGAAGACTTCTTTTTATTTAAGTATTTAATAGTCGAAGGAAAAAATTTATCCAGAAGATCTAACACAAGCATCTCTGGCAGCAGTTCAAGAGCTGGCTATTAAAAATAAAGTGCTTATTCTTTTCATATAACAGCTGTCTGCTCTAATTTGTGCAATTGCTTTAGCCAGATCCTTTTAATTACTGTACTGTTACTAAGTGGAAGTCTGGCTGGAAACCACACCTGTCATCTGACTAGCGCAGGGCCAGATATGGCATCCCAAGTAAAGAACACAAATTTTGCCAATAAACCAATTGGGTATGATTTTTCAGCTCGAATGTCTTGTATTTGTGCAAATGAATCAGTTTAAGTAAGTAAAAAGGCCAAATGGACTTGGGCAATTTAAGATACACACGCACAAATCTTGGAAGAAATATGAGTTCAAGGCACAGTTTAGGAAAGCACTTGAGCAGATGCTTGTTGTTAAAACACAGTGGGAGATGACAAGGTTTAGGTAACAACAGCTCATGAGAAACTACTGAACACAAGAGATGGTGCTGAACATGGTAAATAACAGTATGAGAAGATGAAAAAAGCTACAGAAGATGTTTTGAGGGACAGATGGGCTTCTCAGATGGCTAAAGTAGAGACATGTGAGGAATAGGCAAGCTTCACAGATAGATGAGGGGGACTATTGGGGACCTTTTGGGGAGTGCAATGATGTGAGGCAATAGCGCCTGGTAAACATATCGGTAAATGCCATGCAAGCCAAGATGACCTAGTATCAGTAGGTCAGTATCAGAAATAACAAAATTGTGTTCAGATGTAGCAGAAGAGGGCCAATGGGTCGTTTTATTTGGAAGAGAAAAGGGTGGAGAAAGGGAGAGGTCAAGAGGTCTATAAGCAGAAACTGAAGTTCCAGCTAATTCTGTAGAAAATGTAATCACACTCAGCTTGCTCATGGTTTTGAGTAGCAGCCTAATGTACCCACATAACTGATCAGAGGGCTCTGATAACATCTCTCTGCCATCTGGGGAAAGAAAAAGCTGAACACTTTGGCATTCAAAGGACTCATATACGAGCTCAGTCTCTGAACTACTTAGAGATATGAAGTGGATGACCACAAATTTGACTCAGGCATGATTTCTAATGAAGTTCTTGGTGTCTACCAGGTGCTTCCGAGTGGTATATAAATTCTGTCGAAAATAAAAGACAGCATCACTCTGAGTTTCTGCTATGAAATTGGAAGCTCCCCTTGCTTTTTACAAAAGTCAGTTGTCTATCATTGTCCAAGGAGATAATTTTATTGAAGCCAACTCTAAGAGTAAATGAGTAACAAGATGTAATCAATTAGTGGAACTGCAACCAATTATTGGAGATAACTTCCTAAGCCCAAGATCTACAGTGCTACAGAACATCTTCAAAAGGGAAGCAGCAAACTCATGCTTGAAACTGCTGAAAATTCAACAGAGTACTAGAGGTTAAAGGGTTAGAATGGCATGGAGGATGTGTTCTCAGACAGGCTCTGACTGACACTTCCTTTTGCCCTGGGAAATTTATCTGATGTCTCTTTCTCCAGTGTCTGATACTGCAAGGCTCTGAAGTCTGTCAGCTTCAAGAGCAGACAGGAGTGGGTAGAGTCGGTATTTCTCAAGAAGTGGTGGTAGGGATGGTACCATCTACAGATACGGCATAATAACGACAGCATGCTCTCAACTCTGTTGGCCACAGGTCAGGAGTACTAAGCAAACAAACATGAACACCTCAGTGATGGCATCTACACAGCTCTGAAAGGGGCTTTGGAAGGGCCTCCCACCCTCCTCCTACACATCTGTCGTGTAAACCACGGTCAGCTTGCAGATCTCCAAATGTTAGAGTATCCTTGGATAGCCAACTTCCAAGCCAAACTTTTGGTCATGGTTTCAGACTCGAATGGCATAAGCATGCCTGGTCTTAGGACAGAGTTTGAGACCATACTTTATAATCATAGAATTCAAGGAGGACTGGAAAGGTAGTTCCTACACTCTGCTTTGGGAAGTGCTCCAGGAGAGCTGACTCTCTCTCAGGGACATCAGTGCTGGACACCATCCTCCTTGCAGCAGAGGGAATAGGATTGGCCCTGATGTGGGAGGACTAAGAGCTGTTTCTGCAGCAGACAGAATGGTTCTTTGCAACACACACGCAGGAGTGCATCCCGCATGCAAAATAACAGGGTGCCCTCCTTGGCTCAGTCCCAGCAGCTGTTGACAGGCTTAATTTTGTCAAGAACTCAGTTTCTTGCCCCATAAATCCCTCAGTGTCCAAGCTGAGCTGATATCTACTCTGCTGAACAATGTGCTCTCTCTACCTCTCTAGGACATGGCAAAAAAAGAGTTAAACCAACCTGCTTCTGTTCTGCATGCAACTGCTGTGAGAATGAATAGTCACCATCAGGGATGCTTTTGACTTTATAAACAATGAGTATAAAGCAAGCAGCATTTAAATTGGTCTTTTGAAGGTACATCCTATAACTGGCTCTTAAAATCCTCAAAACAGCTGGAAGCCCTCCAGAGTACTTTTCTGTGGAGATTTTAAGGTTTTGTTTTCTATGCATTTGAAAGCATTTGCCTACATACAAATATGCAATTTAACATCATTTACAAATGGAGCAAAATTCTCCTTCCCAGGGCTTCTGAGACATGAATATTGGAACAATTAATGCTGCAGGACTGTGCAGCATTACCCTGACTAGAGCAGCTATCCTAGCAAATGACTCAATCTGAAGAAGGCTCCTGAGTCCAGACAAAGTGACTCTGCTCCACCGCAACTCCTCTGAATTTAGTTGGTGCTTGCTAAAAGAAAGGTTTGGTGCTTGCTAAGAGAAAGGTCTTTCCTATGGTTAAGTCCAGCTCTTGTGGGACCGCAGAAAACTGGGTCCTGCACCCCAAGTCTGAGTCTCTGGAATTCAACAATTGCATCCAAACTGACTCTTGGAAACAACCCCTGGCCCATGCTACCCCTGAAGAATGCCTGAGCAGTAAAGCATGGGATATCACGGACCAAAATCCTGCCAAGGAAAGCGCAGCAGTCTGGATGCTCATCTACAACTCAGCCCTACTCTGCTTCGTAGAATAGAGGGCAACCAAAGGCTGCCCTGCTCTTCTTCACCATGCCACCAGTGAATATCCCAAAGGTTGCAATGCCATCCACTGGGAAGGGTAGCAATGCATGCACACGCATCTGCTTTCTGCAGGGACAGCTAATACAGTAGCTGCCGCACATCTCTTAGCTGGTGACCATAGAAGGCATCGATGCTATTTGCACCATCTGAGGAGGAGCAAAGCCAATTTGCTACTGACTAAGGCAACAAAAGGTTTTATTTTGCTCTTTGCTCTAAAAGACTTTTTTTTCCCCCTTGTGTAATACCAGTCTATCTGCTAGAGATGGCAGCATTTCTTACAGCTAGCAGTCAACGCGGTCCAGTCCCTGATCTTATGATTTCTTTTTTCCTTCTAAACTTCACACTGTCAGCACCTTTCACTGCATATTAAACCATTAATTTGGTTATACTTAGCTTTGTGTGCCTATCTACTTCGTGTAAAGCATATGAATAAATATACACATGTATGCATAAGTGTAAATGTGTGTGTATCAATATATATTAAAATGTTCACATGTCTGGAAATCACTTTAAATTGAATTTTGGTTTCCTAGGACCTTTATTTGCAGGTCAGAGCAGGCAAAGTATATTTGCACCATAGTTGTGGTAAAACTGGGCCCTGCAGACTGAGTTACCATTAGCCCTGCAAGACAAAGCAGGTTCCCCTGTTAGTTTTGGCGGAAATCTTGGCAAGAGACTAATATTCTTAAGACTGGATGAAAAATCTCTGATTATTATGGGAAAAAGAATTCCCAAGCCAGAAACTAACTAAAAAGCTGACAATTTCATGAAACCTAAATAAATTGTCAACTGAAAAAATGGGAAAACAAAAGTAATGTTTTTACTTTGAAAAGTCAAACTTCCTGGGGAGACCAGCTAAACTGCAGCCTTTTAGCAATGCCAGTCTAAGCTGAATACATTTTGGACAGATTTTCCTCGCAGCTGGGCAATAGGTAAGTAATGGAATTATGTGTATTTAATATGTGTATTTAATATGCCCTCTAAGTCAATTGTCTGTCACATTAAACCCCCTTATCATGATCCGGCCCCCTCTTTTCCTGGCCAGGACGCTCCACATGCTCACACCACCTGGGCTGACACCAACTCACAAGTGTCTTTTAAAGACTTCACATTTTTCATGTTATAACCACAGCTGCTCACAGGTTCTCTGGCAGAGCCTTCCTGAACTCCCAAAGCTCTGCTGAGATGCTTCTACTTCTATGGAACTGTGCTGAAATATGGGCCAGCACTGAAGGAGAACTTGCCAGTTTTCCTGCCTACTGCTTACAAGAGGAAGCCAAGAGCCCCAAAGATTCCCAGGGCTCTAAGCTTTCCATTCCTCCCCTGGCTTTCCTTCAGACTGGCTCACACTTGGCCCGAAAGTTCTGAATCACAGGGCTGCAAGATGACCTATCTCCAACAAAAGACCAGCAGAATGGAGCTCTGGAAACCTGGAAGCTTCAAGGTCTTGTCACCTCCTACATAGTTGAATGCCAAGGTCTAAGAAGGTCTGTGCAAGGGAAAAAACATCACTCTGCATTTCCCTGTACTTTCTGCTTTAGCATCCCTGCTTGGTGAACACCCAAACAGGGCACTGGCTTGAAGGATATTTGGGTTGACTCAAAGGACATCTTAGATTGTGGATAACACAGCAGTGTTTTGTTAAGTCAGTTCAACATTTTGCCATGTTTCAGTGGTTCAAGGCAGCTTCAGGTCAAGGCTTGCAATTCCCCCTCCTTGCAGGAGGACTTCTCCTGCAATAAAGCTTCAGTCAAATGACTTGATACAGGTAAAACAATTCAGCCGTGTTCTTCTAATGGCAAGCCACACATATGAGAAAACTGAAATTGGTCCTGGAAAATTTTGCAGGAACTGCAAATTCCCCCTGAGGAGATAATTTGATGAGAAATCCCCCTGAAAATACTCATGGAAAACACTTCAGAGGATTAGGGTCTAAGTATTTTTAAATTAAGATCACAGTCCAATTTTCAATTCTTTTCTGCCTTCTGCCAATGTAAGAGATTTTAAAGTCAATGTAAAGCATATTAAAACAACAGAGCAGAGGAAAACAGCTCACTGCCATCACTTTGAAAAGATATGATATATTAGTATAGCAGAAATGAAATGTTTCTATAATCCTAGCTTTTAAATTACAATAAAGATTACTTCTGTTCTGGGTTAAGACAGCCTTGTGTTGTCATTTTGTGCTAAAAAAACAGAAAGCTTAAGGACTTAATTTGCATTCATGTAAAGGGTGTGAACAAGAACCTACAATGAAGTAAGTAAACAGTTAGAAACAAAAGTGACTTTCAGAAAGAGAAGGCCTACTTTTATCACAGAACATCACTGAAAAGCAAAGAGAAAAATAAAACATAGGCAAGCAAAAGCTAGTCACTCTGGGCATTACTAGTGTGAGGATTTCACAGAATTATAAACATTTTCCCTTCTCTTTAATGTAACAGTGACCCTTTAAATCTAATAAAACAGAAACTGCTTTTCTTTTTTGGTTTTGTGGTTGTTTTTAAGATTCACATCATCTACTCGTGTCAGTTGAATATCTGGATGCAAAGATCACTGCAGCAAAATAAAATAGTCAACTTCAAAAACTGATCTGGAAAAGAGAATGTACAGATTTGGAAAAGAAACCCTATGCATTCAAATTTATTCTAATGTAGCAAAACACGACAAGTGTTCCAAGTTTCTAAAATACTGATCACTCAGCCTCTGCTGAAGAAAAGGTAGCATTAGGTGCCAGACGCCTACAGAAACCCGCCTGAGGGCGGTCAAGCTTTATATATTTGAGCATTTGCTGATTATCTGGGTTGAGGCCAGGCAGAAACGCAACCCAGAGCTCATAGTACAGTCAGAAGATTATATGACTTTTCTCTCTGGAGATCTGGGGATCTGCTCAGGCTCTTGTTTTGATGTAGGAGTGTTCCTGTTTCTGCTGTCCTTGACAGGGGCACTCTGTACCTGTAGCAGCTCAGGCTTTGCAGGCCAAAGCATCAGGGATTCAGGAAGGCCAGAAAGGCATTGACATGTATTTCTGAAAGCACTTGGTCAGTAAAACAGACAAACAAAACAAAACAAAACAAAATAAGCAAAAAATACCCAACTCTCACACCTCTCCAATGTTAAAGGTCAGAGAGGGTTACTAAAATGGTTACTCCAAAAGACATTACAATTGAGCCACGCTCTGCTCTAAGCAGCGAAAGACCCTCCACGGCTTGTCAAAGCTCTCCTGCTCTTTTACACATTGAATGATGGCCATCTGCCTTGCAAAGGTCAGAGGAGAAAATCATAAGCCAGAAATCAATCACTACTCAGAGCATCTCGGGCTTCGATAGACACTCTCCAGTTTCTGCATTTGTGAACTGGAGGGCACAACTGAGTGACTGAATAACTTTAACGTGACAATATTGATTTGGGAGGAGATGGATGGAGATTTTTTGCTATATGACAAGAGAAGGAGAAAGAGCAGGGAGAGATCCCTTGGGCATTTTAGTTTGACTCCCATGAATTTTTCAGGTGCTCACTCCTGTTCCTCCTGGCAGGGTTTCCTTGCCCCATCTGCAGCTACAAGTACGATCTTGCCAAAATGGTCAGTAAATCACATTGGGCTCACAGTATGACTCTCTTTGGTCTGTCACCTTTTCTGCTGTGGTCTCCAGAGGGAAGTGGACGCTTGTACGCATGCGCAGCCCAAAACCAGAGCTGTACACTGCTACTGCTACATCTGTGCTGCCTGGCAAAGGCCCAAACTCCACCTCCAGCCTCCAGACCAACGCTGGGCCAGGCTGGACCACAGCATGTTGCTGCATGCAACTGCTGGAAGCAGCCAACCTCCTCGTGGGCATAGGGAATTACACGCAACACAGTCATCAATCCTTGGAGCATCAGTCTCCATATATTTTGTCTTTTTAATTAAAGTCTTGATTTTGATTTTCTTTACTTTGGCAGTCAGGTCATGCATATCTTAAAGTAAATTCTAGTTTAAAAAAAAAAAAAAAAAAGAATTAATTACTTTCTTCTAGGAAAGGATCCGTTCCCAGGATGTGCTGTCCTCCTCGCTGACAGTCCCAAAGGGGTTAAACACTAATGCCTGGGCTCAGTGTCACACTGCCTACAGTAGTTCCCAGACATTCTCCAGCATAAATTTAATCCCCTGTCTTTAAACAGGTGTCCGGTCTCACAGACCAGAGTGGGAAACAGCAGAGGCTATATTTGTTTCTCATGACCCCACAGAAGACACGAGCTCTCTTGCTGAGCAGGTGCTGCCCTCATGCTAGACAGTGTTTTGTGTCGTTAAATCCTGGAACGGAGTGGGGACAGGAGCCTCCTCAGTGCAGCCTTGAGCAAGCAGCACAGTGAGAGTGATGTTGATATAAATTGGGGCTCTGGGATGGAACAGAGGGACAGACAAGACAGCCTCTCCAAGTTCCTCCATCTTTATTTATTTATGTAATTTTATGCCTGTGCATTTGTTCTGGTGTTAAGAGTGGCTGTGGCTGTAGAAAAGTATCTGAAAAAAGAATTGGCACATGGTTCATGGCTATTAGGACTATAGAGACTTAAACATTATTTAAACACTACTTGAGTTTTGGAGACTTAAGAGATTTCAGGTGAAGATGCTTTGCACTGCTCCTCTGAACTGCAGCCCTCATGGCCAAAGGCCTGAAATGAATTATGAAGGGTCTGATGCAATTCAACAGCTAAGCTGGGGGGAAAGGAAATTCCCTGAGGGAACGGCAGCATGTCTGTTCCCTGTAAGAAGGCACTGAGCAGAGTTTCTTGAGCTCACAGTCATCCAGGCTCGTTGCTGCAGTACAGCATTGAAAGGTTTGCATGACACTGGTGCGGGTAGACCTGCACCCTGACTGTGGATGTGGCCTTTGCACATCCTTGGTCTGGGGCATCAGGCTTCTGATTGGAACATGGCTCTCTGCATAGCTGCCTTATTCACTCTTGAGTAGCCTTCCTATCAAATTGCCCCTCTGAATGAATGTGGGGAGGGAAGATGAAAATCCTGGAGCCGCTTGGATCACTCTTCCCTTAACATCACTTCTCCTCAAAGCTAGTCTCTCATATTTAGCAGATGTAAGCACACTATCAGCATATTGGCCCGTGTAGGGAGCTAGTGGTGCCTCATCCTACCTTGGTCTGGAAGGTGCAGAAGACGTGAGTCAGGAATGGGTGCTCCCAAGCTAAGGAGAGGACTCTCTTCTCCACCATAGTGCATTCAACATCATCATCCATCAGCACCACATCCTTCTTCAAGGCTTTCAAGGCAAAGTACTGGTCGGTGTTCTTCAGCTCGGCGAGGAACACCTAGGATGGAGAGAATCTCTCAGAAAGACCAATGCTCTTCTCTCAGGCTGCATATGCTGCCATGGTGGAATGGGAGCTGAGCAAGATTGGCTGATATGCAGCACTGAGCAGCAAACTTTGCATGAGGCAATGGCTCTGGGGAATCCACTAGACCTTGGAGAAGCTGAAGTTTAAAACCTGATCCTACTTTTAATCCTTTATAGCCTTTGAGTTTTTTCCCCATACACAGAAAGGTGTTATGAGGCTAAACCCAAAAAGAGATGAGAAGGGTTGGGTGATTATGAGAGCAGGTGTCACATGCCCATATGGACAAAGCATATCAGAGCTAGGCAGTTCTAACAACAGAAACCACGTTCATGCAAATGCTTGTAAGAAACATTTCCTGTTTTCTGTCTTTAAATAACAAAAAATAGATTATTTCTTTGTCAACACCACGCAAAATGCAAATATGCTGCAGCAGATCTCCAGCAGGTGTAAACTGATGTCCACCAGTAATTAGACTAATCTACATTAGATGTGCTTTCTCCCCTCGCCTGGCAGTTAATGAAAGGCCTGAACAAGGTCCCCTCTGATTCTGCAGGACATCTTCTCTGAGAAGAGCAAAATACACTTCAAGCACTAACAAACCATGTCCCAGAGGAGCTAGGACTACTTCTAACTATTTTTACAGGCAGAGAAACAGAGGCACAGGGCAGCACAGGATTTTGCTTGAGGCCTTAAAGCAAAGCAGTTTTAGTGCTGAAAGTCAGTGCCAGTCCTGATCTTTAACAGCCTGTCAACACTGCTGCCTATAGACTGAACAAATATTTAAGACTCATCAAAGCAGACTTTGGAGTTCTTCACTGAGTAAGTTCAGACACGTTGTAATCCTGACAAAAAGTTCTATTTGTCCTTTTGGCTACTGAAGTATTTCACTCCTTAGCACTAGATTGAAACTCAAGCTTCTCTTTGTCTCTACAGTGAATGTACATAAATGCTAACATGCTAAAAGACCCTTTGGTTCCCTCATTCGTGTGTGAGCACTGCTCTCCTTGTGAAATGAGGGAGTGCGACACAGGCATGACTTCTTCTGTTCCCTCGATGCAAGGCACAGGTAGGCAGGGCTACATCTCATGCAGAGAGGACTTCCTCGCAGGTCTGAACCTAAACTTCCCTGGTTCCCACAGAGCTGGGGAGATCCCTTAGGCATAGAGATCTGAACACCTTGTTGCCTCTTTATGGGGAAGTGAATCTAACTCCAAACAAATGAGAGCACGGACGGAAACCTACACAAGCAACTTGTGAGTGAGGTATTCTGCAAAAAACAAAAAACAACAACAACAAAAGAAACGCATGAGCTAAAACCATCCTCTTCACGTCCCCATGGTGTATTGCAGAAAAGTGCTCCATGGTGTACTGCAGAAAAGCGCAGAAGCATGTGAACTTGGAGACCCCATGTTAGTACATGGATCGGAAGCAAGGTACAGGATCTCCATCCTTAGAAATGTTCAAGACTTGGCTAGGCAAGCCCCAGAGCAACTTGGCCTAATTGGATCTGCTTTGAGTAGGAAGTTGGACCAGAGGACCTCCAAAGGTTCCTTCTGAGCTGTTTCTATGGTTGTACCACGTCCATGTTCTTAAGTCTGGCTTAGCCCAGGCTGTGGAGTTTGGGGTATGCTGAGTTAGTCCTATTTGGATATCTGAGCTCTGCTTCCCATGGAAAGTGTAAGCATACCAAGTACTTTCAAGCGTGGAAAGCCAAGGCAGTACACATGTAAAGAAAACATTGTCCTTTCTGGCTATAAAAACAACAACAGAACTTTAAAAAAACAAAACAAAAACAAAAAAAAATCCAAGAAAACAACACAGTGGTAATTTCTTCTGAAATGGCCTCATGCAGCTCTGCATTGGCACTAAATAACAGTCCCCTTCCAGGGGTCATCTGCAAGAAGAAGGAACAGCCAACCATTCATCAAGATTAATGAATCCCCTGGAAACAGGTTGTTCTTGTTTCAAAAGCATAAATTCTTGGCCGTTTCAAAATTAGCCTTATGCTCCAGCACAAATCAGAGCTGGGAAAGAGCAGTCCAGTGCTCCTAGCTGGACCTGGCTGCTCTGGAGAGAGGAGAGGTGATCCATCCAGTCTTTTTAGTTAATGCTCCTTCCTTCCTGGCAGCTTGCTCAGTGATTCTGGCTAGTGCAGCTGCCTGTGCACAGCACTGAGATCCTTCCCATCAACTTCTGGTGACTACTCAGGCCACATGGACCTGAACAAAAGGGGAAGTAGCAGCATTAGCTGTTTTCCCCACCAGTCATGGGTGCTTATGACACAGCAACTAACAGGGCAGAGGGAAAGACAAGGAGGATCTTTGTCTTATGCAAGGGCAAGAATGGGCTGAAGATGGAGCGTGGCAAGAACAAGGGTTCACTGAGGGCCTAGGGATGTTATTCCGAAGTGACCTCCAACCTCATGCTATTTAACACTATTCAGCCTGTCTTTGGATTAAGGTTGGAAAGGGAAGGTCAATGTTAGACTTTTAATGAGCCAACACAAGCAAATTGACTTTTAGCAAGGCAGTAAGTCATAAATGAAGTGTTTCTGTTCTCTATCAGGTGACGTGCACAGACTTATGAAGTGCCATTCCAGATACCTGACATTTACCTTGCCAAAACTTCCCTTCCCCAGCATCTTGTGCAGGACAAAATCTTCAATGGTTAATTTTATTTGGATTTGGTGCCCTTGCTGCTCCTGGGGCTTTTCTCCTCCCGAATCCGTCTCTATGAGAGGCTCTCCCTTCATGGTGCCCTCCACTGGAGTCTCCCAGGAGATGCCCTGTGGTTCTGCAACATACATTAAAGATGAAGATTTAAAAATAAATCCCTGGAAATGAGAAACCCTCCAGAACACTGACAGGTCTTTTGCTTAAAATTTAAAAATGTCTTTTCACAGGAATGGAAATGTGGCGGTCACATCTAGTAGGTGGATTGGCTCTGCTCTCACATTGCCTTCTCTCCAGGGGAAATTTTACTCCAGTGTAACTTCACCTTCTTCAGCGGCATTACTCCCACTTTACAAACTCGGTCAGCTGTCATTTTGTTTCATGGCAGCAAAACATGATCAAACCCCTCATTTCTGACTGTCTGTGTTCTTCAGTACTTCTTGCTGGCTGTCAGTATGATGTGGTCCCACGTTTCCTAAGGCTTTTCAAGAGCCTTGACAAAACCAGTGTGTGAAGCAGACAGGACAGTAAACACTAATTTCTTATGCCTCTGTCCCTCACTTGCCACCCTGAACCTCCACTCCTGAAGCACAAAGGGTGGTAACACCTAGATGAACCCTTAGGTGAGTAATATGGGGATCTGTTGATGATTTTCAAAGGGACTGTCTGGTATTTATGCCTTTGAAAGAATTCTCCCTTTTAAATTATCTGTGTGTTCAGACATGCAGATTGCAGGAGCGAGCCAAGTCTTGCTCTAGACTAGAAAGACACATAAAAGATTAATTAGCTAACAAAATTCCCCCTGTTGCCTCCACCCAACCATTTAAAAAAAAAAGAAAAAAAAAAAATCCCGCAGTTCCAAACCACTAAGCAAAACTACCTTTTTTTCCTGTTGTAGAAGTTGGTACTGCCTGAAGTTGCGTCACTTCCTTCACAAGAACTGGGAAGCCAATTTCAAGAGGTCCATCCCTAGAGATCTGTTCAGTGTCACGCTGACAGCGAGCCTGGATTACAGAAAACATTGGATGCCTATTGAGCCAACGTGCTTATGGATGCTGCTGCCTTTTCTGTGACTCTGTTGGCCTAGGAAGAGTGTGACTGTCAAATAGGCAGAGATCTAGAAGTCTTTATTAATGAAAAGACCATCTCTATCTAATGTTCAGAGGTTTGTAACACCAGAGGAAACCATAGTCTTCAGCAAGGCAAAGAGTCATATGGTGATGTCAAAGGACTTGATTTCTCATGGGGGTGGTTATCCACACGAAGTACATTTTAATTAATGTCTTTCTTCCTATTAGTTGCCCTGGAAGCAAAACCAGGAATGTGCTGCAATATCAACCCTGCACACTGTCTGGATGTGTCTCAGAGGAACAACTTGACCCAGAATGTTGCAGAAGGTAAAAGTTTATCTGCTTTCAAGCATGATGAGACAAAAACACAGAAGAGAAATCTATCGAGGGCTACTAAAGACTTCACCTATGGCTCAAGAAGTTCTCAAGGCCTAAATTGTTGTAAGTTAAAAGAGCATTTGGAGAAAGTATCTAGTGTTTGTCATCCTCACTTCACAATGGTGACCCAAAGAAATCACTACCCAAGACCCATATAGAGTCAGCAACTCGGAAAAAAAGGAGCAAGGCATAGAAAAAAATCCTCTTTGATGATATGGCAGTATTACTCACAAAGATGAGAAATATCCAGAGCTAAACCACACAGGTACTCCTTCATGAAGGTATAGATAGAAGCTGTGGATGAAGACATTGCCATGGGGCACCTGAGGAACTTCAGTATGGAAGACTTGACTCTAGATTTTGTGCAGCTCTAAGATTACTTAAGGCCTGAGAGGCATCCTAACAATCATGACTTTGAACAAGAATCTTTACTTTTTTTTTTATGGTTTAGGACCTGTGACAAGCTATTTTTCATTCTTTATAATTCAATTTGCTGTGTTTGTACAGTGTTACTTATATGATAGTAGTACTTAGATCCTTTCTCTAAGGCCCAGGTGTCTTTTACATGAGAGTCTCCACCCTGGGAAGTTTCCCTCCAAATAGGTCACAAAGTCACAGGAGAATCTTCTAAGAGACAACCTCAAGCACAAGGGCTAAAACCTAGTTCTTCTCATTCTCTAACACCTTGTTACACAGCTAAAGCTATGAACATATGGTAAGAAGTGCTATGAATCAGAGTGAGAGTCCATGTAGGACACATCCAGTCTGTGACAGGGTTCAGGAACATGAGAGAAACACACTGGCATATAAGGCCAGTTCCTCTGAATATTCTCCCAATCTCCAGAAACATGTGGCTCAGGGATTGCCTGATTCAAAGGCAGTGTTTTTCTACCTTGCCCCTTTTTTTTTCCCCCCCCTATTAAGAGCCTTGAATGGACTTTTCTTCAAAGAACATCTCAGGTTATCATTTGAACTCATACAAACTTTTAGCCTCCACAATGTGCTGAGATGAATTCAGCTACGTGTTCAATGAAGGACCAATTGCCTCTTTGCTGAACTTGCTACCTGCTGTGTTCCACCCAAAGCCCTTAGTTCTTGCACTGGAATAAACACTGAACTCTTGATCTTTCTTAGCTCAGGACTCACAGCTTGATGCACTTACCTGTTGAGTACTCTCAATCATTGCCAGGGCTTCAGCCATTAGTTTCTGGTTAACTCCACAGAGATTTGCTACTTTTGTTTGGCACTTGTGATGGACATTCATGCCGCATGCTGAAAGAAAGAATGGAGGCATCAGGACAGCAGAGAACAGCTATGTTGTAAAGGGTTTGATGTAAGGTCAGGATATGCTGGCGTTAGCCCAGGATGAACGTCAACCAGGTAAACTGCATAAAACATGGACAACTTTTATGTCTCATTATATTGCACTCAGGTTGATTTTTGATTCACAGTGACACAGTAAACATTTTTTTTTTTCTGTATCTGCTTCTGGGAAAAGGCTGTATTTCCGTCTGTCAGCCTTTGAAACTACAGGTTACTGAACATTTCCGTCTGTCAGCCTTTGAAACTACAGGTTACTGAACCTCTGCAATCAATCAGCTCAGACACCACTGTAGTCACAGAAAAGGATCTCCGGAGCATCATGAAGACAGTGATGTGCATTGAGACTGTCTGTTAGCAGAAATGGAGCAAGAAGCCTGATAACAGGATTTTGGAAGACAAGAGAGAGAGGTGAGCACTGAGACATTCCTTTGCCTTTCCGGAAGCCGCTCTTCAAGACCCACAGGCTACATACCCTTCTTACACATGCTCATAATGGTCCTCCTGGAAGGACAGTCCTCTTGATGTCTCCTTCAACACCCCACGATGGAGCCTCACTCAAAATTGTGATAAATGGGATTTGATTCTTTGGATTGCAACTCCCTAGAGATAACAGCCTGCTTCTACTCTCAGCCCCTGCCTCGTACACCAGGGACTTACCATCACACTTTAACCCCTGCCGTGCAAGGCCCCAGAGCAGTGTGCCACAGTGTTCACAGAAAGTCGGGCTCTTGTAGTTGTAGACTTTGAAGCGGTGAGGCATGTCAATTTTGAACCGCTCCTTGTGGAACTGCAAGAAAAGAGCTGTGTTGTTGATGCACTCCTCTCCACCTCAGCATATGCAGCCCCCAAGCTTGTGTCCCAGAAGACAGGGGGTCTAGGACAGTGTTTCATCTTTGTTATTGGGTTTGAACATCAAGTGTTAACTATCTACAGCATTCAAACACACAAGGACAAATTTTGCTACAAAATAGCTGTGCAGTTCAGTGGGAAATGGGTAATTGCTGGGTTTTATTTATTTGATTAGATGTGGGTGTCTGCATCTCAGCTACTCACCCAGACTCCCTTAACGCTCAATGGAAAAAACATGGGTAAGGCTAAAGAATGATTCATCTCATCCTGAAATGAATGTCTCCTTTCACTGTCATGAATCACTTCCTGGAAGTGCCTATTTCTCTTCCTTCAGTATGTGGGGAGTCAAAGATGATGACAAGGCTGCATACATTTACTCTAAAAATATGTGAAGACAGGTGAGATGAATGTCACCCCTCAGACTGTAAAAGATGAGTAGGAGGCAGGGTGAGACTGGGAACAAATAGAGCTACGGGACATAATGAAGAAAGAGGAAGTACTCAGACTTTAAATTCCACTTTTGCCAACAGAAAAGGAAGGTTTGTTATAAACTGATTTAAGAAAAATAAAATAAATTATAGCAGAAATGCTAGACCTTCCACTGATCATTTGCAGATTTCAGATAACAGTGTGGAATTTTAAAGTACTGCTCTGAAAATTCAGTGTGACATCCTGCCTAGCACTGGAGAGTAAAGAATTTCCTCCACTAATTCTCCATGCCATGTCCCTGGCTTTCCTCTGAGCTATATGCTGTATGTTAGAAAAAATATCAGTCTTGATTCAAGGACTGACAATTCAACAACTTGTAAGTCACAAACAGGAGGTAATGAAACTACTGGAAATGTAACAAGCAAAGGATGCAGATTGGATCACACAGTTTTTAGCTCACTAGTGTCTTTCACTGCACCGGGTCCCCCTCCTTCTGTATCAGTGTATCTGAATAGTACTCAAGTTGTTTTAAAAGTAACCAAGCAATAATACATACCATCGTTTCTCTGCTATTGATTGCTGATCCTGTACACTTTGCTATGACTTTATCAATGCACTTCTTATGGATGGCAGCATTACATTCTGAAAAAACAAGTGTGTCACGGTGTTAATAAAAAGAATTCTTCAAGAAAAGACCAAATAAGTAAGGAGAGGAACAAAAAAAAAAAAAAAAAAAAAAAAAAAAAGTCTTACGTCTGCATTGATAACCTTGTTTATTCAGACCCCTGAAATTAAAGACAGAAATGGATGGTTAATTTTGAATTTTCTGAAAGTCTCCACAGAAAAACAGACAGTAGAATGAGAGAGACATGGAATAAACCAGCCTTGCTTCTTCATCAGTCTTTAGAGAGCTTATTAAATCCAAATATATTCATTCAGTGCAGCTGATGGAATGATTCTCTGTTGTTTTCACAGCATTTTCAGCACATATTCACATTTTGAATTTTGCAATAGCAAATGGTAAATACCAAAACGCCTGTGCCTTTGGCCAAAGACAAATATATATAAAAAAGAAAATAAAAACAGAGACAATTTTCAGAGTTGGAATTACATCTGTAAAATGGCATCATATCCTCGAAGTGATGCAATTACTCCTACAAGTAACGTGCCAAAGGTCCACTCTTCCTCTCTTTCCTAACAGCAGGAAGACAAATTTTTACTGAAGAAGCAGCGCTGGTCTTTAGAGTTAAAAGGGGGAAACATGTAGAGCTGTTTTCATTTACCACACAAACTCATGACAAACAGAGCAGAAGGTGGGTTGCGGAAAGAAGGTGGCTGTGAACTCATGACATTTGACATTATGGATTTTGGCCTGTTTGATGGCTCCCCTCCGCTGGTGCAAGGAGAAAAAGCCCTCAGTCTCGCAGTCAATGATGTTCTTAGCATCTGGAGGGAAAAGAAATAGAAGACTTGTTAGGACACCCTGTCCTAAGCAGGCACCTTGAGAAAAAGCAAAAGACAAAATAATAAGTGACTGAGGGTAATTATTCATGAGAATGAGTATTTTTAAGAAATATGATTTCAGAAAACCACACAGGGCTCATTAAGGACTGATTTATCCACTATCCCTACAGGCACACTAAAATGATTTTAGGAGCTGGTCAAAATTTGGAACATTGAGCTCCCTTGAATATTCATATATATTTTTTTAAATATAGATCAGAAATTTACTAATGAGAGAAAATTAGCAGTTACAAATAAGTCTTTCTGTAGCACTGAAGAATTATGCCTTAAAAAAAATGGAATTACAAAAAAATAACTTATATGTGAACATATATTACATATATGTACGCATATACACTTAACATTTATGTGTGTTTGGGGGTAGTTATCTAAATCTCGAATGTATGCATGCACATGTGTGTGAGTACACTCACATATATATACACACACACACTCTTTTCTTGCTATTTTTCCATCCCTCATGCCAACAGTTCCCTTACCATTTGCTGTATTCATAACATTATTCACAGTTCACTTTCTATACTTTCCAGGCAGAAAACAAAACAACTCTGGCAACTTATGCATATACACACCTGCACTTACATAAATGTTCACTTCTAGTTGTGCACACAACAGCTCACATTTTATCTCAGTCTTGCTTTATTCATACATGAAAGTGTGTATGAAGCATGAAGTCAAGTTTCCTAGCTATTCGGTGGCAAGTGGCCCCCTGCACAGTCTGATGCTTATCCTACTAGCTGTAATACAGACAAAGCATTTTATATGCATCAGCCTCTCGTGGGCCTCAAACTATACAAAGAAGTGGCAAGGGTCTATTAAACAGTAGAGAGGGAAAATGATGAGGATAATACCAGTAAGGACATGCTATTACTGCTTTCAGTACTTTTGTGTTTCAAAACATGGAAGGCCTTTCCTGTACCGTCTCCTTCTATAGCTCCAACCCAGGCCTGCTGAAGACCACAAGAAGTTGGGCAAAGACAGGTGTGCACAATGGAGCATTTTGATTGCAACTCATTTCCTTTGATAAAGAGAAATGCATTTTGCATGGACATCAAACTTTGATAGTGCAATTCAGGTCCCCATGAGGACACCTAAATGCAGCTGTCTCATGTGCAGGGTGACTAAGCTGCTGCCAAGACCCTGGAGGTCTCAGGGCAGGCCTAGCAAATGAGTAAGCTCAGCAGGCAGCAGATGAATCACTCTCTACTTTTACTGTTTCACTTAGATTGCCCTTGATTAAAAGCCCAACTTACACATTTATTTCAATGTTTTCATCCACGCGTAGCATCCCACCTTTTTGTATGCACTACAGTTTGCTCATACACATTACAGGCATAGACATATGTGCATATTTTCAGAGGGAGCAGGCTCCCTATGTCTCTGTCCTGTCTCAGTGTGAAAAGAAAACCCACCTTTTCAGTGCCAAAAATGCCAAAAAATATGTGATGCAAATCACAGAAGAACAAACAGCCTTTCTTCCTGCCACACAATAAAAACTGCATCTCCTGGAGTGTTCATTTCAAACCATTATGATGATTTCTATGAATAAATCAGTAATAACATAAGCACTGCTTTCTGCGCTAAGCATTTTCTTGAATACGCTGAGTCTGTCCCATGCAACCAGAAGTCACTTAGGAAACAAAATCACTTGCCACTTATTTCCAGAAAGTATCTTGCATTCATCAGCATTCTCCCTTGAGGTTTCAGTTCTAGCTGGTTGAGACAAGGAGAAAAACAACAACAAAAGGCCAGTGCAATTGTTAAACAAACATTCAAAACAGCAACAATCATTTCAGATGGTTCCAGCTACCTCCATATCCCAGTGGGAACTGACACATGCCAATGAAGGTTAATTTTGCTCATACCCTTGTGGGGAACACAGGTTGAGGAGGTGACAGCAGCTACAGGCAGGAGCCTAGATCACTTCTTATCAAACTTGCAGGGCAGCGTGATAGAACACAGATAAATGTGACTAAAACACAGATGCTGCGGGCAGGATTTTAGAAAGGCACACAGAACCAAGCACTTTCTATAGACACAACCTCTTGTTCCCCGTGGGTGCTGCAAAGACGACCTGGGAATTCTGAAAATCACACCAGCTTCAGACGGGTGCTTAAAAAAGTGCTCAAATCTTTCAGAATTTGGTTCTGCAAGACTAACTTCCATTAACTTTATTGCAAGTGAGGATACAAATTTTCTCAGACATTTTTGACCTACATGCCAGACCTGGGAACTAGCACCTCTCTTAATCTTTGTGCACAGATGCCTTTATAAATCTGGCTCCAAGAGGTCTAGGCCTAATCAAAAGTGCACTGACTTAAGGGCACTGCTTAAAACAAAATCAGTCCTGATATGAAGGACAATGCAGTGTATCCCCTGAATGAACTTAACTACACTACGGGTATCAGATAAAAGCTAGAGACCCATCTCCACCTGTTTCAAAAGAAAGGAGCCTGAAGCTCTAAGGATGCACTGGGTGAAAGCTTGACCCTTACTTCTCCATGGACTGAACCAGGAGGCCACCACTCAACTGTCCAGGCTGGAGCACTTTGAGTTTTGAACAGAAGACTTGTTAGAGACAAAGCCAGGAATGAATGGAGGTAAGATCTTAGGAATTGCTATCAAGCTGAGACATGATGGACTCAAGGTTATCCACCTCCATCTGATCTCGGGTCTGTTACTCTTGCTGCAAGCACCACCTGTACCCTCCCCTCCTTTCGGGGTCACTGCCTCCTGCAGCTTCAAAGTGGATGTCTCTGGAGTCAGGCTGATGCTGAACAGGAGCTTTGGATTTTCCAAATAAGCCCTAGGTATCTCAATTCCTTCCAAGTTATGCATTAAGTGTGCAGTTCTTTACCAAATCTTGCCCAAAGATCTATGAGTGTCCTAAGCTGTTTTGACATTTCTACTCTCTGTTTAATCCAAGTAGTTTAACCTAAGAACTGACAGGAAAAAAAAAAAAAAAGAAAACAAAGCAAAGCAAAGCAAAGCAAAGCAAAGCAAAAAACAATTCCAGGAAATCACTTTCTCTCCAAATGTCATGCCACTCTATTATTCAGGGTATGGCTACTGAATACTACATGTTAAAGCCTATTACCAACAGCTTTCCTGACAGAGAATACAGCTTAACATTTAGCATCCTTATGAGGACTGTGTTAGTTCAAATTTACTCCAGTGTAACTCCAGTGATTTTAAAGGAGTTCCTCTGGCATAACTCTAAAGCCAGGCAGCTGTGAATCATTTACTTGATATGAGTAAGATTAAATCTGTAAAGCTGTTTCCCCAGAATCACATAAAATAATTCACATTTAACCACTTATATTACCATTTGTTCCCAGTGGGTCTCCTAAGCAAAAATTAATATATGGGCATGACTCGCATGAACCAGAATCCTTGCTAAGAGAAGGTATATGTTTCAATATACAACAGCAGGTAATATAAATTTTCTATGCTGTTCTTTTCTGATATTCATGCACATCTTTCTTTCACGTCATGCTCAAGTAAACTCAAACCATTAATAACTTAATGGCAGCCCACTTCTGCTGCCACTTTATTTTACATTAAGAGACAGGCACAAGGAAGGGCATTCCCTTACCCTACAGCAGTCAGAGGATGCGAAAGGAGATAGAAACACTCACCCATATTTCCGTCTTCCCGTTGCTCTTTTTGCATTTCTCTGCCAGCACTTTGAGTTCTACTGTTGTCTCTGAAACCATTTCAGCGCTTTTGTCCTTGACAACAATGTGCATGACCCTGCCATTGTTGATGTGGGCATCAAAAGTGCTGTTCCAGGGCGGGTACATGGTGGGCTTCTTCTGCACGTACACTTGGCCATTTTCTGTCAACAAGAAGTGGTTTGGAATGATTGGACTGGATTATTTAGCCATTTTTAGGTGCGTATCTCAGGTGGGCCGCATAATGGAGTGCATTGAAGAGTCTCAGGAAGTTTCTGCCCTGAGTGAAACTAGGGATGAGATTGATCTCACCCAGCAATAGCTGGCTATAATGCACATGTCCAGATCTGCACTATATGAACATTGGTTTCACTTATAACAAGTGAAGTTTTAATTAACATAAAACACAGGTGTAATGGTGCAACTTATTTCAGCAACTGAAAATATCTACTGTAAAGTAAGACAATTTTCATCCTTGGCTCCATTAACTCTGTTGAGTAGACCTCAGACATAGACACCTACAAAGCAGATGAATCCCTACATGGATAACCAGACACATGCATCATTTGACCCATGGCAATACAAAATAAAACCAGTTGTTCCAATTCTCCATAAAGCTGGATGCACTTTGTTACTCGGTTCAGCTGCAGTGCACATCCAGTCAGTTGCTACATCTTAGCTAACTCAGGGACACTGATAGGTGAAGTCACTTTCAGTCTTGCAAGCGCATCCACATTGAGCTGTCGACCTAGCAAACCTCTTCTGCACCCTCACTGCATGCATTTGTTCATCTTCCTTCATAGCAGGCACACCTTAAAACAGTGAAACATATATTCGAGGCCTACCATAGCTGACAAAGAGTCATTTGTTTATTTTGACTTGTCAAATGAAAAGAGTCTCCGCCAGCTTGTTTTATTTCATACAGTCAGTTTTATAACTTATAAAAGTCTTGGACACTTACTTAAGGTAAATTCTATCTCACAGTTACCTTCTGTAACTTTTCAACCCATCAAGTGTAAAAGCTGGTGAAATAAGAGAACAGAAATCAGTTGGGTGAACATCAGACCTTATGAATCCTGCTTCCTAAAGATCCTACCTCTATATCCAGTAATTCCAGCCCCTTCCTTGTCCCACCTGGTTGGGAAAGCACATGCAACAGATAGCCTGAAATGCAACATTTGCTCATTGCTGAAGGAAATCTGAGTCTACCTTTCCCTCTACAGGAGGAGGAGTTCTGGTCTCTCTTCTCTGCTCAGCTTTGATTTACACAAAACAGGCAGGAAATCAGTGAGGCTTTTTGAGGCCTGTAGCATACTTCTAGGATGGATTAAAATTAGTCAAAGAAGTTGAAAAACTTATTGGAGAAAAGGAAAGAAATGAACAAACAATAATCTCGGCAATCCCTAATTGTGTAATATTAATCTCAGGAAATGTAATTCTGCCCAGCTCGACCAAAGGTTGTGCAGCTAAATCCTAGGTTCAAATTCCACTTCATCAAAGCTTAAAGAGCAACTGAATTAATTTCCAGTTAAGGGTGACCAGAAGCCCTTTCCATTCACTTTAACTTTTCACATATACAGATTTAGGCAACAGGATATTGAACTTAATGTCCAATCAAAGCTCAAGGCTTGAATCAAGGCTCAAGCTTGTAAACATACATTCAACCCATTCTGTCAACAAAAGCAGTCAAGTGAGTGAAGAACTTTACTTCATCAGTGAAACAGATGTGACACATACCACTTGCAAAACAAGTGCTGTGGTTTGCATTATAATCCAAAATACATGGATTGAATAAACAAGCCCTGGAATGTGAATGAACTGGCCAATATATGGGATCAGACACTCATTCCTGGTGTATCCACTCTGACGTTTCTGGAGTTCTGCCAAGGATCAATTTAACCCCGGGCTCCTGAAAGATAAAATAGTGTCTGTCTTTTCTGAGGAGCAGCTTCCACTCTTGCTGGAGTACCTCTCCTGGAGGCCTATTGAGTTGAGATGCCAAAGAGGATCTCTCATCAAGCAAATGTCACCAAGACAAATGGTAAAATGGCATGAGAACAGGTGTCTCATGGAGAAACAATCAATTGTTAAAGGATATATTTTTTTAATCCTCAGAAGAGCTTGTGATCTCTGAAATGGTTTGTCATCAGTAACAAACTGCTATAATGTTTCTTTCTTTCCCTCTTTCCTCTTTTCTTCTTTTCTTCTTTCCTTATTTCCTTCCTCCTTTCTTTCCTTCCTTCCTTTCTATATTAAAAAATACCAGGGTCCCTTTTGCAAATTGAACAAGCAGAAAAAAAAACAAAAGACAACCCAAGGTCTCTCCTGAGCTCCTGAAATACATTAAGGTGTCCTTGATGTGGTACCCCTGGGCTCACAAATGATATCCAGGACCTTGGGATCCTCTAAGCCAGTGGCAAGATATTCATCACAGATGGTTGACCTGGGGCAGCCCTTGACATGAACCCGAAGTTAGACTTATCTCCCTCATTTGCAAAGCAAACATATTAAATACACATCACTGCTCCTTTCACCCTCCCCCCAAAGCCCCTCACTTTTGTTAATAACTCACATGGTATATCTGACCCCCACCAAGACTTTGCAAAATCTGAAGAAGAGGCAGAGGATGATTCTGGCACAGAGAATAGGATTAAAGATCAACTGCAGGGATTTGGGATTAGATCCTTCATGGTTTGGGGTTGGGATTAGGTTCATCTGTCCTGCAGTCTCTGATCACTGTTCTAGAATCATAGAATTATAGAATCCTTAAGGCTGGAAGGCACCTTTAGAGATCATCTAGCCCAACCCCCCTGCACACGCAGGGTCACCTACAGCAGGTGGCTCAGGACTGCGTCCAAGCGGGTTTGGAAGATCTCCAGAGAAGGAGACTCCACAACCTCTCTTGGCAACATGTTCCAGTGCTCTGTCACCCTCTCTATTACCAGAAATTATTCCTTAAATTCCTGTGGATCTTTTGGTGCTTCAGTTTGCAGCCATTACCTCTTGTCCTATCAGTGGCCACCACTGAGAAGAGGCTGCCCCATCCTCCTCACTGCCTCCCTTGAGGTCCTTATAGACACTGATGAGGTCTCCTCTCAGCCTTCTCTTCTCCAGGCTGAACAGGCCCAGCTCTCTCAGCCTTTCCTCATAGGGCAGATGTTCCAGGCCCCGGATCATCCTCGTAGCCCTGCGCTGGACTCTCTCCAGCAGCTCCACATCCCCCTTGTACTGGGGAGCCCAGAACTGGACACAGCACTCCAGGTGTGGCCTCACCAGGGCTGAGTAGAGGGGCAGGATCCCCTCCCTCGACCTGCTGCAGACGCTCCTCCTAATGCACCCCAGGATCCCATTGGCCTTCTTGGCCACGAGGGCACTGATGCCTCATGGGCAACTTGTCACCCACCATGACGCCCAGGTCCCTCTCTGCAGAGCTGCTCTCCAGCAGGTCGGTCCCCAGCCTGTACTGGTGTTTGGGGTTATTTTTGCCTCAGTGCAGGACCTTGCACTTGTCTTTGTTGAATTTCATAAGATTTCTCACTGCCCAGTTATCCAGTCTGTCCAGGTCCCTTTGGATGGCAGCGCAGCCCTCTGGGCTGTCAGCTGCTCCTCACAGTTTGGTATCAGCAAACTTGCTGAGGGAGCACTCTGTGCCTTCATCCAGGTCATTGATGAATAAATTGAACAGGACTGGACCGAGGACTGACCCCTGGGGACACTACTAACCACAGGCCTCCAATAATGTTACATAGCAATTGTTTGCCTTTTAAAAATCCTAATAGCACCAGACCAGAGCACAGAGCTGGCAGTCGGGATTTCTTGCATCTTCTACCACTGTTGTAGCTGGTGAAACTGCTGCATGAAACCAGGGAACTAGAGAGTAAACTATGAACAAAAGATCAAAAGCTAGAAATATGCCAGATCAACAGAGTAAGAATCTGAAAGTCCTATTTTCTGTTCCCAGTCTCAAAAGCTACGAGCTCAAAGGCTCTGGCAGCTTCATCCTAGATGCTGTCTCTTATCATTCTCAACACTCCACTTACTTTCCTTGCTCTATTAGTGTTGCTCTCTCTCCTCCAGACTCTCTAGTTCTTTTTATCCTTCCCATATTTATTCTTCACTGCTTTTTCTCATTCACCTTTCCTCTAAAGGCCCACTCAATTCACAAGGCTCTGCAACACTGACTCCTCTAGGCATGACACAGCTCTGAGGAGCCAGTGGAAAGCAGCAGGCATTTCTAGGATGTGATTCCTCAAAATTTCTCTAGATGTTCTCCTTAAAATGAGATGAATCTTATCATGGAAGTCTGTAGGTTCCTCTGATCTACAAAGGAAGGGTAACCAAATTTCTCAGGTATTGATATTCTTGCATAAGATCAAAATTAGAGGAGATAAAACCTACTGTGGCTTTATCTTAGTTTAGTCACCTTGAAGTAGGGCTAAGCATCCAGGCATCTATGCACCCTCCATCAGCAGCAGATTAAGACCAATACATCCCAAAGGCGATTCATCTTACCTTAACAGAGAGGTCAGAGACCAGTGGGATGAATCAGTCTCAGGTGGTTCCTGTCATTATCCACTGACAGGAAAGGGCTGACGTGATGAGGATCAAAGATCAGGCTGCGAGAGGAATCTCCCTGACTGCCGCAGAGTGCTCAGAGCACAGCAATCCCACCCCAGTAGAGGAAATCTTTTAATAGAGGGCCATGATTTTCCCTATATTCAATCCTCAAAGACAGAAGAGTTCCTCCAAACATACTCTTATTTCACATTGAAAGTTCTTTTATTAGAAAAGGCTCTCAGCAGAACAAAAATTATATGCCTTTGTTGGTACATTTTTGCTTTTTTAGATGCCAGAAAATGCTTCCAGCTCCATGTAAGATAAATAAGGTCTGTTCTGCCCAGATTGATTTTATTCACTTTTGAACTGACAGAGACTTCAGCTTGAGTTATGGCTCCTTCTCATTAAAACAAACAGCCAAGCCCCATACAAAACTGAAATAGGACGTATTTTCAGTAAAAAGTGAGATCTTGTCATGCAGCAGTTTTTTTATTCCTTCTGAATTATCAATCACTACATCTTCTAAAATGATTTAAAGAATAATATAAGCAAAGCCAGCATTTTAATGTGATAAATGGTGACAACTTCTTTTTTTTAACAATGAACCACTAAATCACTTTACAATTCTGATTTTTTTTTTCAACCACTTTTAACATCCTATGGAGGTTATAGTCTTGTAGTTTCCAAAGGCATAAGAAAGGATTTGTGAGTCGTTTTAAGACTTAAAAGAATCACACGAGCAATAAAACTCATAATTTATCAAAGATTTAAGATAAATAACAGCCAATATGAGGGATACTATAGCCTTGAAGGATTTGATCTTCAGGATCTTTGAAGAGCAGAACTGAAGAACTCTTTAAACTCTCATCGAGACTTTTATATGCATCAGAAAAATAAGAAATACTTTCCCAACAGGGACTCATTAATGCTGTTCAGTAAGTTAAGGCGTGGAAAAGTCTGTATATCTGGATCTAAAAACATGTAGCTTAGTATAACGTTTCACTCTTGGACATTTTGCACAGTAGAGCAATTAGAGAAATTGTAGAGCTCTCTCTACAAAGATTTAGCCTGTTTGGAAGTTGCTGAACCCTCAGTCCCTCAAAAAAATGTGACAAACAAAGACAGCCTTCCCAGGAATTTCCAGGACATTCAGATTTTATATGTCTGGTGTCCCACTCGCAAGCCAGTCGCTGCTCAAATAACAGTGCAACCCAATACAGTTCAGCTCATCCTGCTGTGTCATACACTGGGACCTGTAATTCAGTTGATAATAACCTCTAAGTAAAGACAGAGACTTTATTAAGTGTCATTTTAAGTCAGATTGCCTTGCAGGCCACGCTGAAAACAACATTGAGCTGCATTTCAACATTAAGAATAATTCACAAACCCTTTACAAAGATGCTTCCCACCTGCTCCTGTAATGACATAATAAGACACATGTATGTCTGATAAAAATCATGTTACATGCATATTTAATTCTTACCTGATTCCACTGCTTCTTTAACCATCACGGCACAGTAAGGGTTAATCACCTCCCCCTGCGATGGCAGGTACGGGCCACTGTCATAGTTGGATAAACCGATACGAAGAAAGGGAGACATGACAAGTCCTGTGTCAAACAAAAGACGAGTGATAACTGAAAAGAGTCTATAAATTCCCTCGGTTTTAACCAGCCTCTTATCTCCACCGGACAGGAGTCAACCAGACGTTAGTTATCCATCCAGCAGGAAAGTCTCAGACATCCTCCACCGTCTAGTGAGATGATGGACTGACTAAACGTGGTTTAACGTTAGGTAAGGCAGTCTAACTTCAGCTGTCAGCTTAACCATGTGTCTGAACTCAATGCGAGGCTGGAAAGACCCGCAATAGCTTTGAGTATTAGTGACTCGACACCAGTTGTCAAACTACAACAGAGCAGTGAAACCAAATCAGGACTTTCTGGGCTGGGACAACTTCTGCTGTAATTTATATAAAGTCACGCGTTCAAGGAGCCAAATGCCATGAGAATAGAAAGGGTTTCGGGAAGACAAGCCTGTTGGAAGCCTGAAAGTTGAACATGAGACTGTGAAATAACTGAGTACTATTTATACACCATGTGGAAATGATCTCAGGCATTCAGCTCACTGGGTGCTGACCCATATAAGCGAAGCTATAAAGAGAAAATTCAGCTCATATGATCCAGACCATATAGTGGGAGGGGCAAAAAGAAAAGTGATCTCAAGAATAATTTTAAGTGTCTGAAAACAGAAACATATAAAAACACAATGCCAGGAAACACACCAAAGGTTTTGTGTTGGTCTTCTCTGTAGGCTCTTTGAGATCTTCCAGTGAGAAGATTTAGTGAAGCCAGCACTTACTTGCTGCTGTAGCTGGTGCTCATCACCGTGCCGTCTGGACACAAAAGCTGGGTTTCACCACCTAACTTTTGATGTTATCTGAACTAGTCATACTTGGTATTCCTTTTAGCCAATGGGGGCAAGAGGGACTTTAAACTTAACTGTAGATACGTAACTCTTGGAACACTGAAGCTAAATGAGAAGTCTCATCACTAGCCATTATCTGCCAAATATGTTATTCCATTTCAATAATAAAAAGTTGAATGAAGTGTGTGGGAGGATGCAACTCTCTCTCCTCCTTTTTTTTTTTTTTTTTTACAACTCAAATCCTCTATTCCATGGGCAGCTTCTCTAGCCTCACATGTAAGAAGATCCTCATTCACTGCTGGGAAAAGTATTTTCTTACCTGTAGATAATATTTTCTTGATAGACAAGTTCAGTTTCTGACTGGAGGGGCTTCTGTTTTCATCACACTTGTGGACAACATCGAAAGAGTTTTCTCAGCTGAAAGAATCAAGGTAACTTCTCCTGTGGCTGGGTGGACTTTAAAACTCAAACTCTCTGTTCAGGGAAACAAGAGATAGGAAAATCAAGGAAAGAGGAAAACTTGAGAAACCAAATGGCAGCCCTTTGCCAGACTGTCTTTCTTCTTACTCAGCAGTGTGGAGTGATGCGTTTCCATCGGCCCTCTGTACAAAAGTCCAGGGCAAGCGTAAAATTCACGATAACTCTCTGGTAGCGCATGGCTAAGTGTCAGTGAGCTGTCATTTTGTCTGCCTGTTGGCTACGTTGAGATGTTCTCCTTTTTCCTGATTTAGGAAACAAAGACAAAGCTACAGTTAGCATAGGACTGAAGCACAAACTGGAACAAACTATTTCGGTCTGCATTTTCATAAGTGCTGCGTACTCAGTGTGACGCATTTTGCAAATGGGTGGCCCATGGCCCATAAAACGATAAGCAGCTATTCTTTGTTGGAGAATTGAGTGTGTATGTGGGAGGGGGGCTACCCAGGAAGTTCCCCTAAATATGCTACTCTGCATAAGGCCAATCCACACAATGGACAGCACCGGAAGACTCTCCTTCCCAGTGGAGCTCATGGATGCCCAAGCAACCAGTTTGAGTGCATCAGGAACTCATAAACCCTCTTGGATGCTGTGCTTGAAAAGAGAGGAAAGCTGTTGGGTTCCTGGGTGACAGCAAAGGAAAGGAAGAGAGGAAAACTGTGAACCATGTGTTTCCCCATGAATGAACAGGCAATGGGCCACTGGTGGCTTCAAGACTCTTCTGAAGATCGGCCAAGGACCTCTGGGTATGGTGTTGGGAATGTTCAACTGGGAAATCACATCTTCCTAAGTATCAGCATTTGTTCAGTTTTACAGAAGGCAGCGGGAAAGGCAAAGCACCCTCTGGGGTAGCATGCAGGAGATTAGCACAGTCATGCTCTTCAGGACAGGAGCCGCAAGTCCCCAAAGGGTATTCTAGATACGTTGGCCAAGCCCCTGATGAACTTTCTCTAGAAAGCCATTTGCACTCACATATTCAATCACAGGTAGCTCTGTAAACAGAGGCATTTTAGGCCTAGCACAGCAAAACAGCAAACAGTTTACAAATGGTCCATGACATAAAATGGCTAAGTGGCTGAGAAATCCAGTCAAATTAGGTAAGAAAATCTCTTTAAAAGGAACAAATAATTTAAAGCTTATTATTTAAAGCTTAGCTATTAGACACTTCCTTTGTTTCACAAAGTAAGAAGCCTGTTTGGTCTGAAAGCGGAAAGAAAAACAGATCAAAGAGGAATCCAAGCAATTGCATGTTCCATCTGTGCAAAGCATCATCAGGTGAAAAGTTAAGAACTAAGGTCATCAGTCAGAGCACCTGCAGTCTTCTACTCATGCCTTTCGTGGGAAGGAAGTTGTTTTCTCTCTGCTTACAGCTATACTTCACTAGTATTTCTAGTGACTGATGGTCAAGAGAAAATTGTATAATCTCTTCCAAGTCCTCTGTTCCCACAGCCGTGGTTTCCAGAACCTAATCTTCTATGAACAGGACCACCGGGAGGTGCAAAGAGGGCTGTAAGAACTCCCTGTCCCAGACTTGCAAAATCTGACTAGAAAAAAAAAAAAAAAAAAAAAAGGAGGTGATGGTCAAAATTATTAATGAACATGTTGGGCATCTAAGGACATAAAGGAAGCCAAAAGTTTTGATGACTTCTTGGGATTAAAATGTTCCACATGTAGCAATAGATTCTTAAGTGCTAAATAAACAGAACGAAGATTAAAAATTTGAGCCCGAAATTCATCATTTGTTCATTTCCATGAAGTTAGCAAAATTCGTGAAATACGAAAATTGTGAAACTAGTCTATCCTGCTAAATACAAATGTCACAGAGAAAATATGACCATTGGATATGCTAAAGGTCCACATTCACGTCTGCTGAGCCATTCCCTAAACAACTGTGTTTAAGAAAAACAAAACCCATCCTTGTGGTGCCTTACTTCATTTTGTCTATTACTTATACTCATGAAAACCTGCGCGGGATAGACCTCACCTAATCCTAGAGGTCTACAGTGTCAGTATCTCCATATGAGGCAGTTAGCTGGACTCCTGCTGGAGGAAGCAGAGAGAAACCAGAACTGTCAGAACAAGAGCAGGACCTGTTTGAGACCCCGACAGCATCTGATGAAATCTCTGGCAGCGCTTGCTTCTCTGCTTTGACAGCAAGGGGAGCACCTCCACTATACAGATATGGTTTTGATCAGAATCCCCAAATCCATTACAGTAAAAAAAAAAAAAAAAAGCAAACCCAACCAAAACCTACTGCATTATGTCGGGTCTAAAAGATTGGACTGCCGCCATGGAAGAAAAGTATGTTGGGACCTTCATATAAGCCAGTCCATCACATGAGAAGTTTGGCAGAAACCAGCGAAGGGAAAAGCACCTTCTGGCCATCTCCAAAGTGCATAGGTTTGGCACACCCAGTGCTCGCACCAGCAGACTAACAGCTGCCCACATTAGCCTTGCAAAGGATGGCTAAAATCATAGTTTAGTGTTGCCCCAGCCTTGTGGGAGCACTCTGCCCTGGGGTGAATTTCTTCACCCTGTCCAATAAATCAGACAATAACAGGCTTCCTGCTTCTATCTCACTGTCTTTCCTGAAACCACTTTGGCTTTGGCCCAAACATCTGTTTTCCAGGACGTATCTTCAGCATTTGCCACTACAGGACTGCTACTTGGCTCAAATCCACAGCCATAAACAATTAAGGAACAACATAGCTCAGCTCCGGGAATGGCTCACTGTAATAGCAGCAGTTTAATTTAACACTAGAAGCAGCTGCAGTGGATATGGAGAGTGTCTGCTTAATTTCCCAGTGGAAAGGATACTGTAAGGTATATGAAAATTACAGATGAAGTGCATCTTTTTATACAGAAACACCTGCAAGTTCTCCTCCAATAAACCTCCCAGCACAGCTTAATCAGGGCTCAGCAATACTGCACTCTGCTTCACTGGCACAAGGGAGCTTAGGGAGCTTCTCCCACTCCAGAGAGTAATGCAACATATGGAAATCCTTTCCGGATTATATTAGGAAGTAATAAGCTCCATAATTTCCTTAATCAATTGTGGTTAAGGAGAGAGGAAGAAAAGAGCTCTGGCCCGAAGTCAGCCAGGGAACTGTATTTGAGACAGTTGCCCACAGTGGGATTTGTGTTGTTGGGTTTTGTTGAATGGACGTGATGCATACACGATCCATGATTGCTGAAACGAGGCCCACTTGGAAGCGGAAATTCTTGAGAACTTGAGATCCTGTTCTTATTTACTATCATTTTCTAGGGGTCAGAAGGAATATCTTCAGCTCTCTGCACCTCCCTTTGGAGACAAAACTGCACCTGCAAAATGAATTCATAACCTGAGGATCAGCATCACCAAGAGAGAGCGGAACCAGGGGTTAGAGCTGAAGGGTATGAACTTTGCCTCACCTCCTGAAAGGCGTCTCCCAGCCAAAAAGGCAAGCCCTGTTCATGTAGAGTGCTGTTTATGCAGATGGCAGAGATCTGCACATGAGGATAACTTGACACACCTCAGCGTCTTCCTCCGGACTTCAAGAAAGCTTGCTCCTCATGAGCAACACCGAGCACGGACAGTGATGGTTCAGGTCCCTACCTCTCCTGCCTGACTTCCAGCATCCAGGAGGCCTCATGGTGGGAAAAGGGCATGCAAATAATTCCCTCAATTGACTTTCATTGTAGGTGCCTGCACAACCTGCTATTTCAGTGGAGACCAAAACAGCCTGTTTGTAAAGGAGGAAGTTCAGAAACGCTCTGGGTGACACCCAGCCTCTCTCACACTTTCCTTTTATCTTGGTGTGGGTCAGGGCAGGAGGAGGAAAGGGAGGAGAATTTGCATAGTTTTTTAATTTCCCCTCTTTCCGTGGCCAGCAGCAACATTTGCAGCCAGTTTTTGAAGGTAGAGGATGGAGAGGGTGAAGAAAAGCAGGAACCTGCCATTTGTTTTAGGATTGGTACAGCATGAGGCTTGAGATGTCTAAAGTCCTTCCCAAAGCTGCATGGTCAAACTTGATTTCAAAAGGCAGGATATGCTCTTCCCATGCAAACCCTTTCTCGTGGCTTCTAGCCAGAGCAGAGCCAAGCAAAACATTTCTCCTGCCATGTGGAAATTACACTTTTTCCAGGGCCTGTGGTGAGCACAGGCATGAGGGATTCACCTTCACATACCTATGGATGTTGTTGCATGGAGCAAGTTGCATGTATCAGTAGCTGGCTCCGGTCTCCTACATATAGCCTATGAACACAATTGTTTGGACCCTGCTAAGTTCATGTGTTTTTCCTCCTGTTGCCCTTGTGGTGTACAAGACAAGACAAGACAAGACAGAAACCTCTTGTCAGGCCTATTCTCAGCTCGTGTAAGAGATTTAGCTACCATGGAATTAATGCAGGTCAAAAGATTTACAGCTGTTCAAGGGCTGATAGTCATCCCACCGGGGGAACTGCAGAAAATGGACTGCGAAAAGCTCCACTGAATATATCCCCAGACTCCAAGATGGAATCTAAAACCATCCTCTGCAGATAACTTGTTAGCTCAGTCTCCAAAACAAGGACTTAACAGTCTTAAAAACACTATCCTTAGGCTGCCACTCAAATGCTTTAAGTTGGCTTAACTATAGGCAATGTCAAAAGACACAGTTTAGCTCTCCATCCCATCTCAGAATGAAGGTTCCTCATCTCCCTTAACACTGTGTCAGGTATGGGCAGCATACAGGACCAAGGAACAGATTTGGTTGAAAGCAACCCTTTTTCTTCCCTTGCCTTGACCAGCTGGTTTGCAGGGAGATCCATCCCCTAACCCTATGTACTCCACAGCTGAAGAGAAGCTGGTGCCAGCATGAGGGTGGCAGCAGCACTGCAGAGTTGGGGGTGGGATGTAACAACTGTGCATTGATTGAGATGAAGAAACTGGGAAGTCATAGTTAGTGAAGGAATTAAGGGTGCATTTAGATGAACATATACATACACATTTGCAGCACATATCTGATATCACCCTTCATCACCCACCCTTTACTGGGAGGAGTAGCTGACAGCCCAGAGGGCTGCGCTGCCATCCAGAGGGACCTGGACAGACTGGAAAACTGAGCAGTGAGAAATCTTATGAAATTCAGCAAAGACAAGTGCAAGGTCCTGCACCTGGGGAAAAATAACCCCAAACACCAGGCAGGCTGGGGACCGACCTGCTGGAGAGCAGCTCTGCAGAGAGGGACCTGGGCGTCATGGTGGGTGACAAGTTGCCCATGAGGCAGCAGTGCCCTCGTGGCCAAGAAGGCCAATGGGATCCTGGGGTGCATTAGGAGGAGC